>JARBWK010000010.1:133749797-133786640 GCA_030556195.1 Anolis apletophallus
CCCAGGCCATCCAGTACCGGAGTAGGCCAACGATCCGTTAGGATCACAGATCCCCCTGGGGTTGCCGAGACTTCTACCAAACCTCTAGAGTGGAAGAAAGTCTAGAATGTTCAACTCCTAGGACACGGAGAAGGTTCAATTCCAGGACCTTTTGAACTCAAATACCAGGTGCCAGGAGCTCCCCTCGGTGAGTTCCCAGCCCGGGAAACAGGTCACTCCAACAGACAGGAGACTCACCTTTGAATCACTGGGACTAGGGGGTAGAGTTGATGTCCCTCCCCCCAAGTCAGAGATTCGTTATGACTTTTGAAAACGCCACAATTACCTTCTTTTTGATGTCTGTAGCCCACCATCAGATGACCCCTCTGACACCACGCCAATCTGTGGACTCTGAGTTCAGCCAGATCCTGTCTTACCTAATGTGTTAGATCCCTATTTCCCTTCCATTGTGCGCTATTTTCCTGTTTTGTTGTTGTTGTTGTTGTTGTTTCAACTATAAACCACCCGAGCCTCGGGAGTGGGTGTATAAAAGTTTGAAGTAATAAATAAATAAATAAATAAATGTACCTCCAACAGATCGTCTGACCATGATTTCACCAATGAGGTGCAAAGCTGTAGGCGATAGAGGTGCCTCACCTTCAATCAAGGCAACATATTTTCCAGCAATTCAGAAAAACTGATAAATATCCACACTTTTAAGTTTAGCCTAGGCACATTGTTACTTTTTAAAGTAATAACATATTGCAGGAAAACATTTAAAAGAGAAATAATCAGGATTCTTTCAAAAATTGAGAATACTGGTAGGTTAAAATAAAATCCCTTTACTATATCTCCTTCTGCACACAGTTACATCTACTGGGCAGAGAAAGAAGCACGCAAGACCTCCTATGGCCAGCATTTGGGCCTCGCCCCATTGCCACTCTGGAATGGAGGGGTAGACGCGGTCTACGTTGGGACGGTTTGCTGCCCCTGTTGTTGGATTCCAGGAGCGGGTTTCTTCCTGATGTGTTGGTTATCCACCTTGGTGGTAACGATCTGGGCCTGCTGTCAGGCAAAGCGCTGTTCATGCAGGCCTGAGCTGACTTACATAGAATTTGGCAGGCATGGCCCCGGGTTCACATCATATGGTCCGCCATCACACCACGATACAAGTGGTCGGGTGGAGGGGACGTGAAGATGCTGGAGAGAGCACGTAAGCGAGTGAACCGGGCCATGCGGAGTGTGGTAACCAGGGCCAACGGGTCCTACATTGCACATCCTGAGCTGACTCTTTTTAACCCATCATTGTTTAGGAGAGACGGGGTCCATTTTTCGGATTTGGGCAATCTTCAATTCCTATCAGGTTTGCAGAGATTTATAGCAGGGGTGTTAGAAGACTTGGTGGGTAATGGGAGGCAAGATGGGTGGAAAATAGATAGGGAAATTCCATATCTTGGTGTGCACCTAAGGCACCCGTTAGGGTGGAAGGCCATTATGTTAATACTCAACCAAAGTTCAAGTTGATGATGAAGTGCTGTTGAACGGCCTGGAATGGGAGGAGGCGGGTCTCAATATCTTGGGGACCCGACCTCGCACTCATTTCCCTTAACGGGTTGCCCTGGTCGGATGGCCAGGGAATCCAGGTGTTTCGCCCGTAAATTACCATTGAAACCGGGTAGGTAGGCTACCTGAATTGGATACACCAAATTCCTGACACCCCTTGAGTTAAGGTTAAGGACAGTTAAATAGGTAACAATTCAAATAAATGTTGCCCAATTTGAACTCAACCACTGTTGTCGTGTGTCTTATTTCGGGGGTGGGCAGGCAAAATCCCTTACTATATCTCCTTCTGCTGAGATATTTTCAACAGTATTTCAAAGCACTCTAAACCAGAAACGTGGACTTTTCTTGTAACACCGCAACCCCCATCAGTTGTGCTCAGAAAGGATAATTGCCAGGCAAATGGAATTTGTAGTCCAGCAATGAGCAAAAAGCCGGAGGTTTCCCCTCTCTTCCTTTGGGTCTTTCAGATATAAATGCACACAGAAAACACTGGTGTGGGAGGGACAGGATGATACATAGCAGCAGGTTTTGCCTCCTCCTTCACGTGTTGAACAACTCCCTCTACATATAACTATACATGTCATTGTTCTGTATCTCGAGGATGAAGCCCAACAGGTCCTTGTAACGCCGCAGCTTACAGCGTGCGTCCACTTTGTGAGGATCTTTTCTTCAATCTAACTGTGGAGAACTGTGGCAGGGCAGAATATACTACCAATGCCACCACAATATGTAAGGATTTCAATTTATGTGAGGATTGCTTCACTTGCTGCCACCATTAATTTACTGTGTTTGGCTACCCACTGAAAAAGCGGCATTTTCAAGGCTTGTGGGAGGAAGAATCTCCAGAAGAGATGTTTTTAACAAAGAACTATCAAGTTCATTTAAACAGTGTTTCGAGCTTGGAGGTTTCAAGAGTTCAAGAGCTTGGGTGGTTACAATCTACTCAGAGGTACTTTCTTAAGGTTACAAGTTGCTAACTATGGAGATACAGTCTAACACAAAGCCACTGCACTCCTAAAACTACTAATTCAGCAGTTTACACCCACTCTGCTGGTCATTAACAGCCACTGCTTTTCTATCAGTCTACACACCTCCACTACAACCCTTTTCCCAGAGTAGAGTCAGGCTTAGAATAAACCCAGAGTCTTTTAAACCGTGCTGACAGTTGGCTGAACAGACTCCCTCATTCTCTCACACACCCTTCTGCGTTTTCAGTTAGTCACCAACTGAAAAATATTTGAATCCGAGGATTCTAAAGCCATCTGCAGGCCCCGCCCCCAGTTTCCATGGTAACTGAGGTTCTTGGAAGCTCTTCTAGATAATTTTACTGTTAACCCCTTAGGGTTAGGGAAGTTCCACCCTTACAAAATACTTACATATACATAAATATCAACAACATTTACAACCTGCAACAAATAAATATGACTTCACCACAGTCCTTCTATACCAGAATGCATATCTAAGAAAGACTACTCACGCTCATGATATCTCACAATGTAAAACATTTGGAAGGGACGGAGACGCTTCTTCTTGCCAAGTGTGAACTTACCTAGGTCGATCCTTTAACAGCAGAGTCAAAAATTGAAAAGTAATTAGGATTATGAATGTAATTATTACAATTATTCCCTGAATCCGGAACAGTGGGGCAGTGTGGGGCCGAACCCCCTCCCTCAAACAACTGGGCCACCACAGCACCTATGTAGTTGAACCTCCTCGGATATAATCAATCATAAATATACTGAATAATAATTTGCTAAGGACCTCCACACAAAGATGTCCTTGATGAGGGGGGCAATGGGGACTCATAGCACAGTGGGGTAGGAGGGAAAATCTGTCACTCGGTGCCCCGCATCTGGCACACCACCCACTTGTATACACACAGTGTAAACTGTAGAAAATATCAGTTACAACAACACAAGGAACAGAGTATCATATGAAAATCAACACTATATTTTGATACATCAATCACTAACCAGAGCACGTTCATAGCATATATCTCTAACATAGAGCGTAATCCTTCAAAGTACAAAATCGCGAAGAACCAATATCAATGCACTGCCTACAGTAGAGGACCTCAGAGACGGATACAAGGGAGTCCAGACAGGCGTGAGGGAAACAATCCAGGGAGCAAGGGTAAGTCCACGGTATTTAGGTAAGTTCAAAGGTAAGGTATCCAATAATCCACAATATAAGGAATTCCTGTAGTCTCTCATGCTAATGACGCGCCAATGCGCGGTGGGGCAGTGCCCATTTGTAATCCATAGCACGGGTAAGTACTGCGGCGAAAATGAAATGCTGTATTCTGGGTGGAAAACCACAGAACACCGGGCATGCCGCAACGGTAGAGCTGCAGGGCCCGATCCATTTCACCTTGGGTTGGCTTTATCAAGCGGCGAAGTGCACAATATTGAAAGCGCATCACAGGATAATATAATTCATGCTGCGGTATATCACCGGCGCAATCTATCCTGCGGACCCAAAGGTGGTCCTATGGTTTTCCACCCAAAACACCACCCACTTACCCATCAGAACACCACCCACTTACCCATCATACACCGTCGCAGCCGGCATGGAGCCCCGCCAGAAATAGATGTGCATCATGTGATGAGATCTGGCAGGCTCCATGCTAACGGAAGCGTAATAGGACAGGGCATTTCTGTAATGTGATGAAATCCTAAGTTTAAGAAATGTCAAGGTAACAGATAATAATTGAGCCTTCCCAGGAATAATAAAATATATCTGCAATCTATTCTATGTGCACATTTTTGGCATAAGCCCCATCAAACTTCTAAGTACACACTGTGGAAACATTTAAGGGTGTTTCTATGATGACGAATGTGGAAAGCAAGCTCCCTCCATAAGTAACTTCAAGTAGGCAAACTTAACAACAACCTGCCGGCCAGGATAGAGCTCCTGCGCCCTTCAAAAGGGCCACAGCATCAACCAGTATACAACAACCAAAGGGTCTTTATACGTCACAAATCATGAAGAATTGTGCAACTGTTTTTTTACAGAAACAACATCATTGGAAAGCATGCCCATTAAAATAAGGGTGGAAAGAAATGACTTACATTATTCATGTATTCGGAAAGGAGATCTTGGAGAGCCTGGCGAATAGCGTTGCACTCTGTGACGATACGCTCACGGTGAAGATCGCGTGTGCACGAGGAATCCGCTAGCAAAGCAGCGCCACTGACGATTCCTTCTAGGCGCTTCTCTAGCGATGGCCTTATTTTCTCTTCATTCACACTAAGAAGTTCCAAGGTGACCACATTCTAAGAGAAAAAATTAAAGGGGTAGGAAACACAAGGCTGGTGAGCATACTCTGATCCTCTCGTAGGCAGTGTTTACATCTATTCACATTCAAGTACATAACTATCCTCCTCTTCCAGTCTTACCTTATTATTCTTTATTTACCATATTTCTAACCCGCCCTTCTCAACCCCAGAAGCGGGGCTCAGGGCGGCTTACATTCAGCCCCACCAAGAGGCTATTTCAACCATACAATAAAATCACAGCATCAACACAACATGATAAAAACAACATAATTGTTGCACTTCAGACAAGGAGCACCCCACTAGTCACACACACAACAGACAGTCTCTGAATAAAAAGGCTTTTATTGAAACAAATATAGTGTCCAACAAAAGGGTTAAGAGAAGATCAACAGTGGAATATATCCAAGGTAAAACACACAGTTCAAATAGTCCCAAAATCCAAAAGCAATATAGGTAAAATGCTTGATGAAAATCCCAGGAATAATACAAGGCAGCTATGGAGCAAATGTGCACAAAGGCCTAGGCAAAATCAGGAGCTTGGAGGCAAGACAAGATCTGGCATGGTATTCTAAACAAAGCCTGAAAACGAAGCCATCTAATATAAAGACAATTCAGTTTTGGTTTGCAAACCGACTGCTACGTCGCAGGCTGGCAGCCTGCCTAGATTGCCGAATGCTATCCCGGAGGACCTTCTTGTGGCAACAGCACAGGCACTCCAAGTGGCCAGCTACTGTTCAAAGGGCATTTGATAGAATACCAAGTCTGCAAACTTTGTGTTTTGTTTGTTTGCTTGTTTTTAATGCAATACAATTGTTTTGGTTCGCTCCTGACACGATAAATAAATAAATCATTCTATACAAAATCACTTAAAATAAATATATTTGAAGATCTAGCTCAAGTTTCCACAAAGAGAATTCATCCAGCTGTTTTGGGCAACAACACCAGGTGCCCCTGACCATTGGCCATACAGGATGGCACTGACGAAGGTTCAAGCGCAAGGCATTAGAAGAAGGGTGGAAATTTTAGAACACAGTGAATTCATTATAACCACAACCTCAACCATTCTAAAGGCCTTGGGTGTTTCTCTAAAACCCTGAGTTGCATGAACAGGCCCGGATTAACACCTTTTTGCTCCCTAGGCCACACTTTGGAATTATGCCCCCTTTAAGCCAACCTCTACCATGCCCCCCCCACACACACACACTACTCAGACCCACACTTGGCTGGCTTTGGCCATGGTGCCTCCGGAGCAGAAGAGAAAGGCGAGTAGGCACCATCCCACCACCTCCAAGGTCCCCATGCATTCCCACCGGCAGGAAAGCTCCGCTGTGCTCTGAAGGTCTCCTCGGGAGGCTTGGGGAGAGCGCAGCGGGTGCAAACTCGCTCAAAAGGCGTGCACGAGAGAGAGAGAGAGAGAGAGAGAGAGATGTCCGCTTGGTGTGCGCCGAGGGAGGATTCAGGTTGGGGTTTGTGCAGCTTTTCTTCGGCTGCTCTCGAAGGCAGGAGAGCCAGACCCTGGCCTTGAACCTTCCCTCCCTCCCGCGGCTCCCTTTGGCCAAGCAGCCCCCGGTTTGGTCCGAGAGTGCAGGAGCGAGCCTGGGTTGGTGTGGTCTCGTGCTGGAGACCTGGGAGAGGCCCACCCAAGCAACGCCCTTTCTCTCCCCTCTTCCTCCCTCCCTCTCTTCCTTCTTTACTTTCTTTCTTTCCTCCTAGTTGCCTCCTACTCCTCCTTCTCCCCTCCCTCCCACCACCCTCTCCCGGACTCTGCCACTCGGCTCTGGCTGCAGGAATTTACAGTCTGCCGCCGGGGGAGCCGGGCGAGTCGCCATGGAGACGGCTTCCCCGAGAGCCAGGAGGTCAGGCCAGCCAGAGACCCATGGGCAAATCAATGTGCGGGCCCCGCCACAGCCCAGAGAGCGAGAGACAGAGGGGACAGAGCAGAGACTTTGCTGGGAGAAGGAGCGAGGAGGGGCATGAGAAAGGGGGAAAGAGGGGTGCGGACCAGTTTATTATTATTTTTTGGTCCGTGATCTGCGCCCCCCCCCTCTCGGCTTGCGCCCCTAGGCCATGGCCTCAGTTGGCCTTATGGGTAATCCGGCCATGTGCATGAACATCCACTGCTACTCTCAACATGTACTCCAATTTTCAGATGAACATGAGTGACAAGGAGTAGGGTCATTTGGTGTGTTCCTATTCCTCTGTTCATTTAAAACAAGGTTTGAAAAAAGGACTCAATATCAGAATGCACCGTGTGCTCATGAAAGGGCAGCAGCGGATCAGCTGCAGCGGTTCTTAGAAGACACAGCTGGACTCGATCCCTTCCAGTCCGGCTTCTGTATTGGGCATGGGACGGAGGCCGTGCTTGTCGCCATTACAGACCAACCTCGCCGCCAGCTGGACCAGGGTGGATAGACCATGCATTGTTGACCCACCGTTTAGCCACGCATTGTTGACCCACCGTTTAGCCATGACTGGGGTTATGGGGACTGCCCTTAAATGGGTGGCCTCCTTCCTCCAGGACTGGGGACAACGTGTGGAGAGGGGAGATGAGGTCTCTGGGAGGCTCCCACTAAGTTGTGGGGTCCCCCAGGGGGCCATCCTCTCTCCCTTATTATTCAACATTTATATGCGCCCCCTGGCCCAGTTGGCCCGCGACTTTGGTCTGGAGCAGGGCTGTCCAACTTCTATGGGCCCAAGGGCCGGAATTCCGGTCACTGATCACCTGGGGGGCTGAAGGGTCTGTCTCCACCCCCGGCTCCGCCCCCGCCCCTCCCCCGGCTCCGCCTCCTCCCCGGCTCCAATTTACTTACAATTGACCTTGAGTTGTGGAGTTGTAGTTCACCTCCATCCAGAGAGCACTGTGGACTCAAATAATGATGGATCTGGACCAAACTTGGCATGAATACTCAAAATACCCAAATGGGAACACTGGTGGATTTGGGGGAATGTTTCCTAATACCTTTGAGTTATTTGAGTCCACACTCAAATTGGGACACACCAAAAAAAAACCAAACACCTCAATGCCGTCACAGGGCTTGATGGGGCCTCCTTTCCCAGAGGCAGGTGGGGGAGGCCCAAAGAGCTCCCTCCCTCCCGGAAGGGAAAACAACCCGCGGGGGCAGGCGCAAAAAGCCACGTTGCGCCCTGCACGTGCGGGAAGGCAGCACAGCAAGGGGGGGGGGGCGCGGAGGAGGGGAAGGAAGCGTCGCCAAGGAAACCGCCGCTGAGGGACCCCTCCCCCCCTCACCCAACGTCCCACTGTTTTTTAGATTGATTGATTCGAGCCAGGCCCTTCCTTACTCATACTGCGGGAGCCCCGCCACAGGGCCGAGCGCCAACGCCGCCGTCCCGAAGAGCCCGCTGGAGCCAAGGCCAAGCCCAGGCCAGGCGCGGCGGCTCTCCCATCCGCGGGGCGGGAAGCGAGGGCCCTCCACAGGAAGAGGACGGAGCCAGGAGGGGCTTTCCCTGCCTCACGCCCCTCCTCCCTCTCTCTGAGGGACTGGGGGCTGGCCTGGAAGCAGCCGCCAGGGAGGAGGAGGCCGCGCCCAGGCCGGCCGCAAATCCCGCGGGACCCGAGATTTCGGCAGCTATCGCGAGACTACGCAGCCACAGACGGGATTTCGACCTCCCTCAAAATCCCGTCTGTGGCTGCCGTAGTCTCACAATGCTTGCCTCAACCCAGAAGTAGGTTTTTTTTATTTAAAAAATTAATTTTATTTTTTATTTTTAATTTGTATTTTATTAAAACAAGTTAGGGGGCCGTAGGGAAGGGGCTCGGGGGCCGTGTATGGCCCCCAGGGCCGCCTGTTGGACAGCCCTGGTCTGGAGTATTATCAGTACGCTGATGACACCCAGCTTTTGCTGAGAATGGACGGCAGGCCGGATACCGTACCCGATTGTTTCCATCAATGCCTTGAAGCCGTGACTGGTTGGCTGCGTGCTAGCTGGCTGAAGGTGAATCTGTCGAAGATGGAGATCTTGTGGCCCGGTCGACCTGGGCTGGGTGGGTGCCGATTGCCTATCCTGGATAGCGAGCAACTTAACCCGTCATCTCTTGTAAAGGGTTTGGGCATCCAATTGGACCCTTTGCTATCCATGGAGACCCAGGTCTCCATGGTTAGCAAAACGTCGTTTTACCATCCACGACAGGCTAGGCGACTGGCACCCTACCTGTCCAGGGACGATCTGGCCACGGTGATCCAAACGACGGTTATCTCGAGGTTGGACTACTGTAACGCCCTCTACGTTGGCCTTCCCTTGTCGACAATCCGGAAACTCAAGCTAGTGCAGAATGCCGCTGCTCGCTTGCTGGTGGGAGCACCGGTGAGGGAGCACATCACTCCCATTCTACAGTAACTGCACCGGCTCCCTATCAAGTACCGGATTGCCTTCAAGGTGCTGGTTCTAACCTTTAAGGCCTTACACGGTCTAGGGCCTGTGTACCTGAGGGACCGACTTGCCCCGTATGTTCCCCCAAGATCACTACGCTCGGAAGAGCAGAACCTGCTGGTCATTCCATCGATCCGCTCCTGCCATCTGTCCACTACGAGACAGCGAGCCTTCTCCCCCGCGGCTCCTGCGCTCTGGAACTTGCTCCCAGACCATACTTGTGCGATCTCAGAGCTCGCCCCCTTTCGGAGGGCGTGTAAGACCGCCCTTTTTAGGCTTGCTTTTAGCTAAATCCGAATTGTAAATGGCATGCTCATGTCTTTGAGCTTAAGAACTGTAATCTCCGTCTATTTTACCACTGTATGCTCAATGTTTTCATTGTATGTTTTTACTGTATGTTGTGATCCGCCCCGAGCCTGCAGGGAGGAGCGGAATATAAAACCGAATAAATAAATAAATAAATAAATGAAACACCCTTAACATTAACGCAACCATGCAGTTTCATGTTTTATATTTATTTATTTATTTGTTTGTTCTGTCTTGTATTCCGCTCCTCCCTGCAGGCTCGGGGCGGATCACAGCACATAAAATAGGCGGCATGCACCGACCATGCGGCCATACAATAAAAACATAAAAACACATCATGTCAAGCCATGGTACCATGGTTTTGTATTTCACATTCATAGAAATAAGATGCCACTGCACTTTTAAATCCCTGGTGGCTACAACTGACAATAAATTAATATTCCGCACCTGCAAAACAGATACAATAATGCCACGTATTTTATGGCAATGGACTGTATCATCTCCATGCAAAATGTATTCATTTAATAGAGAATGCTCTTTGTAATCTTTTCCATACATAGACTAGACATTTAATCCAGTCCCTTAGCTTCTTAGTAAATAAGCGTCCATCATCACTAGCATGCCAATACGAAAAATATAATACAAATAATAATTTCATGCCAACAGTGCCTGCGCAATGCATGAATAAAGAGAAGTTTGTCATTGCTTAGTACTGATGACGGTCCCATTACACCAGGGGTGCCCACACTTTTTCAGCATGCGAGCCACTATATGAATAAACAAGTTGAAAAGATCACCTGGTGTGCGCGCTCCTGCTGCGCGCGTGGGAGGGGCATGCTGCGCACGCAGGAAGCAGGACGGGATGGGGACTTCCTGCTTGGCGAACACAGTGGTGAAGAGATGGAGAGAGCGTTCGTGGGCAGGCAAGAAAGATCCCCTTCTTGTTGCCATCCCTTCCTGCTGCGTGCACAGCAAGCCCCTCCCACGCACGCAGCAGGAGCGCGCATCCTGCTGCGTGCATGGGAGGGGCCAGCTGCACATGCAGGAAACAGGACAGGATGGGGACTTCCTGCTTCACGAAAGAAAGGTGGCGAAGAGATTGAGACAGAGTGAGCTTGCAGGCAAGGAGGATCCCCTTCCCGGGTGTGCACGGTGGCGAGTGCGCGCGTGCACGGCAGAATTGCCCTATCCGGCCGGGATCAACTTCATATGGCCTCAGGATCAACTAGTTGATCGCGATCGACTTCCTGAGCACCCCTGCATTACACTGACCATTTAGCACAGTTTGAAGTCACCCCGGTTATTAATATGGCTGCCGAACATTGGACTAGTTGTAATTTCCAGGCCGTCTTCAAGGGTAGACCCATGTCGAGTGCATTGCAGTAGTCCAATCTAGAGGTAACTAAGGCATGGACCACCATGGGCAAGTCAGACTTCACAAGGTATGGTTGCAGTTGGCGTACAAGTTTTAATTGTGCAAAGGCTCTCCCAGCCACCGCCGACACCTGTGCATCAAGCGTCAGCGCTGAATCCAGGAGGACCCCCAAACTGCAAACCTGTGACTTCAGGGGGAGTGCAACCCCATCCAGCACAGGTTGCCACCCAATGCCCCAGGTCAGACGGGCGACTGACCTGGAGACATATTTTTATACATTCCTCAATTTTTGAGGGCGGGAGAAACACAACAGGAGGCACGCTTAATCTGTGCATGGGCTAAATCACCGCAACTATTTCGTTTGCAAAAATGAAATAATGTGATTCTGTTCATCAAAAAGCATTGCCAATTTTATAATGCACAAATTAAGCAAACCAGCATCCTAATTTATGAAAATGGCGAAAGGCATTATAAATTCATTAAGTTGCTATATTTGCTCTACGCATTTTTTTGTAAGGTTGCACCCTCTCCTCACAGCAGGGCAAGGATGCCTGGCTGCAAAGGAAACTCGAACGCGGGGGAAAGAGCTCTGTCGGGAGTCTTTTCCAACTGCAACAGAAATCCACGAAAAGCAGCAATATTTAATTAAGCAAGAAATATCTCTTTCTGTGGTTTCTTTCACAGTGAAAATCAAGAAACTACAGCGCCAATACGCAAGCTTCCCTTGGGGGATTTGTGTTTTTGAGGAACTACATTTTGCAATGAAAGCAGCATACACATTTCTACCAAAGTGTTTGAAGGAACAAATAAAAATCCCAAACGCACACCACATCCCAAAATATAATTTACCATTGCCATCTAGATCAGTGTTTCCCAACATTTTTTGAGCCGCGGCACACTTTTTACATTTGCAAAATCCTGGGGCACACCACCAACCAAAATGACACAAAATGACACTCTAACACAGTCATACATATAGTTAATATGTTTTAAATGTATTTATACACTCAGTGTGAAACCTGGGCCTGTTTCGATGAACACAACATAGATATCCTGGCAGGAATGGCAGAAAGACACAAACTTCCCACACAGAACTCCCATGACCAAGAGAAAATGCTATAAGAGTTTGGTGGGCATTGACCTTGAGTTTTGGAGTTGTAGTTCACCTATGTCCAGAGAGCACTGTGAACTCAAACAATGTTGGATCAGGACCAAACCTGGCATGAATACTCAATACGCCCAAATGTGGACATAGATGGAGTTTGGGGAAAATAGACCTTGACATTTGGGAGTTACAGTTTTTGGGATTTATCGTTAACACACAAACAAAGAGCATCCTGAACTCTTGCAATAAATGGAATTGAACCAAACTTGGCATATTGAACTCAACCAACAGAAAGTACTGAAAGGGTTTGCTTGGGAATTGACCTTGAGTTTGGAAGTTGTAGTTCACCTATACCCAGAGAGCACTGTGGACTCAAATAATGTTATGTTGAACTTGGCGAAGCAGGCAGGAAGGAAGGTGGCGGCGGTGGGCAGGGAGCCGGAGGGAGGCTGAGAGCGGTTTTGCGAGCACCGGGGAGGAGGGAGGGGCGGGGCCGGTGCAGGACTGAACCATCCAGCATTAGGCCCGGGAGGCAAGAGGAGGTCTCTACTTGGGGAAAGGGAGGCGGGCCTTCCCAATGCATGGAGAGGGAGAGACCAAGTAGACAACGGGTGGAGGGGTGTGTGTGTAATTTTGTGCCTTTATCGAGGTAGGTTTCTTAGGGTTTTTATACTTCAACACACTAGACTCTCCCCCCTCCCCGCCTCCTGGAGGTTCCAATTCCCCACGGCACACCTGATGATCGCTCACGGCACACTAGTGTGCCCTGGCACACTGGTTGGGAAACACTGATCTAGATAAATGTCTTAAGCAAAATAAAATCTCAAGAATGACATTACTCCCACACCCAAAACAAAGAACATACAGTATGTGCAATAGATGTCATTTTAGGCCCCTTCTACTCACTGCCATATCATATCATATCATATAATCAGCGGACCTCAAAGAAGAAGACGGCATATATATACGTTATCGTACTGATGGTAGCTTGTTCAACTTAAGCCGTCCGAGGGCTCGCACTAAGACTCTAAACTATCTCATTCGTGAGCTGCTTTTTGCTGACGATGCTGCCCTTGTCGCCCATTCAGAAGCAGCCCTGCAGCGCCTCACATCCTGCTTTGCAGCAGCTGCAGAGCTGTTTGGGCTGGAAGTCAGCCTGGAGAAAATGGAAGTCCTCTACCAGCCCGCACCACAGGAAGAACACCATCCTCCCCACATCAGCATAGGCACATCTGTGCTTAAGTTCGTTCAGCAGTTTCCCTCCCTGGGAAGCATCATCTCTTCAGACGTCAAGATTGATCAAGAGATAGATCACAGATTAGCAAAGGCATAGAGTGCATTCGGAAGGCTTCACAAAAGAGTCTGGAGCAACAAACACCTGAGGCAAAGCACCAAAATCAGTGTGTACAGAGCTATTGTACTGTCTATTCTCCTCTATGGGTCTGAAACATGGGTCACCTCTCGCCAACACCTACGACTCTTCGAACACTTTCATCAGTGCTGTCTTTGCACAATCCTAAATATACACTGGACTGACTATGCGACTAACGTTGCTGTCCTTGAGCAAGCAGGGATCACCAGCATTGAGGCCATGCTATTGAGAACATAGCTGCGCTGGGCAGGGCACATCTCTAGGATGGAGGACCACCGCCTCCCAAAGATACTATTCTATGGTGAACTCGCAAGAGAGGCGCCCCCAAAAAGAGATACAAGGACTCCCTGAAACAACATCTCAGGCTCGGCCAGATTGCTCATCAACAATGGTGCACCCTGGCCTCACATCGGGAGGCATGGAGACGCACTCTCCACAATGCTGCGGCCTCTTTCTAGAAGACACGCCGAACGGGTCTTGAAGAGAAAAGACAACGCAGAAAGAACCGCAACTTGGAAACAACATCACCCAAGGAGACTTTCTGCTGTGCTTTCTGCAACTGGACTTGCCTATCTCAGATTGGCCTTTTTAGTCATCAACGCGCTTGTAAAAAGCATGGGATGAGTCCTTCCTAAGAATCTTCGTTCGCAAAGTAATGCCGAGAGACTCACTGCCATATCATCGAGATTATCAAAGCAGATAATCCATATTGTCTACTTCCAACTGGATTATATGAGTCTATACTGCCATATAATCCAGTTCAAAGCAGATAATCTGGATTTTTTTATGGCTGTGTAGAAGAGGCCTCTGGAATTTATTAAGGAATTTCATTAGAAAATCCTAATTTCTAAGGTTTAGAGTAAACATGGATTTTTTAAAACTTATGACTCAGTTTAGATGCAAAATGTTACCGATAATGAGTTACTTCTAATTAATTGCTCTAACTAAGGCATAATTTATTTATTTTATTACTTCTGAGTTATATGGTTGTGTGGAAGGTCCCTCAGGCACTGCCATATACTCCACATTATCAAATCAGATTATTTATTTATTTATTATTTCGATGTGTATACCGTCCTTTCCAATTGGCTCAGGACGGTTTACCAAGGGTGACGAAACGTCAAAAGCCTGGCGGAAAAGAGCTGTTTCACAAGCTTTCCGGAAAGACGGCAGCTCACTAATTGCACGGACTTCAGGCGGCAGAGCGTTCCACAGGCTCGGTGCCACAACAGAGAAGCAGGGGCGGTCTTACATACACGCGAACTACGCGGCCGCGTAGGGCGCCATCTTGGATGGAGAGATAAGAGCAGAGAAGAGAAGAAGAAGAAGAGATAAGGGCACAGAGTAGGAGGAGGAGAAGAGATAAAGAGATAAGGCCAGAGAGGAGGAGAAGAGATAAGAGCAGAGAAAAGAAGAAGAAGAAGAGATAAGAGCAGAGAGAAGAAGAAGAGATAAGAGCAGAGAGAAGAAGAGATAAGAGCAGAGAGGAGAAGAAGAGATAAGAGCAGAGAGGAGGAGAAGAAGAAGAAGAGATAAGAGCAGAGAGGAGGAGGAGGAGAAAAACGAAAGGAAGAAGAAGAGATAAGAGACAACGGCAGAGAGAAAGAGAGGAGAAGAAGAATTCTAGCAAGAATTTTCTGACAAAACCACGGAAGACAATGGTGTGTGGCTAGTGAATAAATGCTCCCTTCTTTACACCCTGGATTGCAATGGTAGCTCATCAATCTGAAGAGAGAGCATTCCTGTAGGCGGGCGTGTGCCCAAGGAACCCCCTTGAGGTGCCATTGATTACGGTTAATCTGGCTCAATCAGGAGTGGGCCATTTATGGCCCTCCAGACTAGACTCTCGTCAGCCTTGGAAACAAAGAGACATCAACACTTGTGTAGTGATTAGTGAGAGGGGGCACCAGGGAGCCCGCCTGCCCTTTGCTTTCACTTACTTCTCTGTTCATTTCCATGATTTATGTAGAAAAGATCTTTGGCTTCCTTCTTGCTTGCAGAGGGTGCTCTCCCCCCCCCCCCCAAATTTTTTTGGTTAGGCCAGTGTTTTTCAACCTTTTTTGAGCCACGGCACATTCTTTACATTTACAAAATCCTGGGGCACACCACCAACCAAAATGACACAAAATGACACACAAACACAGTCATACATATAGTTAATATGTTTTTGAATGTATTCATACACTCAGTGTGAAACCTGGGCCTGTTTGATGAACACAACATAGATATCCTGGCAGGAATGGCAGAAAGACACAAACTTCCCACACAGAGAAAATACTTCCCATAACCCATAACCAATACTTCCCATAACCAAGAGAAAATACTATAAGAGTTTGGTGGCCATTGACCTTGGGTTTTGGAGTTGTAGTTCACCGACATCCAGAGAGCACTGTGGACTCAAACAATGTTGGATCAGGACCAAACTTGGCATGAATGCTCAATATGCCCAAATGCGAACACAAATGGAGTTTGGGGAAAATAGACCTTGACATTTGGGAGTTACAGTTTCTGGGATTTATAGTTAACACACAATCAAAGAGCATCCTGAGCTCTTGCAACAATGGAATTGAACCAAACTTGCCATATTGAACTCTCATTACCAACAGAAAGTACTGAAAGGGTTTGCTTGGGAATTGACCTTGAGTTTGGAAGTTGTAGTTCACCTACACCCTGAGAACACTGTGGACTCAAACAATGTTATGTTATGTTGTTGTTTGTTTTCTATCCAGAATCACAATGTTGGAAGGAGGCTCGCCACTTTAAGGTCCCTAAAACAGGCATGGGGAAACTTCGGCCCTCTGGGTGCTTTGGACTCCAACTCCCACCATTCCTAACAGCCTGAGGCCCTTTGCGGCTTAAGTGGCTGAGGAGGGGAAAGGAAAAGGGCCTGAGGTTGCCAGGAATGGTGGGAGTTGGAGTCCAAAACACCTGGAAGGTCCAAGTTTGCCCAAGGGTATTGGAGGTTCCAATTTCCCACGGCACACCTGATGATCGCTCACGGCACACTGGTTGGGAAACACTGAGTTAGGCCTTTGTCTCCCTTGGTCCAGGAATGGAGGATTCACGACACAACGGGACACCAACAATGGCCTCACAATCCACACATGAGAGCGAGGCTTAGGGCCGCTTGTAATGAAGTCTAGGTCGTCTTCTTTGGTCTCTCCTTTCCTGTTCCAAGTTGGACTTCCTGAGACAATAAATGTAAGGATTTTTCTCCAAGCGCATACTAAAACAGGAATTCCAGACACCAAGCAATCTGGACCAGGGAATTCCTCCCCACAATAGTTTCCTGTAGGCAGGAAGAAGCCAGGCTTTTAAGCTGCAAGGCTTTTTAAAGGTTATCAAGGTGGGCAATGTATGTGTATATGTATATGTGTGTATATGTGTGTGCATGTGTATATATGTGTGGTTTGCATGTGTATATGTTTACGTGTGTGCTTGTGTTTATGTATATGTATCTCTCTCGGCATTACTTAACGAACAAAGATTCAGGAAGGACTCATCCCATGCTTTTTAAAAGCGCGTTGATGACTAAAAAGGCCAATCTGAGATAGGCAAGTTCGGTTGCAGAAAGCACAGCAGAAAGTCTCCTTGGGTGATGTTGTTTCTAAGTTGCGGTTCTTTCTGCATTGTCGTTTCTCTTCGAGACCCATTCGGCGTGTCTTCTCGAAAGAGGCCGCAGCATTGTGGATAGTGCGTCTCCATGCCTCCCGATGTGAGGCCAGGGTGGACCATTGTTGGTGATTGATCTGGCCGAGCCTGAGATGTTGTTTCAGGGGGTCCTTATATCTATTTTTTGGGGTGCCTCTCTTGCGCTGACCTGTGGCGAGTTCACCATAGAGTAGTATCTTTGGGAGGCGGTGGTCCTCCATCCAAGAGACCTTGTGCCCTGCCCAGCGCAGCTGCGTTCTCAATAGCACGGCCTCAACGCTGGCGATCCCTGCTTGCTCAAGGACAGCAACATTCGTCACATAGTCGGTCCAGTGTATATTTAGGATTGTGCGGAGACATCGCTGATGAAAGCGTTCGAGGAGTCATAGGTGCCCCATGTTTCAGACCCATAGAGGAGAATAGACAGTACGATGGCTCTGTACACACTGATTTTGGTGCTTTGCCTCAGGTGCTTGTTGCTCCAGACTCTTTTGTGAAGCCTTCCGAATGCACTATATGCCTTTGATAATCTGTGATCTATCTCTTTATCAATCTTGGCGTCTGAAGAGATGATGCTTCCCAGGGAGGTGAACTGCTGAACGGACTTAAGCGCAGATTCGCCTATGCTGACGTGGGGATGGTGGTGTTCTTCCTGTGGTGCGGGCTGGTAGAGGACTTCAGTTTTCTTCAGGCTGACTTTCAGTCCAAACAGCTCTGCAGCTGTTGCAAAGCGCCTCACGTATATGCATATGTATATATATTATTATGTGCATGTATATATGTATTTATGTGTGTATATGTGTGTATGTATATATGAGAGTATATGTGTGTGTGTGTATGCGTGCATGTGTGTGTTGTTTGTACATGTGTGCAGGCCTTGGCCTACGTGGGCCCTCCAGACATTTTGAACTTCTGTTTCCACAATTCCTATCAGCCAGAAGGGCATGGCTGTTAGGAATTGTGGGAGTTGAAGTCCAAAATGCCTGGAGGGCCCAAGTAGGCCCAGGCCTGGAGTATGAGATGTGTTACTGAACCCTGTGTCTCTTCCGAGGCCTGTGCGGCCTCCTCCTGGCGTGGCTCCTCCTCCCTCCTTTCCTTCCCCTCCCCCCTCGCCTTCCTTGCTTGACTGCTGCAAAGCCCCCCCCCTCCTTCCTTCCTTCTTTGCTTCTTCTGTCCCTCCCTCTGTCCTTCTCTTTCCTTCTCTCCTCTCCCTCTGAAGAAACTCTAAAGCAGACCTGGGCATCTTACGCCCCGCGGGGCCACATGTGGCCCGCCGGCCGATTCTGACCGGCCCGCAGCTGCCGGGAAGGAACACCCTCCCTCCCTCAAGGCTTCATTCTGAAACGCAGATTCTGCCCGGAGACCGGTGACACCAGGGAGAGAGGAGAACTCTCATTGGCAGATCCCGGGCGTTATGGGGGGGAAAGGGAGGGAGGGAGCGAGGAGAGTGTCTCCGTCGAGTGTCTCAAGATGAACTTCCGCCTGACCACTCCTCTTTCCCTCCCTCTTTCTTTCGGAAGCGAGAGCAACCTGCCTGCTCTTTGGCCGAGGCGCGAGGGACCACGTGCGCCACGCACACTCCCACTGTGAGGGTCTCCTGCCCGCAGCCGCCATGGAGGAGGAGGAAGTTTCCTATGGAGGTGGGGGAGGATCAGGAGAGGAGAGGCCGGGCGACGGAGGAAGTGTGAGGAAGAGGAGGAAGAGGTGAAGGCGGGTCGGGGTCTGTGGGTGGGTATGTATTCCCTGATATTATGTATGTCATTTTAACCATGGTTTTCCATTGCTCACTGTTGGTTATGCATTTATCCTCTAGTTTGGAAGCTTCAAAAACATCTTTGTGGCACAATACTACCCATGAGGAGCGTCCTAAACATTTTGTTTTGTAAAATTTGAGTGAATCAATGTCATTTTTCCTATGACAACCTCTCTTTTTCATGGCTCATAACGGGGGGGGCGGGCAGGTTTTGTGCATGCATTGTACAGTATTTTACATTTTTTAAGGGTTTTAAAGCTATTTTCACTGTTTTGGGGTTTTTTTTATTGTTGTTGGTCATACCTTGGGGTATGAGACGTTTAGAGGCCAAATTTGATGTCAGTTGGCCCCATAGTTTGTTCAGGTTTTTTGAGCCTACTCCAGGGCTGTCCAACTTCTACCGGCCCAAGGGCCGGAATTCCGGTCACTGATCACCTTGGGGGCCGAAGGGTCTGCCTCCGCCCCCGGCTCCGCCTCAGGTGATCAGTGATGTATACATACATTAATAAAATATAATAATAACAGAAAGGGACATGGATGGAGGGAGGGAATAAATAAGGGAGGGATAAACATACAAATAAATAACATAAAAGCAAGAATTAAAGCAAGGAGGGAAGGAAGGAAGAAAGGAAGGATTGAAGGAAGGAGCCCACCCCACAGCAAAACAGCCCTCTGCTTCAGCCTACCTTCCAGTAGCCGGACCACGAGACAGAGCCAGACCACAAGAGAGGCGACGACCAAATCGCGTCTGTGTGGGCCGCAGGGCTTCAGTAGCCGAGATTTCGGCAACCGGAGCAAGTATCGCGAGACTACGCCAGCCACACGGGATTTCGATCTCAACGCAGGCGTGATCTCATGTTGAGATCGAAATCCCGTGTGGCTGGCATAGTCTCGCGATACTTGCTCCGGTACCCGGAAGTGGGTAATTTTTTATTATTATTATTTAATTTATTTTTCTATTTTTATTTTTTATTAAAAAGCTGAGCGGGCTGCAGGCAAGGGGCTGGCGGGCTGTGTACGGCCCGCGGGCCGCCTGTTGGACAGGCCCGGCCTACTCACAACGTAGATAAGTTTTTTGTCCGTTAAGATTTGCATGTGCCCATATATGCATCAGTGCATAATTGAGTTGCTCTTCTGGCTTATGTCCGCCATTTGATCCCAAGATACAGAAGGGCTGTGAGGACAGTCTGTGGGGCTTCGAAGAAAGCTTGGGACTAGCAGGCCTGCAGAGCTGTTTGGGCTGGAACTCAACCTGAAGAAAAGGGAAGTCCTCTACCAGCCCACACTACAGGAAGAACACCATCATCCCCACGTCAGCATAGGCACATCTGTGCTTAAGTCCGTTCAGCAGTTCTCCTAACTGGGAAGCATCATCTCTTCAGACGCCAAGATTGACAAAGAGATAGATCACAGATTATCAAAAGCATATAGTCTAATCTCTCTCTCGGCATTACTTTGCGAACGAAGATTCTTAGGAAGGACTCATCCCACGCTTTTTACAAATGACTAAAAAGACCAATCTGAGATAGGCAAGTTCCATTGCAGAGAGCACAGCAGAAAGTCTCCTTGGGTGATGTTGTTTCGAAGTTGCGGTTCTTTCTGCGTTGTCGTTTCTCTTCAAGACCCGTTCGGCGTGTCTTCTCGAAAGAGGCCGCAGCATTGTGGATAGTGCGTCTCCATGCCTCCCGATGTGAGGCCAGGGTGGACCATTGTTGGTGATCAATCTGGCCGAGTCTGAGATGTTGTTTCAGGGAGTCCTTATATCTCTTTTTGGGGGTGCCTCTTTTGCGCTGATCCGTGGCGAGTTCACCATAGAGTAGTATCTTTGGGAGGCGGTGGTCCTCCACCGTAGAGACATCGTGCCCTGCCCAGCGCAGCTGTGTTCTCAATAGCATGGCCTCAATGCTGGTGACCCCTGCTTGCTCAAGGACAGCAACATTCGTCACATAGTCAGTCCAGTGTATATTTAGGATTTTGCGAAGACAGCGCTGATGGAAGCGTTCAAGGAGTTGTAGGCGTTGGCGAGAGGTGACCCATGTTTCAGACCCATAGAGGAGAATAGACAGTACGATCGCTCTGTACACACTGATTTTGGTGCTTGTTGCTCCAGACTCTTTTGTGAAGCCTTCCAAATGCACTCTATGTCTTTGCTAATCTGTGACCTATCTCTTTATCAATCTTGGCGTCTGAAGAGATGGTGCTTCCCAGGGAGGTGAACTGCTGAACGGATTTAAGCACAGGTTCGCGTATGCTGACGTAGGGATGATGGTGTTCTTCCTGTGGTGTGGGCTGGTAGAGGACTTCCGTTTTCTTCAGGCTGACTTCCAGGAAATATCTCAACTATGGAAGTTAATTACATATCAAAGGATATTTAAGATGTCTGCAAGTTTGACACGAAAAAAGGCTTTTAAAATAAGTTAACCATTTTGAAGATGAAATCACAGCAATTTTCCCCTGTCCTCTCCACTTTGTACATATGGAGCTCAGTGGAAGCCATTCAACTGTTCTGCAGTAATGATTACTCTTGAATTGGAATACTTATAGTAACAGCACAATCTTTAGCAGGTTTCCTCAAAAGTAACTCCTACTGAGTTCTGTGGAAAGCAAGTGAAGTCCCTGCAGGTAAAATAAGAAAAAGTTGTACCCACCTTCAAAGAGGGGGAAAAGGAGAACCAAGGTAACTGCTGATCAGTAGACCCGTGCATGGATTCGTTTCGGCCATTTGTCTTCGGCTTCTTCAACCTGGCCGGATGACCATAATGGCAAGGGTAGCAGAACACGGAGTGTAAAGGCACAACAAAAGTCTTAATATGGTAAATATAGTCATATATTAGAATCATATAAGCAAACACAGTATATAAACAAAACCCGGAGTCCTGCCGCACGTAAACCCAGTTCGTGTCGTGGAAACGAGAAAAGTCTTCTATTATAATGTTCAAAGGTCAATTGACTGTATATGAAGCCAGAAAAGTATTTGTAGAGTTCCACGAAGAGCCAAATAACAGTTGGCCAAAGGGTTGTAATCCAATTGTAAGGGCTATCCAAGCATGGTAAATCCCATAGGGTTTCGTGAGGAGGTAGGTGTGTCTCGAAGTCAATCTGGGTTAGTACTGGTGACCACGGGGGGGGGGGGGGAAGTAGATTCCTCCGTGCTGATTCTGGTTGTAAGACCACGCCGACGTAATACTGATGCTACATATCTCAGGCCAGAAAATCCGTTTCACCTATAGCAGATTTTCTCAAGGCGATAATAGCAATGGCGCGTTCCAATATCATATTGTGTCAAAACATGAGCATAGCCCCTTTCTTCTCTGATTAGGGTGACCAAAAGGAACTCTACAAATACTTTTCTGGCTTCATATACAGTCAATTGACCTTTGAACATTATAATAGAAGACTTTTCTCGTTTCCACGACATGAACTGGGTTTACGTGCGGTAGGACTCTGGGTTTTGTTTATATACTGTGTTTGCTTATATGATTCTAATATACGACTATATTTACCATATTAAGACTTTTGTTGTGCCTTTACACTCCGTGTTTTGCTACTCTATTATATAGCCCTGCTTGGTTTCTTACTGCCATAATGGCAAGGGCTCAGCTGCCATGTTGTTGTTTTTTCTCTTGAAGCAGCCCACATGGCTGCTGGGTGCAGCTACTTCCCTTCTATTTGGGAGCATGCGGCATGTGGAGGGGATGTCGCATGCTAGCGTGGGGTTTCCCTGTGAGCTCTGCCTGTTGGGCCAATCGAAGTAGAAGAGCACTGTGACATGTCTTAGGCAAGCTGTGCCAATTTCATGGGGCGAGCACCTCCATTTCTCGGTTGCATCCTGGCTCTGAGAAGTGCTGCTTCAGTCCAATTGCCTTGCCTGTTTTGCCTTGTCTTGCTGCTTGCTCAAAGCTCTGATTTAGCTTTTTGCATTGATTTTTTTAAATTTTCTTGATTCTTTTCATTCAGTGGGACTGGGAGTGGAGAAGTGCAGGTGGGTGGGTGTGCGTGTTTGGGGACTTGGGAGAAAAGAAAGAGCACCTTTTGGGTGGGTAGGTGCTTTTTGCTGCTGATGCTGCCCCTGTCGCTCATTCAGAAGCAGCCCTGCAGCGCCTCACATCCTGCTTTGCAGCAGCTGCAGAGCTGTTTGGGCTGGAAGTCAGCCTGAAGGAAACGGAAGTCCTCTACCAGCCCGCACCACAGGAAGAACACCACCATCCCCACGTCAGCATAGGCACATCTGTGCTTATGTCTGAAGCAGCCCTGCAGCGCCTCACATCCTGCTTTGCAGCAGCTGCAGAGCTGTTTGGGCTGGAAGTCAGCCTGAAGGAAACGGAAGTCCTCTACCAGACCGCACCACAGGAAGAACACCATCATCCCCACGTCAGCATAGGAACATCTGTGCTTAAGTCCGTTCAGCAGTTCACCTCCCTGGGAAGCATCATCTCTTCAGACGCCAAGATTGACAAAGAGATAGATCACAGATTAGCAAAGGCATAGAGTGCATTCGGAAGGCTTCACAAAAGAGTCTGGAGCAACAAGCATCTGAGGCAATGCACAAAAATCAGTGTGTACAGGGCTATTGTACTGTCTATTCTCCTCTATGGCTCTGAAACATGGGTCACCTATCGCCAACACCCACGACTTCTCGAACGCTGGGCAGGGCACCTCACTAGGATGGAGGACCACCGCCTCCTAAAGATTCTACTCTACGGTGAACTCGCCACGGGTCAGCGCAAGAGAGGCGCCCCCAAAAAGAGATATAAGGACTCCCTGAAACAACATCTCAGACTCGGCAAGATTGATCACCAACCATGGTCCACCCTGGCCTCGCATCGGGAGGCATGGAGACGCACTATCCACAATACTGCGGCCTCTTTCGAGAAGACATGCCGAATAGGTCTCGAAGAGAAACGACAACGCAGAAAGAACCGCAACTTGGAAACAACATCACCCAAGGAGACTTTCTGCTGTGCTTTCTGCAACCGAGCTTGCCTATCTCAGATTGGCCTTTTTAGTCATCAACGCACTTGTAAAAAGCGTGGGATGAGTCCTTCCTAAGAATCTTCGTTCACAAAGTAAGGCTTAGAGAGTGAGATATTTCAACAAAATATAGATAAGTCTGACTCTGGAGAGGATGTTTCTAATTCTTAAAAGCAACTTCGTTTAAGTCTTTGTGCTCCCTTCATAAAAAATTAAAGGAGGAGGAAGACTGACGATAAAGAGTTATCTCGTTATCTAGTTGAGCTTTCCAACGGAAATCTGATACGTGTCGGGCATTTCTGCATTGATCAGTTTAAAAGAAGCCGTAATGAAATCAATACAAATGAGTGAGCATTTGCAGTCGACAGATCTGATCAAACAGATTTCCTAATGTGCCCGGCCTGAGTGCTTTGTGCGTCTCGCTCTAGAGGAATTAATGGAGTAGTAAGAAGATTAAAGGTTTACACTGAATGTTCAGATCTCAACTTTCTTTTCCATGAACTTTCCAGAGTTTTGTGCCAGAAGGTGCCATGGTCTTACATTAGCATTAGGCATTCACTTCGATGGGTTAGATATACAGGCAAAGTTCTCCACAAGCTAGTCTCAGAAAACTATATGGGACACTGGGCATTAAATCTCTATAATCTCTATCTCTATAGTTTCTATAATCTCTATAATCTCTATTCTCTAATATGTATGTATGTTTGTATGTGGCAGCGTTCTGATTGGCTCCCGGCCTCTACATTCTGACAACATAATTGGTTGCCAGTGAGGGAGTATTTGCATAACGCCTCTAATTGGCCAGCCAAAACGAACATTCCGACCCTCTAAACTGGCAGAGGAGGATAAGGCAAAGGCCCGAGGCAGTCGCCAACACGAACATTCCAACGCTCTAAAGTGGCAGAGGGGATAAGGCAAAGGCCTGAGGCAGTCGCCAACACGAACATTCCGACACTCTAAAGTGGCAGAGGAGGATAAGGCAAAGGCCTGAGGCAGTCGCCAACACGAACATTCCGACGCTCTAAACTGGCAGAGGGGGATAAGGCAAAGGCCTGAGGCAGTCGCCAACACGAACATTCCGACACTCTAAAGTGGCAGAGGAGGATAAGGCAAAGGCCTGAGGCAGTCGCCAACACGAACATTCCGAAGCTCTAAACTGGCAGAGGGGGATAAGGCAAAGGCCTGAGGCAGTCGCCAACACGAACATTCCAACACTCTAAACTGGCAGAGGGGGATAAGGCAAAGGCCCGAGGCAGTCGCCAACACGAACATTCCGACACTCTAAAGTGGCAGAGGAGGATAAGGCAAAGGCCCGAGGCAGTCGCCAACACGAACATTCCGACACTCTAAAGTGACAGAGGGGGTAAGGAAAAGGCCTGAGGCAGTCAGGCATGGTGGGAGTTTCAGACCAAAACACTTTGCGACCCCTTTGCGACCCCAAACAATGAGAGAACAAGACCAAACTTGCCACACAGAACCCTCAAGACCCACTCTACATCCTGGTGCAGTTTAAGGGAGGATTGACCATGGATGACGGGACTTGCAGTACTTTAACTCACTTGCTTAGAGCACTGTGGCCCACACCATAGAATGATCAGGACCACACTTGGCACACAGATGCCCACTGGCCCACTTTACAACCTGGTGCGGTTTAGGGCAGGATGGGCCACAAATGATGGGATTTGCAGTACCTTCACCCCATTCATTTCCCACAGAACATTGAAGCCCCTACAAATCATGGACCAGGCCCAAACTTGGCACACAGAGTACCTATGACCCACTCTACATCCTGCTGCAGTTTTGAGTGGGACAGACCACGGATGATGGGACTTGAAGTATCTTCGCTCACTTTCTGAGACCACTGCGACGCTCATCCAATTACCAAAAAAGAACAAACTAGGCACACAGAGCCCACATGACCCATTCTACATCCTGGTGCACTTTCGAATAGGATGAACCATGGATGATGGGCCTTGAAGTACCTCCACTCACTTTCCTAGACCACTCCAACCCTCATCCAATGACTGATCCAGACTAAACTTGGCACAAATAACCGCTATGACCCCCTTTCTGTCCTGGTGAGGTTTGGGGGAGGACAGACAACGGATTATGAGATCTGTAGTACTTTCACACCCTTCGGTTCCCACAGACCTCTATGGCCCCCAACAAAGACTGGTGATGGGGATGTCCAGCTTCCGATCCTGGACGGTGTGATGTTATGCCCATCGCCTTCTGTAAAGAGCCTGGGAGGCCACTTGGACTCCCAACTGACCATGGAGACCCAAATCTCCATGACCAGTAAAACAGTTTCTTTCCATCTCAGACAGGCAAGGCGGCTGGCCCCCTATCTCAGTGTTTCCCAACCTTTTTTGAGCCGCGGCACACTTTTTACATTTGCAAAATCCTGGGGCATACCACCAACCAAAATGACACAAAATGACACTCTAACACAGTCATACATATAGTTAATATGTTTTTTAATGTATTTATACACTCAGTGTGAAACCTGGGCCTGTTTCGATGAACACAACAGAGATATCCTGGCAGGAATGGCAGAAAGACACAAACTTCCCACACAGAACTCCCATAACCAAGAGAAAATACTATAAGAGTTTGGTGGGCATTGACCTTGGGTTTTGGAGTTGTAGTTCTCCTATATCCAGAGAGCACTGTGGACTCAAATAATGTTGGATCAGGACCAAACTTGGCATGGAACTCAATATGCCCAAATATGAACGCAGATGGAGTTCAGGGGAAATAGACCTTGACATTTGGGAGTTGTAGTTGCTGTGATTTATAGTTCCCCTACAATCAAAGAGCATTCTGAACCCCACCAATGATAGAACTGGGCCAAACTTTCCACACAGAACCCCCAGGAGGCAAGAGGAGTAGAGATACTTGGGGAAAGGGAGGTGGGCTTCTCAATGTATGGAGAGGGAGATACCGAGTAAACAACTTGTGGGGACGGGGGGTGTTTGTAATTTTGTGCCTTTGTCGAGGTAGGTTTCTTAGGGTTTTTATACTTCAACACACTAGACTCCCCCCCCCCCCCACCTTGGAGGTTCCAATTTCCCACGGCACACCTGATGATCGCTCACGGCACACTGGTTGGGAAGCACTGCCCTATCTATCCCGGAACGACCTGGCCACGGTGATCCAAGCCACGGCCATACCGAGACTAGACTACTGTAACGCCCTCTACGTTGGCCTTCCTCTGTAGATGACCAAAAAGCTCAAGCTGGTGCAGAACACTGCCGCCTGACTCCTGTATGGTACCCCAGCAGGTTGTCACATCACACCTATCTTGCAGGACCTGCACTGGGTTCCAATTGAGCACCGGGTCACCTTCAAAGTGCTGCTGCTTACCTTTAAGGCCTTACACGGCCTGGGGCCAATGTACCTGAGGGACCGGCTTACCCCATATTGCCCTACGAGATCACTACGGTCAGAAGACACCAACCTGCTGGAAATTCCCTCTGCCAAGACACTCAGGCTGACTGCAACCTGAGTTCTCTGCGATTGCTCCAACTTTGTGGAACGCTCTCCCGGCTGAGACACGAGCTAGCCAAGACCTTATGTCCTTCAGGCGGTCTTGTAAGACATTTCTTTTTAAACAGGCCTTTGGCCCATAAGATATCATCAGTGTTCAGCTCGTTTAGCCTGCTCGTTGACTCGATGGGCTATATTGCACCATGCTGTGTGTTACTCCTTGTTACTCCTTGTATCGCATACTGTGTTTTAACCTGGCTTGACCCCTTCCAGTCCGGCTTCCGTTCTGGGCATGGGACGAAGACCGTCCTGGTCTCCATCACAGACCTACTCCGCTGCCAGTTGGACCGAGGCGGATCGGCGCTGCTCGTGTTATTGGACCTCACGGCAGCGTTTGATGCTGTCGATTACCAACTTTTGACACACCGCCTGGCGGTGGCGGGGGTGAGGGGGACAGCCCTCAACTGGCTGTCCTCCTTCCTCCAAAGCCGCCTGCAGCGAGTGAAGTGGGGAGGGGTGGTCTCCGAGGGCACCCCCTTACACTGCGGAGTCCCTCAGGGGGCCATCCTCTCCCCGCTGTTATTTAACATCTACATGCGACCACTCGCCCAACTGCTGCGGAGTTTCGGGCTGGAGTGCCACCAGTACGCTGATGACACCCAGCTCGTTCTGAGGATGGACGCTGGCGTGGAATCCGTACCCGATAATTTCCATCTCTGCCAGGAAGTCGTGACTGGATGGCTGCGAGCCAGTAAGTTGAAGGTGAACCCGGCGAAGCCAGAGATCTTGTGGCTGGGTCACCCGGGGGGGGGGGGAGATCCAGCTGCCGACACTTGACGGCGTGGTGCTATGCCCGCAGTCTTCAGTCAAGAGCCTCGGGGTCCGGCTGGACCCTCAGCTGTCTATGGAGGCGCAGGTTGCCTGCGCCTGCAAGACAGCGTTTTACCACTGCGGCAGGCAAAACGTCTGGCTCCCTATCTCTCCCGCTGCGACCTGGCCACGGTGATCCAAGCCACGGTCATCTCGAGGCTCGATTACTGTAATGCGCTGTACATTGGCCTACCCTTGTCGGCGATCCGGAAACTCAAGCTGGTGCAGAACGCAGCAGCACGCCTGCTCTCAGGAGCCTTAAGATCCGACCATGTGACCCCACTCTTGCGCGAACTGCACTGGCTGCCAGTCGAATTCCGGGTCACCTTCAAGGTGTTAGTTTTGACTTTCAAGGCCTTATATGGTTTGGGGCCAGCGTACCTGAGGGAGTGGCTTACCCCATATGTGCCCAGTAGATCACTGCGCTCTGAGGGGCTGAACATGTTGGAGGTCCCTGGGATGAAGACATGCAGGCTATTGAGCATGCGACAGAGGGCGTTTTCAGTGGCCGCGCCAGCCCTATGGAATTTGCTCCCTGCAGAGACGCGCGCACTGCGGGATCTAATGACCTTCCACAGGGCCTGTAAGACCTGGTTGTTCAGGCAGGCATTTGACTGGCATTTCCTACAACCCGCCATTCCGCCGCGTCACTGCCACACTGTCCCAAATGCTATGTGCTCGATTACTGGGGTTTTATAGTGGGGGCTTTTAACTTGTTAACTTATAACTGTTTTAACTGTTTTTAGCTGTTTTATAAAGTCACTCTTATGTGTTTAATTGGTTCTGTTTGCGTGCTGTAAACCGCCCTGAGCTTTGGATCGGGCGGTCTATTAAGCCGAAACAATAAATAAATAAATAAACCTTTGATTTTTAGAGTTGTGATGTGTTTTAATTGTGTTTTACTGTGTTTTTATCCTGTTGTGAGCCGCCTCTTGGGAGTGGCGGCCTAGAAGCCCGATTAATAAATAAATAAATATCAAACTTACCACACCGAGCTCCCATGACTCTACATCCTACTGCAGTTTGGAGGAGGGCAGACCATGGATGATAGGACTTGAAGTACCTCCAATCACTTCCCGAGACGGCTGCAACCCTCATCCACTGACTGATCAAGACCAAACTTGGCACACAGAGCCCCCATGACCCACACCACATCCTACTCCAGTTTGGAAGACATTGGACCACAGATGATGGCACTTGAATCACCTTCACTCACTTCCCGAGACCACTGCGAGCCAAATAAACCACTGATAAGGACCAACCTTGGCACACAATGCCTTTCTCAATTAACCCGGGCAGGGCCGGGTCCCCAAGCTAGTGTATGATAAATGGACGGCAGGCCGGATACCGCACCCAATTGTTTCCATCAATGCCTAGAAGCCATGACTGGATGGCTGCGTGCCAGCCGGTTGAAGGTGAATCCACCGAAGACGGAGATCCTATGGCTGGGTCCCCCTGGGTTGGGTGGGTGCCGGCTGCCTACCCTGGCCGGCGAGCTCTTAAGCCCATCATCTTCAGTAAGAAGCCTGGGGGTCCAATAGGACCCGCTGCTATCAATGGGGATGCAAATCTCCATGGTATGCAGGACTGCGTTTTTCCATCTATGCCAGGCTAGACTGCTGGCTCCCTACCTGCCCAGGAGCGACCTGGCTACGGTGATCCAGGCAACGGTCATCTCGAGACTGGACTACTGCAACGCCCTCTACATTGGCCTTCCTTTGTCATCAATCTGGAAATGCTGCTGCTCGACTGCTGGTGGGAGCATCAGCACAAGAGCACATTACACCTATTTTGCAGCAACTGCACTGGCTACCAATAGAGTACCGGATTGTTTTCAAGGTGCTGGTGTTGACCTTTAAGGCGTTGTATGGTCTAGGGCCGATGTACCTGAGGGACCGCCTTACCCCATATGTTCCCCCGAGACCACTACGCTCGGAAGAGCAAAACCTCTTCGTAGTTCCATCCATTCATTCCTGCCGGTTGTCCACAACCAGATCAAGAGCCTTTTCCGTAGCGGCGCCATCGCTATGGAATTCAATGCCAGGCGAAGTCCGTGCCATTAAGGAACTGGCCCCATTTCAGAGAGCCTGGAAGACGACCCTTTTCAGGCAGAAAGAAGAGGAAAAGTTCAGGTGTGGTCTTTAGGAGTCCTTCCCCCTGCTGCATACAAGTCAATGAGGCAGCTTTGCTCCACCTGCTGACTTGGGGAGGAGCAATGCTGTACAGGAGGACTTCAATCAGTGTTGGGCCTGTGGCTTCTGTGGGCGGGAATGGAGGCACCTGGCTTGCTGATGCTGGCCACAGCTGTGACTTTCCCAGGGAGGGAAAAGGGAGGGAAGTGTGAGAATGCTGAGGCCTTGTTATGAGCCCTGAAAAGGTTTGAAGTTCGGTTCCTGGTCAACTTTCGATTCAGCTGCAAGCAGTTCCATGAACTCCTGACCTCATGGTTTTTTGGTCATTCACGACAGAACTTTGAGCTTGCCTTTTTTTTGGGTCTCACCTAGTTTTAAGATTTGTTGCTTCTTAGTAGATTTATATTCAGAGGCCTAAAGCTTTGGAAACATTTCCTGGGATTTTCTCCAATGATTTTTGCCTTTGCCCTATTTCATGTTTACTGTTATTTTTGGACATTGTTTACTTCAATAAATAGACTCTTATTTCCAGCCGTGGTTGTGTGAAATATTTAAAGGGCCCTGGATCTCGGCCGGAGTGCGACAATAACAGAAACTGGTGTAGCATGACCTAATGTTTTTTTCATGTTGTGGCCCGGTCGACCTGGGCTGGATGAGTGCCGGTTGCCTACCCTGGATGGCTAGCAATTCAGCCCGTCATCTCTCGTAAAGAGCTTGGGTGTCCAATTGGACCCCTTGCTATCCATGGAGACCCAGATCTCAATGGTTAGCAAAACGTCATTTTCCATCTACGACAGGCTAGACGACTGGCACCCTACCTGTCCAAGGACGACCTGGCCACGGTGATCCAAGCGACGGTCATCTCGAGGCTGGACTACTGTAACACACAAGTGTAAAGACCCAAATGAAATAAAGGCAATAGCCATTTATACATACCACAGTCTAGTAAATAGTTATGCATGGGCCAAACTCAAGGGAGTAAGGCATACAGTACATTACATTTGAGGTCTGAATCCATAAGTTACAATTGCAAATTCAAAATAACCAGATATTTATCAAACATAGTGAACCTAGCAACCATAATAGTAATTTATACATACCACAGTCTAGTAGGTTCACTATGTTTGATAACTATCTGGTTATTTTGAATTTGCAATTGTAACTTATGGATTCAGACCTCAAATGTAATGTACTGTATGCCTTACTCTCTTAAGTTTGGCCCATGCATAACTATTTACTAGACTGTGGTATGTATAAATGGCTATTATGTTGCTATGCCCACTATATTCAATAAGTATCTGTGCATTTTCAATTTGCAATTATGATTTGATGATTCAGACCTTAAAAGTAATGCCTTACTCCCTTGAGTTTGGCTCATGCAAAACCATTCACTAGACTGTGGTATATATAAATTGCTATTATGTTTGATATGTTCACCAAGTTTAATATGTATCTGTGCATTTTTAATTTGGACCTACTGTGTATTACCCGACCCTTTATATCTGTTCTAGAAACGGTGGTTGCCTCAGTTGCCTTATTGTGATAGTGGTTTTGATAAAGCGCCTATCGGTGCGAAACGGAGAAGGATTCCTTATGCTGCCGTCAACCAGGCTTTTGATGTTCTAATATTGGCACCACTTGATATGATTTCGCCCTTCGTATGCACGTCATCTACTATTGGACTATGATAATGAACTTTAATTTGTGATATTTCCACACTCCAGACCAGTGAACTCTATGTCTATGGACTTAATATTGACAGAATGTACTGATTGAATTGCGGTCTGTGAGTACAACATTGACTGATTGAATACATAAGAATACTGATGTTTCAGATTTAAACAATTTTGATTATTGCCTTTATTTCATTTGGGTCTTTACACTTGTGTTTTGCATTGGTAATACCAGTACCTGCATTTCTAGACTACTGTAACACCCTCTACGTCGGCCTTCCCTTGTCGACAATCCGGAAACTCAAGCTGGTGCAGAATGCCGCCACTCACTTGCTGGTGGGAGCACCAGTGAGGGAGCACATCACTCCCATCCTTCGGCAACTGCACTGGCTCCCTATTGAGTACCGGATTGCCTTCAAGGTGTTGGTTTTAACCTTTAGGGCCTTGCACGGTCTAGGGCCAGTGTACCTGAGGGACCGCCTTACCCCGTATGTTCCCCCGAGATCACTACGCTCGGAAGAGCAGAACCTGTTGGTCATCCCATCGATCCGCTCCTGCCACCTGTCCACTACGAGACAGCGAGCCTTCTCTGCCGCGGCGCCTGCGCTCTGGAACTCGCTTCCAGACGATACTCACGTGATCCCAGAGCTTGCCCCCTTTCGAAGGGCGTGTAAGGCCCCCCTTTTTAGGCTTGCTTTCAGCTAAGTCTGAATTGTAAATGACATGCGTATGTCCTTGAATTCAAGAACTGTAACCTCCGTTTTTATCACTGTTATGTTTTATGTTTTTACTGTATGTTTTTACTGTACGCTGTGATCCGCCCCGAGCCTGCAGGGAGGAAGGGAATATAAGACCGAATCATAAATAAACAAACAAATAAATAAATAAATAAATGTTCTATGACCGTGTTTTTCAACCGTTTTTGAGCCGCGGCACATTTTTTACATTTACAAAATCCTGGGGCACACCACCAGCCAAAATGACACTCTTAACACAGTAACACATAGAGTTAATATGTTTTAAAAAGTATTTATACACTCAGTGTGAAATTTGGGCCTGTTTCGATGAACACAACATAGATACCCTGGCAGGAATGGCCGAAAGACACACACGAAGGCCTTGCTCAACAGCTGGGAGTTATAGTTCACCCGCAATCAAAGAGCATTCTGAACTCCACCAATGACGGAATGGAATGAAACTTCCCACACAAAACTCCCATAACCAAGAGAAAATACTATAAGAGTTTGGTGGGCATTGACCTTGAGTTTTGGAGTTGTAGTTCACCTATATCCAGAGAGCACTGTGGAGGGGAGGGAGGAAGACGTGGGGCGGGTCTGCGCAGTAGCGCCTACACGGGTCACGTCTTTCTCCCCCTCCCGCAGAAGCGGCAGCGTGAGCAGAGCGAGGCAAAGCAAGCAGAGCGAGGCTGGGAAGAAGGGAGCCCGAGTGGAGAAGAAAAAGTGTTCGGCAGGACCCACTCCGGCAGGTCCACAGCTATTCAGGCCCCGAAAGCCTGCCGAAACAATAAAGACTTGCAGGCTTTTTGAAATGAAAGAAGACTCTGGAGGGCAGGAATATCAGAGGGCAGCGCATTCCAGAGGACTGGAGCAATGATCGAAAAAGCCCTTCGCCAAGTTGCAGTCAAATGGTACATCTTAGAACTTGGAATACCCAGGAGGTTTTGCTCTTCGGAGCGTAAGGATCTGGTGGGACAGTATGGGATAAGGCGGTCCCTTAAGTACACTGGCCCCAGACCTGTGCAGCTCGCGTAGGATCGGTGTGATGTGACAGCTCATCGGGGTTCCGGCAAGGAGTTGAGCCGCAGCGTTCTGCACCAGCTTAAGTTTCCGGATCACCGACAAAGGACGGCCAATGTAAAGAGCATTACAGTAGTCAAGCCTCGAGATGACCGTAGCTTGGACCACTGTGGCTAGGTCGTGCCGAGACAGGTAGGGAGCCAGCGTCCTGGCGAAGATTTAAGAATGCCACTCTACTGATGGTGCAGACATGAGACTCCATCGACAGGAGAGGGTCTAAAGCAGGGGTGCTCACACGTTTTCAGTATGTGAGCTACTCTTAAAGCAACCAAGTCCAAAAGATCTACCTGCCCCCGCCGCCGTGCGCTCCTGCCGCCGTGCGCTATTGCCACTGCGCATGCTCCTGCTACTGTTTTCTGCCTGCGCAGTGCTTCTTCCGCCTGCGGGGCATTGCGGGAAGGAGAAAGCATGAGGCGGGGCATCCAGAGGGAGCGCTCCGCCCTGCCTGTCTCGCCGGCAGCTGAGGCTGCACAGCTGCTTTTGGACGAGAGAGAGGCCGGGCGTTCCCTCCAGAGGCCCCGCCTCGTGCTTCCTTCTTTCTGCAATGCCCCGCAGGCGAAAGAAGCACCGCAAGAGCGGAAGCCGTTGCCGGCGAGACAGGGTGTGCGCACGCATGGCAGAGCGCCCCATCCGGCTGATGAGGCCCGAAGATCACCTGGAAGAGGGCCGAAGATCTACTAGTAGCTCCCGAGCTACGTAATGAGCACCCCTGGTCTAAAGTAACCCCAAGGCTCTTTACAGATGACGATGGACATAGTGTCACACCATCAAGGGCTGGAAGCTGAACATCCCCATTGCCCGGACGGCCAAGCCACAGGATCTCCGTCTTTGCCGGATTCACCTTCAACCTACTGGCTCACAGCCATCCAGTAACGGCCTCAAGGCAACGATGGAAATTATCGGGTACGGATTTGGGTCGGCCCTCCATCTTCAGAATGAGCTGAGTGTCATCCGCGTACTGGTGACACTCAGGCCCAAAGCTACGTACCAGCTGAGCATGTAGAGGTCAAATAACAGAGGGGAGAGGATTGCCCCCTGAGGGACCCCGCAATGTAGCGGAGAACCCCCGGAGACAGCATCGCCCTTCCTCACTTGCTGTAACCGGTTCCAGAGGAAGGAGGACACCCATTTAAGGACTACCACACCGATGTAGTTCCATGGCCCATTCTCAGACCTCTCTCAATATCTGCTTTGAATGGGCTTATCTGAATCCACACTCGGATAATGTGGCATTTCCTGCCTTGATATTCTGAGATATAGGGCTTTGTGGAAGGGCCCCATGGTAGGTGATGGGGATATTGTGGGATTCAGAGCTATTGGTTGTTTTCACCCATTAATAGCTAGGGATGTGGGAATAATGGTAAGAAGAGAGACTGGCAGTGGGGTGCACATGGCAATGTGCAATAGCCGGCCGGCCGGTCTGCCCAAAGTGACAGAGCTCTGCTCTGGAAGTATGCTAAACATACAATAAGTAGGAATGCATTAGAATAACTGACCACCAATCTTAATGATGGTTTTAAATATTCAGTGATTGCACAAGTGACATGATACTTGTTTTTATGAGGGATGTAACTATATAGAATAGTGAACATGTGTTGCCATTCTCAAGCTTTTAGACGTATTCAGAGCCACCGCGGACTCTGCCCAGCCATAAATTATATCTGATGTATGAAAGATATTAGGGAGGCTTCTAGGCCGTACTTGTTGAGTAAGCTCTTTCACACATTTCCACACTATAAACGTTTAATGAGATTGGCTCCCAACAGGCTGTTTACTACCATCCATTTATTTCATGGCACTTTATTTGCAATGCAGAAGCAAGATAGAGCAAAGGTGACGCGAGGTGCTTCTCCAATGCAATTTCTCCATAAATAAAGAAAAATGAAACCATTTAATTTTGAATGCATTCTTTAAAAGGTTAAATACTCAATCAATTTTGCTTTATCTAACTCAACCAGCCTCAGGTGCCATTTGCACTATTTGCGTAAGAGCTACATAGAAAAATCTATAAACAAAAGGCATCTAACAACACGGGGAGAAAACAGGAACCAAGAAGATATGCCGTAAACGGGCGCTTGGATAATATTTGGGGCAGCCCCGCTACACCTTCAGCCCACCTCCCAAAAACTCAAAATGGCTTTTAGACCAGTGACTCAGTGAATCTTTTAGACAGATACAACGGTGATATAATAATACTATTATGTACTTGAATCCTGGTCTCCTCATGATCTAACTCAGGGTGTCCAACTGGTGGCCCGGGGGCCGTATACGCCCCCCCCAGCCCCTTCCCTACGGCCCCCTAAGCTTTTTAATAAAAAATAAAAATTGAGAAATAACAAATAATAAAAATTAAAAAAAATACCTACTTCCGGGTTCAGAGCAAGTATCGCGAGAATACGCAATCCACACGGGATTTCGCTGTCAACGCGAGATCACGCCGGCGTTGACAGCGAAATCCCGTGTGGATTGCGTATTCTCGCGATACTCTTCGGCTACTCTACTACTGGATCGCTGAGGCCCACAGACGCGATTAGGACCTTCTTCGACTCAGTCGGTCGTCGCCTCTCTGGATCCTGCGCGTTTGGGAAAGGTAGGCCGAAGCAGGGGCTCCTCAGGGGCTCCTCATTCCCTCCCCATCTCCCCTCTTGTTTTATATATAAAATTAAATATCTTTAAAGATGAAATAAGGGGAGATGGGGTACATTAAAATAAGGGGGGATGGGGAGGATGGAATTAAATATATTTAATATTAAATAAAAATAAGGGGAGAAGGGAGGATGGAATTAAATATATTTAATATTAAATAAAAATAAGGGGAGAGGGGAGGTTGGAATTAAATATATTTAATATTAAATAAAAATAAGGGGGAGGGGAGGATGGAATTAAATATATTTAATATTAAATAAAAATAAGGGGAGGGAGGATGGAATTAAATATATTTAATATTAAATAAAAATAAGGGGGAGGGAGGTTGGAATTAAATATATTTAATATTAAATAAAAATAAGGGGAGAGGGAGGATGGAATTAAATATATTTAATATTAAATAAAAATAAGGGGAGAGGGAGGTTGGAATTAAATATATTTAATATTAAATAAAAATAAGGGGAGGGAGGATGG
>JARBWK010000010.1:133786740-133804977 GCA_030556195.1 Anolis apletophallus
AATAAAAATAAGGGAGAGAGGGAGGATGGAATTAAATATATTTAATATTAAAAAAAAACACGGGGCGGGGGAGGATGGAATTAAATATATTTAATATTAAATAAAAATAAGGGGAGAGGGGAGGATGGAATTAAATATATTTAATATTAAATAAAAATAAGGGGGAGGGAGGATGGAATTAAATATATTTAATATTAAATAAAAATAAGGGGAGGGGAGGATGGAATTAAATATATTTAATATTAAATAAAAATAAGGGGAGAGGGAGGATGGAATTAAATATATTTAATATTAAATAAAAATAAGGGAAGAGGGAGGATGGAATTAAATATATTTAATATTAAATAAAAATAAGGGAGAGGGGAGGATGGAATTAAATATATTTAATATTAAATAAAAATAAGGGGAGAGGGGAGGATGGAATTAAATATATTTAATATTAAATAAAAATAAGGGGGAGGGGAGGATGGAATTAAATATATTTAATATTAAATAAAAATAAGGGGAGAGGGGAGGATGGAATTAAATATATTTAATATTAAATAAAAATAAGGGGAGGGGATGATGGAATTAAATATATTTAATATTAAATAAAAATACGGGGGGATGATGGAATTAAATATATTTAATATTAAATAAAAATAAGGGGGAGGGGAGGATGGAATTAAATATATTTAATATTAAATAAAAATAAGGGGAGAGGGGAGGATGGAATTAAATATATTTAATATTAAATAAAAAAAATAAGGGAAGAGGAAAGGATGGAATTAAATATATTTAATATTAAATAAAAATAAGGGGAGAGGGAGGATGGAATTAAATATATTTAATATTAAATAAAAATAAGGGAGAGGGAGGATGGAATTAAATATATTTAATATTAAATAAAAATAAGGGGAGATGGAAAGGATGGAATTAAATATATTTAATATTAAATAAAAATAAGGGGAGAGGGTGGCGGGGAAAGGGCGGAGCCAGGGGCAGGGAGGGGGCGAAGCCGGGGGCCGGGGCAGATCCTACGGTCCCCCAGGTCGTCAGTGACTGGAATTCAGGCCCCTGGGCCGGTGGAAGTTGCACAGCCCTGATCTAACTAATGTGGTTCCTGTATGTGTTGACCTTTATGTGTTGCACTCTCTGTGTTGAACACTTTGTGTTGAACTAACTAATGGACATGTGTTGAACTATGAAATTGTGCTGAACTAAGAAATTGTGTTGAACTTAGATATTACTATTGCTTGAATATAGGATATTTTTGATACTTGACACGTCTGATACAATTCATTTATAACCCTAGTGGTTTTGTTTAGTACCTTCTCAGTTGACCATGTTAGGAGGACTTTGTACATTTTCATAATCCCTTTTTTCTGAAGTCAATATTTTGCCCTCCGTCTTCAAAGCCCACTTTCTTATCTCTATTATAGGCCTCGTTCAGCTGCCTATACTGAAACCATGAGATAGTATAATAGATCTTCTTGATTTCTTCCTGGATCTTTAAAATGTAACTTCTATTTTGTTGCTTTAGAACAGGGCTGTCCAACTTCTACGGGCCCAAGGGCCGGAATTCCGGTCACTGATCACCTGGGGGGCCGAAGGGTCTGGCTCCGCCCCTGGCTCCACCCCTGGCTCCGCCCCCTCCCTGGCTCCGCCCCCTCCCCTCCCCCAGCTCCGCCCCCTCCCTGCCTCCACCCCCTCCCTGGCTCCAATTTACTTACAATTGGCCTTGAGTTGTGGAGTTGTAGTTCACCTCCACCCAGAGAGCACTGTGGACTCAAATAATGATGGATCTGGACCAAACGTGGCATGAATACTCAATATGCCCAAATGGGAACACTGGTGGATTTGGGGGAATGTTTCCTAATACCTTTGAGTTATTTGAGTCCACCCCAAACACCTCAATGCCGTCGCAGGGCTTGATGGGGCCTCCTTTCCCAGAGGCGGGTGGGGGAGGCCCAGAGAGCTCCCTCCCTCCCTCCCTGAAGGGAAAACAAGCCGCGGGGGCAGGCGCAAAGGAAGCCACGTTGCGCCCTGCACGCGGGGGAAGGCAGCACAACAAGGGGGAGGGGGCGCGGAGGAGGGGAAGGAAGCATCGCCAAGGAAACCACCGCTGAGGGACCCCTCCCCCCCTCACCCAACATCCCACTGTTTTTAGATTGATTGATTCGAGCCAGGCCCTTCCTGACCCATACTGCGGGAGCCCCGCCACAGGGCCAAAGCGCCAACACCACCGCTGCCCCTGAAGAGCCCCGCTGGCGCCAAGGCCAAGCTCAGGCCGGGCGCGGCGGCTCTCCCATCCACGGGGCGGGAAGCGAGGGCCCTCCCCAGGAAGAGGACGGAGCCAGGAGGGGCTTTCCCTGCCTCACTCCCCTCCTCCCTCTCTCTGAGGGAATGGGGGCTGGCCTGGAAGCAGCTGCCAGGGAGGAGGAGGCGCGCGCCCAGGCCGGCCACAAATCCCGTGGGACCCGAGATTTCGGCAGCTATCGCGAGACTACGCAGCCACAGACGGGATTTCGACCTCCTTCGAAATCCCGTCTGTGGCTGGCGTAGTCTCGCGATGCTTGCCTACACCCGGAAGTAGGTTTTTTAAAACAATTATTTTATTTTATTTTTATTTCTTTATTTGTATTTTATTAAAACAAGTTAGGGGGCCGTGGGGAAGGGTCTCGGGGGGGCGTGTATGGCCCCAGGGCCGCCTGTTGGACAGCCCTGGTTTAGAATATCTTTGTATCTCAGCCAATTCATGAAATCACTCATTAAAATAAGTCATCGAGGTTGGTACAGTTTTTGAGACCTCTGTCATGAAACCAAGCATATAGATCAAAAACCTTTGTGATGCCAAGTTCCACACACACACACACGTTATTTTAGGCCATTTCACGAAATGTGTTCCCATGCTATTTTCCACCTACCTCCAGTTCCTCAAGGGCACTTCCAAGAGTCGCTGCCTGTGGTATGAGCTGACCCTTTTGGTTTCCACTCCCTTGAGAAGCATTAGAAATGACATCCAGAGCCTTCTGTATCTCATGCCCAACGGAGTCCTTGGTGGCGGCAAGAGACACGATGTCCGAGTGTTCCAAACAAGCCGAGCAAATTGAATGGAGAAGAGGCAGATTTTCCTTCAGAGAGGCACGTGCCCCCGCGATCTCATCTCGTCGATTCTTAGATTTTAAATCCTGCCACAAAAATAAAAAAGCAGAAATTTGTCCATATATAGTTCTGGAGAAGAACAGTATTGAACACTAAAAAAGTAGTATAGCAACTATTTCTATGAACAATGAGTTGAAAAGTAACGTAGCCGCAACTTCTATGAATCCATCAAAAATTGACTAATCAAAGGGCACATATAAATTTATATCTAAGGCTTTGTTCCTGTTCTCTCCAATTTTATTTTGGAGCTCCATACATTTTTTGTTTATCCCAAACTAGTTTCTCTCAGGTCCCAGTATGATCAGGGACTTTCTATACCAGCCCTACAGATCAATGTATGCACAACTCAGGGATTGGTCGCTTTCTCTCAGGACTGGGGGAATACCACTGGGAGAGAAATTTCATCAGTTTACTAAACGGTTAGCGAGCTTGAGACTCCATGGCCTCTTGCTGGGCCCATCTTCGACCGGTTTCGGCCACTGGACGCAGAAGCCATCGATAGGGTAGTGACTGCAACTAGATCGAACACTTGCTCCCTCGACCCATGCCCCTCCTGGCTTGTGAAAGCTTGCCTGGAGGGGTTACGAGACCCTCTGTCGAGACTGATTAACACCTCCCTTGAGCAAGGAGTGTTTCCAGAGGGTTTGGAAGAGGCTGTGGTCACTCCATTGCTGAAGAAGCCGGGCTTAGATCCTACGGTCCCCTCCAATTTCCGCCCAGTTTCGAATCTTTCGTTTCTGGGCAAGTTAATTGAGAGGGCACCAATGGAGCAGTTGCAGTCCTTCCTAGATGACGCTACTTGGTTAGACCCCTTCCAGTCCGGCTTCCGTTCGGGGCACGGGACGGAGACGGTCCTGGTCTCCATCACAGACAAGCTGCGGTGCCAGCTCGATCAGGGCAGATCGGCGCTGCTTGTGTTATTGGACCTCACAGCAGCGTTCGACACTGTCGATCATGATCTTTTGACCCACCGCCTTGCCGGGGCCGAGGTGAGGGGGTCGGCCTTAAATTGGCTGTCCTCCTTCCTCCGGAACCGCTCGCAGCGAGTGAGGATGTCTCTGGGGGTTCCCCACTTTGTTGTGGGGTTCCTCAGGGGGCAATCCTCTCCCCTCTATTATTTAACATCTACGTTCGAACACTTGCTCGGCTGGTCCATAGTTTTGGGCTGGAGTGCCACCAATATGCGGATGACACCCAGCTCATTCTGGGGATGGAGGGCAGGCCTGAAACCGTACCCGATAATTTCCATTGCTGCCTTGAAGCCGTTACTGGATGGCTGCGAGCCAGTAGGTTGAGGGTGAATCCAGCTAAGACGGAGATCCTGTGGCTGGGTCGCCCGGGTGGGGTTGAGACCCAACTTCCTTCCCTGGACGGCGTGGCACTGTGACCATCGTCAACAGTTAAAGGTCTTGGTGTCACTCTGGACTCTCAACTGACAATGGAGACGCAAATCTCCGCCATCAGTAGAGTTGCTTTTTTTCATCTCCGACAGGCAAGGAAGTTGGCTCCCTACCGAGATCTAGCTACAGTGGTCCAAGCCATGGTCATCTCAAGACTAGACTACTGTATTGCTCTCTACATTGACCTTCCTTTACTAGTGATCTGGAAATTGAAACTGGTTCAGAATGCGGCAGCTCGCCTGCTGGCTGGCGTTCCGGAGACCAGCCGCATAACACCTGTCCTCTGCAAACTGCACTGGTTACCGGTGGAATGCCGGATCACTTTCAAAGTGCTGGTACTGACCTTTAAGACCTTGAACGGTCTGGGCCAGTGTACCTTAGGGACCGCCTCATCCCATACTGTCCCACTAGGCCACTACGTAACGAATCGGGTCAACTCCTGGAGGTTCTCAGCTTCAAGGCATACCATCTAATGGCCACAAGACGGAGTGCCTTCTCCATAATCGCTCAAACCCTTTGGAATGCACGGCCTTCCGGAGTTTGTGCCCTCACGGACTTGCTGGCATTCCGGAAGGCGTGCAAAACCCTCCTGTTTCGACAGGCTTTTGGGTAGAGGGGCAACGAACCATCTTCCTGTTGTATTTGACCCCTGATGAAGTCATCTACCTGTTTTATGTATTTTGTTGTGTGATTGTGTTTTAGTGTTTTTATTCTGTGCCCTTTAATTTTTTAATCTATTGTTGTAAGTCGTCCCGAGCCACGCCGGAAGTGGAGATTCACAAATTTGAATAAATAAATAATAATAAACAAAACAACATCCATTTCAGATTTGGAAAAGGGTCAGGGGTGAAATTAGTGAAATTTCTTCATGACCTCTATACAGTAGAAAATGGGGTACAAAGAGAGGGGGGAGCTTTTCACTTTAAAAATGTGATAATATACACGAGGCACATGAAAGTTGCCCCAGGTCCAGGCCCGGATTACCCATAAGGCCAACAAGGCCATGGCCTATGAGCGCAGGCCTAGGAGGGCGGCAAATCATGGACCAAAAAACCCCTCCTTTCTCTTCTTCCCTTAGGCTGCGGCACCTCCTTCCTTCCCTCCCTTTCTTTCATTCCTTCCCCCACATCCGAGAGGGGGCGGGGGCCGCCGCAGGGGGGTGTGGGTGGGGAGGGCACGCCGGCGTCCTGCACAGCGCCAGCGCCTTTTCGGTGGCCAATGGCGCGCCTCTCCCGCAATCAACCTGCGGGGCTGGGTGACGTCAGTCGCAGTGGCGGCGAGGGCGAAGAGGAAGAGGCGGAGGAAGCCACAGTACCTCTTCATGAGTGCTGCAGTCTCTTCCTCCTCCGCCATGTTCCTGGGTGCTGCAGCGGCTGCTCGGGGGCTTCCCTTCCTTCCTCTTCCTTCTCCAAGGAGGAAGGAAGGGAAGCCCCCAGGCGGCCGCTGCGGCACCCAGGTACATGGCGGAGGAGGAAGAGAGGTCACGGCGCTCGCGAAGAGGTACTGTGGCTTCCCTCCGCCTCTTCCTCTTCGCCCTCGCCGCCACTGACGTCACCCAGCCCCGCAGGTTGGTTGCTGGAGAGGTGCGCCATTGGCCACAAAGGGGCCGGCGCTGCGTAGGACGCCGGGACGCCCTCCACACCCTCACCCCACCCCTCCGCGTCTTCCTCCTCCTTGCCGTGCCCTCCTTCCTTAGGCGCGGCGAGGAGGATGAAGAGGAGGAGGGAAGCCGCAACCTCTGCCTCCTGTGCCATGCTCCTGGGTGCCGCAGTGGGTGCCCAGGGGCCTTCTCTTCCTTCCTCTTCCTTCTCCGAGGAGGAGGAAGGAAGGGAAGCCCCCGGGCGGCCGCTGCGGCACCCAGGAACATGGCACAGGAGGCAGAGGTCGCGGCGCTCGCGCCCTGCCGCACATGTGCGGAAGTGGCCTCGCCCCCGGGAGCGGGGCTTCCAAAGTGTGGCCTGGGGCGCCACAAACAGTTTATCCAGGCCTGCCTAGGTCTTGGGTTGAAGGAGGAAAGCAACATCTGTAGAACACACTTTGAGTTAAAGGGGAGATTGGGATGATTTTTTCCCTTCTTTCCTTTCTCTTACTTACTTTCTCTTCCCTTCTTTTTGTCTTTTTCTTCATCTCTTCCTTTCTCTTTCCTTCTTTCTCTTTTTCCTTCCCTTTCCTCAAACCTTTCCCCCTTTCCTTTCTCTCCTCTTTCTTTCTTTCTTTCTCCCTCCCCTTTTTCCCCATTTCATCCCCTTTCTTCCTTTCTCCCTTCCCCTTCTTCCTGCCACTTTTTCCCCAAATGACATCACAGAGGGCCACTTCGCCTCTCAATAGTCAATTCAGTGACACCTGTACAGTCCTAAAATTCCCTGCTAGAGGGGAAGAGACTCTATTGGCTCCAGTTAAGGAGCCAGATACCTTCAGGGGGTTGTATTGGTCTTCTCCGGGAACAAGATCTTGCAAACAAAGTTGTTCTTTCCAAAATGAATGTTTGTTCTCTTTAGTTGTAGCAACAGTATAAACACAGTATACACAATACGTACAAACTATCTCTACAATCCTCCAACATATCATCCACATCAACTCTCAACAACCCATATCAAACTAATACAAGGTTACTACAATCTGTATACGAGGGAGGGTCAATAAGTCTGTGACTTTTTGAATTTCCTGCCTCTTAACTGAAAGGGCGACACTGCTCCTGTCAACAGGCACCTGTCAGTTTACTCCTGTCAACATTTGAACAAGCTGCGTCATTTAGTGTGTGTTTGACAGCCTTTGATAGCAGACTACCGCAGGATTTGAGGAGAAAATGGACAAAAGTGAATTTTGTGTGCACATTAAGCATTATTTTTTGTGGAAAAAACCATCACTCAAACCATGGCTAACCTGGATACATACGATGGGGACTCTGCACCATCCATTTCAATGGTAAAAAAGTGGTTTACTGAATTTTGTTGTGGCCATACAAGCACGGAAGTTCTGTACGCCCAGTTGAGGTCTCTACACCCGAAACAATTGAAAAAAATCACGATATGGTGTTGGCCCATCGGAGATTGAAAGTGCGAGAGTTTGTGGAAGCCATAGGCATCTCACGTGGCTCAGAGGTTTCAACTTGAAATGATCACTTGGGTATGAGAAAGCTTTCCGCAAGATGGGTGCCGCGTTTGCTCACAATCGACCACAAACGCAATCGTGTCACAATTTCGCAGGAATGTTTGGCATTGTTCAACCGCAATATGGACAAGTTTTTGCGCCATTTCGTAACCGTGGACGGAACGTGGCTCCACCACAACACACCAGAGACCAAACAGCAGTCGAAACAGTGGGTTTCTCGGGGTGAATCGGTGCCAAAGAAGGCCTAGGTGGGTTTGTCAGCCAATAAAGCCATGGTCACCGTTTTTTGGGATGCACGCGGTATAATCCGCATTGAGTAAAGGGTAAAACTATCAATGTCAAATATTATGCCAACTTATTGGGTTGATTTAATGAGGATTTGAAAAAAATGGCCGCATTTGGCCAAGAAAAATGTTCTTTTGCATCAGGACAATGCAAGGGTGTACACATGTGCAGTTGCCATGGCAACAATCCATGAATTGGGATACGAATTGCTGCCTCATCCGCCCTATTCTCCGGATTTAGCCCTGAGTGACTATTTCTTGTTTCCAAACCTGAAGAAATGGCTCGGCGGAAAGAGATTTGACACCAACAATGAAATCATCTCACAAACAAATACCTGTTTTGATGACCACGACAAATCTTATTTTTTGGAGAAGGGATTAAAAAAATTGGAGAAACCTTTGACAAAGGGTATAGAGCTCAAAGGAGACGACGTTGGAAAATAAAATGATTTTTTATCCAAAAACCTGTGTTTCATTCAAAAACGGACTTATTGACCCTCCCTCGTACTATAGTCTCAGGAGTAGCCACCACACCCCGATTACAATAACACCTATGGTTAAACCAGAGACGCTGATCCTTTTAGCACTTAAAAATTCTGTGTAACTTACAAATCCTAACAAAACATACATACTATTTTGGCATAGATAGATAGGTGGGGAACTGGCACATATTTTTCCTAATATGCTAGGAACTGGAACCATGTTTCCACCCATTAGCTACAACTGTATCTTAATTTCCTGGAAATCTTTGGTGGACCAACAACTTGTTAAAGCAATATATGTCACCTCATCGATATACGCACAGGCATTGCATTTCTATTACTATTCTCACCCACAACCTGTTTGTTCACAGGTATACATGTTTGTCCCTAGACACTTCGCTCCATGCATCTGATAAAGTAGAGTTAGGACCTCATGAGAAGGTCTTCAAGCTCTGTTTTTGGCTATCTGTGAACCTGACATGTTTCAGTGCCCATAAGCAGCATTTTGTTGTTATCACATATATTGGGCATTGTGTGATTTGTCTGAGTCATTTATTATTCTAATAGCTAAGGTGAGTGTGCCCTCACACCCAGGCACTCAAAGGCTGGAGCTAAGACGTGCTTTCTATCTCAAGCCTGGGGGACTGCGGGCGCCTTCTCTTGAAGCTCGGGGGTCCCAGCAAGTAAAACCCCCTCAGGGTGGAGTAAAACAAAGTCCTTTATTTGAGCAAAGTTCTGGAGGAACAAGTCTGAGCAGTTTCAAAAAGGTTCAAAGGTAAACATTCAACTTACAAAAGGAATGAAGCCATGATGGTTCTTTCTCTCTTCCTCAGTTGCTGGGACAAGGATTGGAAAATCCCCCTTTAGCTTCCACCAATGACAGGGACATCCGGGGATATTCCCTACCCTGACTCTGGCTGGCTATTTAGAAAGAGAGGATCTTCCCCTATTTTAGCACAGAATCAGTTTTAAAGGCAAAGCCGTTAAAGTTGCAGCTAGGTAGCCCCTAAAATACAGCAGGGTAATGCAGGACTACAACAAGGTATATGGCTAACTATCTAAACCAGGGCTGTCCAACTTCTACTGACCCAAGGACCGGAATTCCAGTCACTGGTCACCTGGGGGGCCAAGCCCCCCAGCTCTGCCCCCTCCACGCCCCTCCCCTCCCCTGGCTCCGCCCCCGCCCCTCCCACGGCTCCGCCCCCCATACTCAATATGCCCAAATGTGAACACTGGTGGATTGGGGGGAAAATAGACCTTGACATTTAGGAATTGTAGTTGCTGGGATTAGTAGTTCGCCTACAATCAAAGAGCATTCTAAACCCCACCAATGATGGAATTAACCAATCTTGGCACACAGAACTCCCATGACCAACAGGAAATACTGGAAGGCTTTGGTGGGCATTTACCTTGAGTTGTGGATCCAGAGAGCACTGTGGACTCAAATAATGATGGATCTGGAGCACTGGAGAAGCAGGAACGGACGCCCTGCCCTCCGGTTCGCAGCGGTTTGCATGGGCGCCGCTGAGAGAGGGACAAGGGGCAGTGCAGGGAGGAGGAGCCGGCTCTCTTCCTCCTGCCTGTACCGCCCCCCTGTCCCTTTCTCGGCGGCACCCATGCAAACCGGATCGCATGGGCTCCGCCGAAAGAGGGACAAGGGGCGGTGCAGGGAGGAGGAGTCGGTTCTCTTCCTCCTCCCTGCACCGCCCCCTCCGTCCCTCTCTCGGTGCTGCCGATGCAATCAGTTTTAAAGGCGAAGCCGTTAAAGTTGCAGCTAGGTAGCCCAAAAATACAACAGGGTAATGCAGGACTACAGTGAGGTATATAACTAGCTATCTAAACCACAACAAAACACAGCAGATTGAGAGTACTTACAATGGCCTGTCTAAGCTGACCTAGCTTGACCATAAGCACATCTGAGTCCTTCTCTTGCCTGGAGAAGACTGAGAGAGCTTTCAAAATGGAGATTGTTGCACCTCAGAACTCGGACAGATCACACACACACAGGCAGATGCAATAAATGTTCTTTTATTTAGAATAAATGATAAAGAATAGTCCAAGGAAGTAAGAAAAGCAATCTAAAATAGTTCAATTAAGTTCTGTAGCTGCAAGCCCAAGCGGCTTAAATCCCAAGGAAAACAAAGTTCCAAAGCAAGGCAGACCGCTCTGGCGGTCAAACGTGGTACTTGAGGCAAACCGCAACAGCGGTCAACATGAACTTGGATCCGAATCGCTCGGCGTGAGCTTGGAGACTGGAACGGGAGATTTGACCAAGCCGAAAGTGGCTTCAGGTCTGACTAGAAACCCGGGAGCTCAGACTAATAAGGAAGCTAGTCTCGAGGGGCCCATCTCACCCCCTTCCTTAGATTCCACGATTTCCTAGAATCTCTGATGTTTGCCCTTCTATCAAACACCGGCTCGTTAGCAGGCCCAGCTGTACCACTATCAGAGTGAGAAGCAGGAAACTCCTCTTCTCTGGAATGCTCACCTGGAAAGGGAGTAGAAACTCTCTCTTGGGAACCAAGGCTACCGGGCCTCTCATATTCTGATGCAGACTCCTCTTCCATGGAATCCTTAGTAAACTCATCTGCAGTCCTCTATCCCTCTAGCCATTCATCATCCCATTGCAAACTCTCGTTTGGAGACCCAGACCCATCTGGCCATTCGTCATCTCCAAACTGCCCCTGATCAGCTGGGATCTGATCCTGATCAGCTGGGACCCCCGGTGCCTGACTCTGGCCACTGGGCTGGCTAGGCTGGAACACAACAGAGATCTCATCCCTAGGGAAAAAAAGGGGCGGGTTCTAAGCCAAAAAGATACATTTGCAAGCCACCAGCAGCATGCTCTGCAAACTGGCTGCAGGCCTCTGTTAATAGTTAAGTACCAGGGTGCCAGTGAGTCTATGACAACCCTAAAAGAAAATGCAAAGGGATGCTGTTTCCTATAACTGTGGGGGTTGTGCAAAACAGATGTCTGGAAGACAGAACAGTGAGCTTTAAAATTGAGGTAAATGCTGTGGTCTCTGAGTGAGTACAAAATATACAGTGAAAATTGGATGAGGGGAGAGAGCAAAAAGGAAACCAAAAAAAAAGAAATAAGCTGAAGGTTTAAGGAGGAAAATGTTGGCTACCTTGTGGAACACCGTCTACTACCGTGTTTCCCCGAAAGTATGATACCCCCGATTGTAAGACGTATCGGGGGTGTCAGGGGGGTCGGCTAATGTAAGCCGTACCCTGAATGTAAGCCGTACCTCGTCGCCACGCCCACGCCGCCACCGCCGCAACCGGCCCATCGGCCGCGGCACACCTCCATGCACACCTCCTTTCTGCCAGGCCTCCAAGGGAGGGGGAAGAGAGCCAGAAGCATGGCAAGCGTGCGCTGCGTCAGAGTGACGCGTCGTCGCTGCCCGCCTGGCTCTCCTCTCCCCCTTTCTTTGCAAGAAGGGAGGGAGAAGAGAGCCAGGGGCGGGGCAGCGACGACGCGTCACTCTGGACGCCCTGCCCCGCCCCTGGCTCTCTTCTCCCTCCCTTTCTTTGTCCAAGAAAGGGAGGGAGAAGGGAGCCGGGGGCGGGGCAGAGCGACGACGCGTCTGAGTGACGCAGCGGCGCTTTGCCATGCTTCTGGCTTTCTTCCCCCTCTTCCTTTGTCCAGAAAGCTGCGCCGCGGAGGTGTGCCGCGGCGGCGTGACAGCGGCAGTGGCGGCGGCAGCGGCAGTGTGGGCGTGGCGATGGGGTACGTCTTAGTTTATATAAGACGTACCCCGAAAGTAAGACGTAGGGGGACTTTTCAGGGGGAAAAGAAAGTAAGACGCTGTCTTACTTTCGGGGAAACACGGTATGTAAGTAGAACAAAACGTAACTGTTGAAGATTTCTGGGGAAAAAACTGATGGCAAGCACTTCCACGTTCACAAAACATCCTGTGATATATAATTACAAAGTAGAGCATGTTACATCTCAGTCATAGTTTCAAAGCTCAAATGTAATTTTCCTAATCACACAAAGAACATTAATCAATTCCTATAGCTCATTTCACTTTGCATTTCAGTATATATTTAAACACATTCTACAGCAGTAAAAGAGGACAGGAAAGGGATTGGCTTTGACTTTTCTTGTTTCCAAAAAACAAAATAATTACCATCTAAATTTTTTCTGTGTCATTTATATGCTGTACCATAAAAACTCTCATGAATGCAGTTTAATTACTATCTAACAATACCCTTAAGGTTAATGATACTCGCATGTACTTCAAGATCCATTAATATTTTTCCTGTGGCATCTTGTTTTCTTTCCTATATAAATGTTAAATACACATTTCAAAGAAATCTGTCGTGCAAAGTAGGATTACTCAGCCCTACCAAAACATTTTTTCCTTGGTGTCTTGGTTTTTAGGCCTGCTCCTGGGGTTATTTGGGACACTGATTCAGAGCATTGCGTTGAATAGAACACATCAGATCGAGTTTCTTAGATATGGTTATCATGATTTGGGGGTGGGGAGCAGATGAAGAATGGTACACGGCACGTAGGGTCGTAGCCAGTGGGGGAGGTTAAAAGTTTAACCCTGCCCTGAAATGTGTCAATTGACCATGGAGACCCAGGTCTCCATGGTGTCACACCTCAAGGGCCTCAGGCATCACTTTTGCTTGAGCAAGACTTTAGCCAAGGCAGCGTTAAGGTGCTCTCCAAGCCAGCTTGCTTTACTCTCAAACCTTGCCCTGGGCCTCCCATCCTTTCCCGTGAGAAGCCAGGGATGAATGCATAACGTAGGTAGCTCAAGGTTACACCATCTCGCCTCCCTGATAGCAAGGCGCACCGAAGGAGCCGGAAGATCGCCTCCCTTCTGTCCAGATGGTAGTCACTAACGAGCTGTGCATACCAGAAAGACTGAGGTAACATAACATACAGATGACCATCAATCTTAGGGCTGTGACACTTGATGTATCCACATCAAAGCCAGGGAATACTATAATTGCCAAGAGATACCCCATTGCCAGTATCTCGTACCAACGCCGCAATAAGGAGACGCTAAGGAGAAGTGGCCTCAGCGGGCCTCCCAGCCAAGCTTGTGCCGGCCAGCCTACACCGGGCTGACTTGATCCAGCGTTGTGCCTTTGTTCCCGTTCATCGTCGAGACCCTGTGATTGATCCTGAAAAGACTTTGCTGCCTAAAGAGCTCTTTGCCTTTAAACTACCCAGACTTTCCTTGCATCCAGCTTGTGTTCCCGTTTTCCTCCGCTTGTGATCCTGTTGCTGCGGATCACACTTCCCTGCTGAATCCTGACTTTGGCTGCTATTTGGAGGCACCATAAGGATTTCCTCCAAACCATTTAATCAACTTATTAATCAATAAAGCTTGTTGTACCTCGGCTGCTGTGTGGTTTATCCAGGGAGGTCAGGTTCCAAGGCCCAAGGGGGCGACACATGGTCAGCAAAATAGCTTTTTTCCATCTGAGACAGGCAAGGCGGCTGGCCCCCTATCTATCCCGGAACGACCTGGCCACGGTGATCCAAGCTACGGTCATCTTGAGACTTGACTACTGTAACGCGCTCTACATTGGCCTTCCTCTGTCGGTGACCCGGAAGCTCAGGCTGATGCAGAACTCTGCCGCCTGACTCCTGTCTGGTACACCAGCTGGTAGTCACATAACACCTACCTTGCAGGATCTGCACTGGCTCCCAATTGAGCACCGGATCACCTTCAAAGTGTTGGTGCTCACCTTTAAGGCCTTGCATGGCCTAGGGGCAGGGTACCTGAGGGACCGTCTTTCCTCATATTGCCCTACGAGATCACTACGGTCAGAAAACACCAACTTACTGGTCATTCCATCTGCGAAGTTACTTAGGCTAACTGCAACCTGGAGGAGAGCGTTCTCTGTAATCGCTCCTACACTATGGAACGCTCTCCCGGCCGAAACCCGAGCCCTCCAAGACCTCCTGCCCTTTAGACGGCCATGTAAAACGTTCCTCTTTCAGAAGGCCTTTGGTCTCTGCTCATAGCCCGCTGATGTTCTTGCCTCACTGCATTTTGCTGTCTCTGTACTCATTGCATTTAATCTGATGTTTTATTGTGTGTTTTATTGAGTGTTCTATTTTAATGTGTTTTATTGTACTTTTTTACTTGCTGTGAGCCGCCCCGAGCCTCCCGGGAGTGGCGGCCTAGAAGCCCAAGAAATAAAGAAATAAATAAATAAATAAACCAGGTGAGAAGATTCGACGCCGCTGATAGCTAGTGTCGATCTTTGTGAATTCGAACTCACAACTGGGAGAACTGTGGAAAACTGCGGCAGGACAGGTGATCCCACCGCTGCCACCAATTGTCATAAGGTTTCGACACCACCGAGCACTTCGTGAAGACGCAGCCTGCAGCTCGCTTCCACTCTGTGAGGATCTTTTCCTCTTAAATCGCTGCCACCATTTCGTAAGATTTGACCACCGACGTGAGGGTTTTTCGAAGACTGGCGTTTTAAAAAGAAACGACTTGCAGAGGAGTTGTGATAAAAGTGTTTAACAATTTATTTCTCAACAGGGTTCAATGCTTAGTTGGTTTCAAAAGGACTCCTAAGAGGTACACACTTGATGTTACAACAATTCAACACTGGGGTACAACTTCCGCTGTATAACCTAACACAGGTACCAGCAGTTTACTACCTAACTGCTTCCTCAGGTAAATAACCAGCTGTAGGCTTTACCTATTAGGTTATTTTCATTACTCACTGGGACCAAGCCTGTCCTACACTTGGGTTTCCCAAACCCTTTACAGAACTGAACTCTGGCAGCTCTTAAAGACAGCTTTTGCCCTTCCAACTGACAAAACCTAACTGCCCTTTTTCGAAACTGTGAACATTCTAAAGCCAGAGCAGCTTCCGTTTCCATGGTAACAGCCTCTGCAAGAGGCTTGCTGCACCAACATTCCATTGCCTACTCTCTGTGGCTTTTTAAAGATTTTACCATTAAACACCTAGGCAAACAAATGATTATCAAACTACACATCTATTTGTTTGTTTGTTTGTTTGATTTTATATTCCGCTCCTCCCTGCAGGCTCGGGGCGGATCACACAGCATACATAAAACAACAATATGCATAAAACATTAAAATAGCATAAAATACATACAAAACAGTCGTCGACAGACGGATTAAACTTCCGGTTTTTAATTGAAGGCAAGTCTAAAGAGGGTGGTCTTGCATGCCCTCCGGAAGGGAATAAGATCTGCGATCACACGGACATCATCTGGAAGTGCGTTCCGTAATACAGGGGCCGCTGCTGAGAAAGTTCGTTGCCTTGTTATGGACAAGTGACAAGAGCGGACTGATGGTACAGTTAGCGGGTTGTGCTCCTCTGAGCGTAGCGATCTCGGGGGAACATACGGGGTAAGGCGGTCCCTCAGGTACACAGGCCCTAGACCGTGCAAGGCCTTAAAGGTCAGAACCAACACCTTGAAGACAATTCGGTACTCAACTGGGAGCCAGTGCAATTGCCGTAGGATGGGAGTAATATGCTCCCTTACCGGTGCTCCCACCAGCAAGTGAGCGGCGGCATTTTGCACTAGCTTGAGTTTCTGGATTGTCGACAAGGGAAGGCCAATGTAGAGGGCGTTACAGTAGTCTAGCCTCGAGATGACCGTCGCTTGGATCATCGTGGCCAGGTCGTCCCTGGACAGGTAGGGTGCCAGTCGCCTAGCCTGTCGCAGATGGAAAAATGATATTTTGCTGTCCATGGAGACCTGGGACAGCAATGGGTCCAACTGCACCCCCAAGCTTTTTACCGAAGGTGACGGGCTCAGCTGCTCGCCATCCAGGGTAGGCAACCAGCACTCAACCAGCCCAGGGCAACCGAGCCACAGTATCTCCGTCTTCGATGGATTCACCTTCAGCCGGCTGGAATGCAGCCATCCAGTCACGGCTTCAAGGCATTGATGGAAACAATCGGGTACGGTGTCCGGCCTGCCGTCCATTCTCAGCACCAGCTGGGTGTCATCAGCGTACTGGTAACACTCCAGACCAAAGTCGCAAACCAGCTGGGCCAGCGGACACATATAGATGTTGAATAATAAAGGGGAGAGGATGGCTCCCTGGGGTACCCCACAACTTAATGGGAGTCTCCCAGAGACCTCCTCCCCCCCCCCTCCACACGTTGTCTTGGAGGAAGGAGGCCACCCATTTAAGGGCAGTCCCCCTAACTCTACTTTACAACAAATAACACACATCATCACACCAGGTTTACTCATAACTTGGTTAACCAGCTAAAATTCTTGAATAATTCAGGTTTGGAGGAGATTAGAACCTTTTCGGGGGGAGGTTAGAAAGTGGTGCCATTTTTGGATCCGGCAGGTCAAATATACCCAGAAAATAGGGCTAATATTTGAGGCTCCAAAATGGGTGTTGGCCAGAGTTTTAAGCTGGGTATAGTACACTGCCATATTATGCAGTTCGGCCATGTCTGGTGAAGAGTCCATAAACATTAAAATGAAATTATTCTAAAATTATTCATATTTTCCATCTGTACTAAATGCAGAAATCCAATTCAGGCAAATATATCTCTGACTTCTAGAAGAAAAGCTTTGTAATGATAATCTTTCAGGCCGCGGCAGTTTAGAACAGGAGGCCGTTTGCAAACAAGGTTACCTGGGCAAAGTTGTGAACGCTGTTGCAGCAAAGCCCATATAAATGAACTATATCAACAAAGAGCTTGCAGCACAGCCAATAAACATATAATTTATACTGAATGTACAAGCAAGGAGGACATATGATTGCATAGGAACTGTATTCTGTTGATTCCGCTTACAACCGGCCACATTTAACAACCTTGAAATGACAGGATATTACAATGAAGACATAGAGGACTCAAAGGCAGTTACTTAGATAAGCATTTCTGCCAAATTTATGAAGCTGAGGACGTAAGTTTCATTACATTACAGTCTAGATCTACCAGTCAAGCTTCGGCTATCAAGCTGAACATACTCTAAAAAGATCTGGCTTTGCTGCTGGATGCAGATATTTCATAGAACCCTTTCAATAGAAACAAAGCACTAGGGGTGGTTGATCCATTAAAAAATAGTTTCTAAACTACAAATGGGGGGTTGATTAGTAATAGAAATACTTACAAAAAATTTCCAAAAATTTCTTAATTGTAACGTAATTAATAACGAAATTCGTTATTATTAGTTATTATTCCAGCGCATGCGCACAGCACGAAAACAGGACTGGCACTGTTGAAATCACAGGCAAATCAAGGGGGAAACATTTGCCTTCACTTCTGGAGTGCAATTGACTGGAGCTGAAGATTTATAACATATAGAAATGGTTCCACCAACTTTCTGCATATTGATGAAAGTACAGAGAGTGTAAATACTAACAACATGATAGAAGCAAGCTGAAGCTATATCAACAAATCATCAGTTAGTGCAAATGAAATGCACAGATACAGAATGAGTTTCTTCTAACACAGTGGTTCTCAACCTGGGGTCCCCAGATGGTTTGGCCTACAACTCCCAGAAATCTAACAGCTGGTAAACTGGCTGGGATTTCTGGAGTTGTAGGCCAAAACTGAATAAAACCACACTGAATTCTAGATGGGACTCCAAATAGGAGAGGGATAGAGGGGTATTCTTGGAAGCAGAAAACAGGAGGCGGAGACGGCTGGTGCAATCACAATGTATGTCGAGGCGCAGGTGTGAGGGGAAAGCAAGTCTACAGGGGAGGTTTCCGCAAGGGTAGTAGTCTATCCAATCATAATATACGGTAATTTTTGCAGGAATCAGGGTCAGTTACTTGTAATCCACAATTACATGTGTTGTAATCCACTCAGAAGTGATATCAA
>JARBWK010000010.1:133805077-133825077 GCA_030556195.1 Anolis apletophallus
ATTGTTCTCTTTTCTAGTGATGACAGAGACATGATGCAAATGATTTGTTTAGTGTTTATTGGATTAATGAAATGTCATATAACAACAGTAATCACCAGCCAATTATGATTGTTTTAACCATGAAGAAGGGGTGGGTTTAACTGGATGGACTCCATTACGAGTATAAATGCCTTTGTATGAAATGTGACGGGGTCTTTTGCCCCTATCTACAGCCGTGTTCTGTTGGCAAATACCCACCAGCTGGTGAAAGATAATAAACCTTTTTGTTTTTCACCCTACTTCACAGTTGTCACGTGTTTCCCTCTTCTAAGTATCCGCACGTTCGGGCAGCGTTGGTAAGATTAATTTGGTACTTGGAGTTCTAGAACTCCCAGTTCTGCTTCAAGTCCATAAACATTAAAATGAAATTATTCTAAAATTATTCATATTTTCCATCTGTACTAAATGCAGAAATCCAATTCAGGCAAATATACCTCTGACTTCTAGAAGAAAAGCTTTGTAATGATAATCTTTCAGGCCGCGGCAGTTTAGAACAGGAGGCAGCTTGCAAACAAGGTTACCTGGGCAAAGTTGTGAACGCTGTTGCAGCAAAGCCCATATATATGAACTATATCAACAAAGAGCTTGCAGCACAGCCAATAAACATATAATTTATACTAAATGTACAAGCAAGGAGGACATATGATTGCATAGGAACTGTATTCTGTTGATTCCGCTTACAACCGGCCACATTTAACAACCTTGAAATGACAGGATATTACAATGAAGACGTAGAGGACTCAAAGGCAGTTACTTAGATAAGCATTTCTGCCAAATTTATGAAGCTGAGGACGTAAGTTTCATTAAATTACAGTCTAGATCTACCAGTCAAGCTTCGGCTATCATGCTGAACATACTCTGAAAAGTTCTGGCTTTGCTGCTGGATGCAGATATTTCATAGAACCCTTTCAATAGAAACAAAGCACTAGGGGTGGTTGATCCATAAAAAAAATAGTTTCTAAACTACAAATGGGTGGGGGGGTTGATTAGTAATAGAAATACTTACAAAAAAAATCCAAAAATTTCTTAATTGTAACGTAATTAATAACGAAATTCGTTATTATTAGTTATTATTCCAGCGCATGCGCACAGCACGAAAACAGGACTGGCACTGTTGAAATCACAGGCAAATCAAGGGGGAAACATTTGCCTTCACTTCTGGAGTGCAGTTGACTGGAGCTGAAGATTTATAAAATATAGAAATGGTTCCACCAACTTTCTGCATATTGATGAAAGTACAGAGAGTGTAAATACTAACAACATGATAGAAGCAAGCTGAAGCTATATCAACAAATCATCAATTAGTGCAAATGAAATGCACAGATACAGAATGAGTTTCTTCTAACACAGTGGTTCTCAACCTGGGGTCCCCAGATGGTTTTGGCCTACAACTCCCAGAAATCCTAACAGCTGGTAAACTGGCTGGGATTTCTGGGAGTTGTAGGCCAAAACTGGATAAACCGCACTGAATTCTAGATGGGACTCCAAATAGGGAAGGGGGGTATTCTTGGAAGCAGCAAAAAAAAGGAGGGGAGGTGGCTGGTGCAATCACAATGTATCGAGGAGCGCAGGTGTGAGGGGAAAGCAAGTCTACAGGGGAGGTTTCCGCAAGGGTAGTAGTCTATCCAATCATAATATACGGTAATTTTTGCAGGAATCAGGGTCAGTTACTTGTAATCCACAATTACATGTGTTGTAATCCAGTGTTTCCCAACCTTTTTTGAGCCGCGGCACACTTTTAACATTAAAAAAATCCGGGGGCACACCACCAACCAAAATGACACTCTAACACAGTAAAGAACGGCTGGGGATGATGGCCTGCTGGGAGCAGCTGCTGGGAATGTCAAAGCTGGGAGGGGGCGAGCCAGGCTGTGCCATGCCCCACCCCTCCCCTTTCACCCTCTCCAGCAGCTGCTCCAGCCTTGAGGGAGTGCCAAGCCTGCGGTGCCAGAGCCATCACAATGCTGGCTTGGTACTGTCCTCAAGGCTGGAGCAGCTGCTGGGAGTGCTGAAGCTGGGGGAGGGGGAGGCGCCAGCCGCATCATGCCCGCCCCCTCCCCTGCTTCAGCTCTCCCACAGAGGAGGAGCATGAGTGGTGGACGGGCTTCAGTGGGACGGGGCTCCTCCTCCATGTGGCTTCAGCGGCGAGGGCAAGAGTCATGGCAGGAGTCATGGCGGATTGGAGGCTGGCTGGGGAAGTGGCCGAAGGAGGCGGCACCCTGGCCCCTTCTTCTTTTTCTTCACTGCCGCCCGGCTCTTCCTCCTCCTCCTCCAAGCAGCAGGCGTTCGGCAGGAGGAGGGGGGAAGGAGGGGGCAGAAAGCTTTTCTTGTGGCACAGCAGGAGGTCCATCACGGCACACTAGTGTGCCACGGCACACTGGTTGAGAAAGACTGTTGTAATCCACTCAGAAGTGATATCAATAGCCGCGCTGAGGAAAGAAGCCCAGGCTGTAGCGGTGGGGGAGAGAATGCAATCAGGCGATACTTTATGAACTGCTAAATAAAATGAATATAGTTTTACATCCCCTTTTATTATTCTCAGTATATCCTTTAGGTTATAATGGTTAATCAGTTGAACCAAGCCATGTATTGCTTGTAGTGTCCCCCCGTCCCCCCCTTTCATGATGATGTGTCCAGTTCCTGGTTAAAATGTTGTGTTAAAATCCTCTGCCACTATCATATTGTCTGTTTGTACTTTTCTAATCCTTTCATCGACCCTTCTAAAAAAAACCTTTGGCCACAGTTAGGGATGTAGATGTTCACTAGTAGATAATCCTAATTACCTATTGTACCCTTAATTATAAGAATTTGCCCTTCATCATCTTTATCTATGAAATCAATCTTAAAACCCACTCTATGTGAAATCAACATTGCAACCCCCCTAGCTTGGGAACTTCCAGATCCCTTTATGTAATGCTCTTCTACCCAATCCAGGTTAATCTCATTACAACTCTCCTTCTATGTATTGTTGAAGGCTTTCTCTCCTTCTGTTGGTGTGTCTCTTGCAGAAAAATAAAATCTGGTCTTGACCTTTTTAAGTATGCTCTCAGTCTCTGACATTTGAGTTTAGACTCCATACCGCCTCGAGGTTAGGGTAATGCATTTAAATCTATTTGTCATCATAAAAAGTAATGAGTAATGGGTAAATTCTTCATTACAGGCCTTACTTACACCCCATTTGACACATAACAAACACGAAACAAAATTGTCCCATTCACCACTAGCCCTCTGTCCTCTAGACACATACACAAATTTGAATTTCCTGATTCAGCCTCAGCTGTAAGAACTGCCAGCATGAACACCAACGTGTTCCTAATAATCAGGAGAAGAAACTACTTAATTATTTACCAGTTCATCTACCTACCTATATAGGTAGGTAGAGTGTAAATATTTATTTTGCATTACGGAAGATGTCATTCATAAAATGGTCATGGAAGGTCACGAAAGATGTCATTCATAAAATGTTGGAAAGTGGCTGGGGCGTTGCAGAGCCCGAAACTCATCACCAGGTAATCAAAAGCCCCATATTTAGTTTGGACCGCCGTCTTCCATTCGTCCCCTTTCTGGATCCGTACAAGGTTGTACGCCCCCCCCCCCAAATCCAACTTGGTATATACTTGCACTCCACACACTCAATCCAACATCTCAAGGATAAGAGGCAGGGGATATCGATTCTGAGTGGTGATGTTATTGAGCTCCCGATAATCATTGCACAGCTGCAGTTCTCTAGACTTCTTCTTTACGAAAATCACGGGAGCCCCCGCTGGAAACTGGGATGGTCGGATGAACCCCTTGCGCAGATTGGTATCTAAAAACTTCCGGAGAGCTGCTTGCTCAGGTTCCGAGAGAGAATACAATTTTTAATTCTTATGGGTTGCAACTTTTCACTCTCTTAGACCTCCTATCAATAGCTCGCAAACTCTCTGTTGCAGAAGTTAGATAGCAAGCTGCACTTGCTGCAACTGCCATCCTTTAGAGCCAGTAAACTGTTTAATTATGAAGTTCCCTTCAAAACATGGTAAGATAAAGAGTTCTTCTTAAAATGCTCCATACAGTCCTTTATTATTGAAGCGTCTTGGTGACTGTGATAGAAGATATCTATTTTACTCACATTCTTTTTGCAGAGTTACTGCCAGACACAACTTATCTGGTGACCGACATGCTGCAACTCTCTGGCATCAGATCCTTCTTATCTAAGGAATTAAGTCCTGTATATTACTTGGATGGGAGATGGCCAGTAAATACCAGGTGCCATAGGCTGCGTTTCAGATGAAGGAACTGGCAAAACCACCTCTTAATATTTCTTAAATAAGAAAATCCTAAGGAATTTATGGGATCACCATAAGTAAACAGGCAACCTGAACACACACACACACACACACACACCATTGCAATTGCTGCTATACATTACTAAACATTTTTGCAAATACCGTTCTCCAAAAATCCCCCCAAAAGTAGTCATATTTGAGTTGAATATATCATGAAGGGACTGATGAGATAGTGAAAACCTTAGAATAGATTTCCCTGAAGACGCAGGTTCACAGTCTGGGAGTGATGCTGGACTCATCGCTGAGCCTGGAACCCCAGGTCTAGGCGGTGACCAGGGGAGCATTTGCACAGTTAAAGCTTGTGCGACAGCTGGTCCACGCTCTGGTTACATCCCGTATAGATTACTGCAACACTCTCTACATGGGGCTGCCTTTGAAGAAAGTTTGGAAGCTGCAACTAGTCCAACGGACAGCAACCATGTTGATAACAGAGCGGCATTCAGAGAGTATACAACTCCCCTGTTGCGCCAGCTCCACTGGCTGCCAGTTTGCTACCGGGCACAATTCAAAGTGCTGGCTTTAGCCTTTAAAGCCCTAAACGGTTCGGGTCCAACTTACCTGTCCGAAAGCATCTCTACCTATGAAACATCGAGATGTTTAAGATCATCTGGAGAGGCCCTGCTCTCGGTCCCGCCTTCTTCGCAGGCGCGACTGGCGGGGACGAGAGACAGGGCCTTTTCAGTGGTGGCTCCTCGGCTTTGGAGCGCCCTCCCTAGTGACATCAGATCGGCCCCCTCCCTCCTGACATTTCGCAAGAAAGTCAAGACCTGGCTGTTTGAGCAGGCATTTGCTGATGAAATATAAAGGTTTAATTAGATATACGGAATGACAACGATGTGACGGAAACTGATTTCAACATGACGCTGGGACTGCAATTGTATGTTTAAATTGCTAATTTGTTGTTATATGGTTATCTTTTGGTTTGCTTGCTTGTGTTGTATTGGAGGGCAGAAACTGCCTTGTGTAAACCGTCCGAAGTCGCCTTCGGGCTGGCAGGGGCGGTATAGAAACGTGACAAATAAATAAATAAATACATCTTGAAGGTTTTAAAGGGTATTGTTTACCTGTTCGCGCAGGCTTTTGCAGATGAAATATAAATATTTAACTGTGATCACGGAATGATATGACGATGTGATTTGAAAATGATTTTAACGATGAGAGGCTGGGCATTGTACTTTTTGATTTTAATTGCTAATTGCTACTGTTTTTATCTGGTTATTGTATAATTGTTTTTAATTGTATTTTATATTATGGGCACTGACTGCTATGTGTAAACTGCCTCGAGTCGCCTTCGGGCTGAGCGGGGCGGTATAGAAATATAGTAAGTAAATAAATAAATAATATTCACTTTTAACTAGTTTGAGTTTTCTAAATTTGACTGCCAAAAAAGTTCCTCCCAATGTCACTATGCATAAACTCCCAGCACCCTCCTGGCATGCGCTAATAGCCCCGGAGGTTCCATGCTTCAGTTGATGAAGAATTACCACTCCAAATTTTCCATTTCCTGGTGCACACATCGCTTGCTGCCTCCCTACATGGACATCAGTTATCCATTACAGAGGTTGGACAGGGATATATCATCCATCATCGCTTTTACTTCTTTCACCAACCATAGTTCTGTAATTTCAATGTTCTCTTGGCTTGTTCTCAAATACTTCTAGTATTCAAAATATTTGGTTGCAGAATTTGATCTAAGTATCTGACCTAAATCCAGTGAAAATTGTGAAGAATGCAAACATAACACACACAAGAACGGTGTTTTTTTAAATGATGGTAACAAAAAAGACATTGTGATTCAGGCAACAGCAATGATGATGGTAACATCTATTATATAAATGGGTTCACGTCATGTGATGTATATCTCAAACAAAGAAACCATACAACGCAGAAACACAATACTTGCCAACAGAAATAGGCCTCAAGCAAGGTACGTTTGTAGCAAAGAAATTCCCCCGAACCTAAGAGGCCCCCAAAACAACGAGTAAAAATAAAACTACATTTACCAGCATCCTCCAAGACTCACCCAGCCTCTACATTCTGAACAACATGATTGGCTGCCAAAAAGGGTGGATTTGCATAACTGCTGCAATTGCCAGCCAACATGAAAATTCCGATCCATCATAAACTGCCAAAACATAATAAGGAAAAGGCCTGAGCCAATGCCCAACACAAACACCCAAATCACTTCCAACCGAAAATTTACACCCCAAAAAATCACAGACCACGCCCAAAATTGACAGTAAGGCTTCATTAACTAGATTTCCCTAACTAGCCCTCACTTACTGGGAAGCTGTTTACGCTCTAAATTGACAGTAAGACTTCATTAACTTGATTTCCTAACTAGGCCTCACTTACTGGGAAGCTGTTTCACGCTCTGAATTGAGAGTAAGGCTTCATTAACTTGACAGTAAGATTCTTGATTCTCCGACTAGGCCTCAGCTCATTGGACATTGTGTATGGCCTGAATTGACAGTAAGGCTTCATTAACTTGCTGTTCCAAATTAGGCCTCAGCTCATGGGACATTGTGTATGGCCTGAATTTACAGTAACCTACCTTGGCACACAGAGCCCCGACCATGCATGATGGGACTTGAAGTACCACCATGGAAAATGGGATTTGTAGTACTTCAAAATCCATCATTCCCCACAGACCACTGTGGCCCAGAACCAAGACCAATAAAGACCCAACTTGGTACACCATGCCCCCATGACCCACACTCCATCCAACTGCAGTTTAGAGGAGGGCACACCGTGGATGATTGGACTTTCTCGCATCTCCTAAAAAGGGCACAGCAACGCCTGCCGGGTACAGCTAGTTTATAATATTTTGTGTCCAAGGCACGCAATGCAGCCAGAAGATTTTCACAGTAAAACACCTTTAAGTCCATGAAGTCACATAAGGATCCTAGATCCAGTCAGCATTATTCCATCCCAGTTTGACCTGTTACTGTCTCTCACACACATATTTCAATCCCAAGTCAATTGTGTTTTGAAAGCCACACAATTTTTCCTCACTTAAGTCACCTTGGTACAAATGTAAACACAGTAATCACTGTAGAAAAGTAACAGCTGAACCAAGAATGGGACAATACATGTATTCAAATGTATCAAAATAATTATATTCTTATCAGATCCATGGGCTAAATATTCATCATTCAAACTCAATGCAAGATGCACATATGCAAAAATAATCAAGGCAACATCATGGTGTGGTACACGCCTAAACACAATGACATGGGTGTTTAAGGGATGGATTTTGAGGGAGAATATACAGACCGGTGTGAAGGGAAAGTCACGGGAGGAAAAGCTTAATCCATCACTGAAAGTTCATGTAATCCATGTATAGTTCCCAATGTTCCAGAACGTAAATATTCCCTGAGTTCTCGAAAATGTTCCAAACCCTATAAGTGTTCAAATGATAATCCAAATTTCCGAACGCGTGACCTCGGGTCCGCAGGAAAAATGGCGTAATTTTTCCACTTCCGCCATGAATTGCGAGCCAGTAGGTTGAGGGTGAATCCGGCGAAGACGAAGATCTTGTGGCCGGGTCGCCCGGGCGGTGGGGATGTCCAGCTTCCGACCCTGGACGGTGCGGCGTTATGCCCATCGTCTTCCGTGAAGAGCCTGGGGGTCCACTTGGACTCCCAGCTGGCCATTGAGACTCAGGTCTCTGTGGTCAGCAAGATCGCCTTTTTTCATCTCCGTCAGGCAAGGAGGCTGGCCCCCTACCTGTCCCGGTCCGACCTGGCCGCGGTGATCCAAGCCACGGTCATCTCGAGGCTAGATTACTGTAACGCTCTTTACGTTGGCCTTCCTTTGTCGGTGATCTGGAAGCTCAAGCTGGTGCAGAACACTGCCGCCCGGCTCCTGTCTGGTTCCCCAGCAGGATGCCACATAACACCTATTTTGCAGGATCTGCACTGGCTGCCGATTGAGCACCGGATTACCTTCAAAGTGTTGGTTCTTACCTTTAAGGCCTTACACGGCCTGGGGCCAGCGTATCTGAGGGACCTTCTCACCCCATACTACCCTACGAGATCACTTCGCTCAGAGGATTCCAACCTGCTAGCCGTTCCCTCTGCTAAAGCGGCCAAAAGAACTGCCACCCGCCAAAGGGCCTTCTCGGTCATAGCGCCGATATTGTGGAATGCCCTTCCGGCAGCTACACGAGCAATCCCAGACTTACTCCCGTTTAGGCGGGCATGTAAGACCCACCTCTTCCGGCTGGCTTTTCAGGTATAGGCCCACTAGGCCCCCCAAGCCACGCTAATATCGCTCGACCACTGTAACTACTCCAACTGTGTTCTAATGGTGTTTTATCGTGTTTTTTATTCTGTATTTTATATTGCATTTTAACTGTCTTTGTATATTGTATGTTATTCTGCCTTCTGGCTGTGAGCCGCCCCGAGCCTACTAGGGAGTGGCGGCATAGAAGCCGAGTAAATAAATAAATAAATAAATAAATAAATAAATGGTTTTCCTGTGACGCGCTACATCTGGCTTTGAATGTCGCCGCTTGAAAAAGCCCACTGGGGCGAAACGGATCGGGCCCTGCAGCTCTACCGTTGCGGCCCGCCCAGCGTCTCTTGCGGCTGTTTGCAAGGCTCTACTTTGGTTTATTTGGGTCACGCGTTCGGAATTTTGGATTGTCATTTGAACACTTATAGGGTTTGGACCATTTTCGAGGACTCGGGGAATATTTACGTTCTGGAACATTGGGAACTATACATGGATTACATGAACTTTCAATGATGGATTAAGTTTTTCCTCCCGTGACTTTCCCTTCACACCGGTCCGTATATTTTCCCTCAAAATCCATCCCTAAAACACCAATGTCATTGTGTTTAGGCGTGTACCACACAGTGATGTTGCCTTGATTATTTTTGCATATGTGCATCTTGCATTGAGTTTGAATGATGAATATTTAGCCCATGGATCTGATAAGAATATGATTATTTTGCTACATTTGAAAACCTTGGTACAAATGGCATTATGTGGGCAGGGACGACCACCCTCTCCCCACTTTTCTCACACAAATAGATAAACACACAGTGTTGGGATAATCAAAGGCCGCAACATGTTTATTGGTTACAATGCAAACAGGGTTGAGAGCCATGCATGGGTTCTGGATCGGGAATTGGACAGCCCACTGCTGACCAATTCCACCAAGCAACAGTGGGGGTCGCAGATTGTTTTCCAACCAGTTCCATCCCAGGACAATGGTATTGACACACCCCTAATAAGCCACCTGGGTGCCCACCCTTCCAAAAAGGGAGGAGGTACAGAAATCAGATCCAGGTTCCATGCCAAACACCCACAAGTTGTGACAAAAGAACATGACTATGCAAAAACGGTCGCAACAAGCACAGATTAAAAAAACAACAGTGTGGGAAGGGGCAAATCAAAGGCCGTGGTCTGTAAGCCGGCACGCCTCTCCTAAATCTGCCATGGCAGATCGAGGCAGGGACAAGCATAGCCAATCAGGACGTAGGGCAGAGTCTGGCCCTGGTTGACTAGGTGGCCAAGAGGTGGCAAAATGCACACAGCACAAGGGGCTCCTGGGAAGGAGAAGCCCCAGGGGAAGTGTTGGAGTTGAGCAAACTGAGCCTGTAGTTGCTACAGGTAGTAACTGGGAGGAGGATACTTTGTCGGACATGTCACTTGAAGAGGGAGGTTTGGGCAGAATTACTGCAGCTGGGAGGAAGAGAGCTGCAAGTGTTGTGAGTTTGGAAGGTGCAGAACAAAGGAGAAAGGTCCGACAAATACTTAGGGAGCCTACCAGTGATGACACTTTTGAGGGGTTTGAAGCAGAGTTAACCTCAGAAGAGAGTGATACAGAGCTGGACTCAGCGTTGGTGCAGGATGTCAGGAATGTGTTAAATGCTGAGTCCAGCGAAAGCTCATTTTTTGGCTTTTCGAGTGATCCTGATTGGCCTAGTGGGAATGTTGAGTTGGATTGGGGTCCTTTAACTGTTCAGCAAAGGTGGGAGGATTGGAGGAACACACCCAGTGCTGCAGCTGTGGGGACTGAGGCAGATTTGGGTGGGGAGTCTGATGACTCTGAGTTGTAAGGGTATAAAAGTAAGGTCTGGGGATTTGGGACTCTGCGGTCGGTCAAGGTGTTGCTGGTGGGTTGCTAGTTCTTGTATCTGGTGCTCTTGATTCTTGGTGTCTTAGTTCCTGATTCCCAGCGAGCTGTGAGTATTGGGCTGTTTTCATGTTGGGTTCTGGGGGAGCTGCTATGGCAGCTCTAGCTGACACTGTTGCTTGTTGGGGGGTTGGGGCTTTAATGTGTGTTTTTATGTTTAGTGACTACCGCGTTTCGTTTGATCATTTTCTGTGTTACTGTGAGTGCCTGTCTCTTCTTGGTATTGTATAATGGGTGGAAGGGGGTTGCTGTGGGTTGCGGGGGCTTTGATGTGTTTGTTTGTATACTTAGCTCCTGGAATTTGAGAAGCACTCCTCCTTTCCTTCTCGAACGGATCTTCGCATCACACAGACTTTGAGCCGGGATAAAGGCCAAAGACTATGAAAGACGGACGTCTTCTCTGTTTTGTTTATAGGCTTTTTTGGGTGTGGGTTTTTTTATGCCGGACTGTGGCTATGTTTTTGTTTGAATAAACTGTAAATACTTTTACTAGCTTGGCGTGTTTGTGAGCCATCTGTGGGAGTCTCAACAGGAAGATGGTGGGTGGGGAAGCAACAGCCACCACAACACCCCTGCCCCCTAAGTCAGGCAGGGCATTTCTGGCATATTCACATTTTCACTATATTTGATTATTTTATATCACACAACCACAGTATCTGTGTTTCTTTTCCCCCCTATATATTTATTTCTGCATAACTCAATTATCAATTAACAATCACTGTCTTCCCATCAATCTTATCACACCTGCATTCCGACCGAATGGCCCCTTCATCCCATCCCTTTCGTCCCTCACTTGAATGCTGGAGTGAATGAGGAGACTTTACATTATTTATTTTATTTACATCATTTGTCATGTCATGGCCTAAACTGAATGAGGAGGTGTTAATTCTTCCAACACACAACACACACACATGAGTAAAGCTGTAACATCTGCTGTTTAGTTTTAGAATTATTGTAGTGAAAGTAGCATTTTTAGATTAATTCTGTAGTCTTATTACTCTGTATTTTATATGTTGTAAACTGCTCCGAGCTTCTAGAAGGAGTGGTCTAGAACAGTGTTTCCCAACCTTTTTTGAGCCGTGGCACACTTTTGCAAAATCCTGGGGCACACCACCAACCAAAATGACACAAAACCACACTCTAACATAGTAATACATATAGTTAATATGTTTTTAAATGTGTTTATACACTCAGTGTGAAACCTGGGCCTATTTCGATGAACACAACACAGATATCCTGGCAGGAATGGCAGAAAGACACAAACTTCCCACACAGAACTCCCACAACCAAGAGAAAATGCTATAAGAGTTTGGTGGGTATTGACCTTGGGTTTTGGAGTTGTAGTTCACCTACACCCAGAGAGCACTGTGGACTCAAACAATGTTGGATCAGGACCAAACTTGGCATGAATACTCAATATGCCCAAATGTGAACACAGATGGGGTTTGGGGAAAATAGACCTTGACATTTGGGAGTTACAGTTTCTGGAGGGGGGGTCTCGAAAGACCAGCAGTCTCCCTCTCACTTAGGTTGCCCCCTCCCTCCCTGCCAGGCTTGAATTGGGGTCGTGGGGAGCAGGAGCCTCACTCACCACCTGCGCAGCTCCTCGGGGTCAGCGGGGCAGCATCTTGGGGCTGGCGAAGCAGGCAGGAAGGAAGGCGACGGGCAGGGAGCCAGAGGGAGGCCGAGAGTGGTTTCGCACGCACTGGGAGGAGGGGGGAGGAGGGGGGGGGGAGGAGGGGGCCAGGGCCGGTGCTGGACTGAACCAACCGGCATTAGGCCCGGGGGGGGGGGGAGGCAAGAGGAGGTCTCTACTTGGGGAAAGGGAGGCAGGCCTTCCCAATGCATGGAGAGGGAGAGACCAAGTAGACAATGGGTGGGGGGGGGGTGGTTGTAATTTTGTGCCTTCATCGAGGTAGGTTTCTTAGGGTTTTTATACTTCAACACACTAGACTCTCCCCCCTCCCCTCCCGGAGGTGCCAATTTCCGACGGCACACCTGATGATCGCTCACGGCAAACTAGTGTGCCCCGGCACACTGGTTGGGAAGCACTGGTCTAGAAGCTGAAATAAAAAATAAATAAATATACACAAACATGAAATTGGGGGGGGGTGTTGATGCATGAAGTCAATAGTGCAATGGGGGGGAGCATTGTTGACTTTCTCCATGATACCTCACTACTCTGAAGACCTGCACCATGAAGCAAGAATTGTCAGTATCTATGAGTTTAATTCTGCAAAATCTTCACAGATGAAGTTCTTAATTGCTCTAACAGGAGAAAATGAAATAATGGTTGCTTACCTGTTACCATGTTTCTTCGAGTGGTGATCTGTGAAATTAGCACATATGGTAATTGATGCACCTGTGCAGCAATCAGCGGAACCTTCTGGAAAGCTTTAGGCTTGTAGCTACAGCCGCGCCCACATTCCTCAGAAGGCAATATAGGCCTGGGAGGGGCAGGGGCCCTTGGCATGTACAGCAGGGACGACCTGAGGCATGTACAGCAGGGACGACCCGTTGATTGCTGCACAGGTGCATCAATTACATATGTGCTTATTTCAACAGACACTACGAAAGAGAATCTACTTTAGGACAGAAAGAACTAGAAACACTGGAGTGGTAGCTAGCCCTGATCCATAATTGAAAATGAGATTTTCAGAGATCTATCCTGGGTAGAATCTGAATCAATGACAGTGTGTTCTAGTGTGCTCCCTACTCTGCTTCATATTATTTTTTACTACAGGTCAGCATATCAATATTCTTTTACTTTCTAAAGTCAGTTCAAATCACTCTTTTCACATGTTCAAACTGATGTGGTGTTTCAGCCTGGTGTTCACGTGCATGCTAGCGATGATGGGGTTGTTAATGTAAATGCTGATGGTGAGGACTCTGAACTGCAAAGTGAACTTCCAGGTGAGGCTTGCCTTCCTGAGGATAGGCCAATTCCCAGGGCTGCATTAGATTAGCATTCTTGTGTCCAGGAGTCTGAAGGCCTTCAGACTGATAACGGAACTCCTGGGAATTTTAATGAGCTTACATTCAATCGTAGGGATAACGTTCAAGAATCTCGGCAGGCTGCCAGTCTACGACGTAGTGGCCATTTGGGAAACCAAAACTAATTTGTCCTTATTAGAGCTTGCTTGGGAAATTGTCTTTAGATTCGAGGCTTCGTTCAGAATATCATGCCAAGTTATTCTCTTGATTTTTGCCTAGGCCTCCGTGCGCGTTTTGCTTCCAAAGCTGCCTTGTATCATTTATGGGATTTGCATCAAGTTTACTACCTTTGCCTTTTGGATTTTGGGACTAATTGAACTGTGCGTTTTACCTTGGATATATTCTACAATTGATCTTCTTTTAACCCTTTTGCTGGACTCTATATTTGATTCAATAAAAGCCTATTATTCAGACTGTCTGTTGTGTGTGTGAACTAGGGGGGTGCTCCTTGTCTGAAGTGCAACAACTGAACACATATAAATGAGAAGGGAGTGGAGGCTATTCAGTGCAACCCACTACAGTGTCTTTATCTATCATCATCACATCATCATCATCAAGATGGCTATATTTATTATTTATTTATTTATTTATTTACTTTATTTATATTCCGCTCTTCTCACCCCGAAGGGGACAGTACACATACTTGCAGACAATCCCTGCAGTTGAACATATGACATATAGACATATGACATTTATCACAGTACACTACATACATTTTGACATATCACATATTACATACATACATTTAGACATATTACATACACATATACACATACAGAGGCAAACTTTTTGGCCACCAGGGGGAGCTGGCGCACTCCTCTCAGCGTTTTTCCAGCGTCCCTTTGTTGTTCTTCTGCATTCCTGGGGGTTTTTTTGCCTCCCCACTTAATGTGGTACCTTTATCTCCCACTTGACAGATGCATCTGTCTTTCGGGCTGCAAAGGTCGACAGCAGGTTACACTTAAGGTCAAGCACCCACCTTGACTCGGGCAGGCTTTGAACTCTTGACCTACAGGTCAGAGAGATCTTATGCAGCTGACACTTAGCCAGCTGCGCCACATTCCCAATACGTAATATTGACTAAATCTCTTTGTTTGTCCTATCACTACTCTCATCTTCCAAGGTCATAAAACAAACTTCTTAAGCAAATTTAAGGAAGTGAGGCATGAGTAGGAAACATAGAGTCTCTTTGAGTTATTGTTGTTTTGTTTTTTGATTATTATTATTATTGCGAACCACAGCAATCTCAGCCAACAAAAGCCATGGTAAGGAACGTTTAGAGCTGCAGTCCATTGACACCTGGAGAGCCACAAAATTCCCATTCTTAGATTAAATTATACGAGGAAGTAGTGTATGAGAGGGAGGATAACTGATAAAAGTCACGCATCCACTTCTAAAATCTCCACATTAGTCGGAAAATGAAATATGAAAGGTTTTTCACATATTGTAGCACAGTGATTTTTAAATCTTTTGGAGCACATTTTTTACATTTACAAAATCCTGGGTCACACTACCAACCAAAATGACACAAGATGACACTCTGTCATTTTACTAACTGTCACCCTCCCCCCTCGTGACGCCGCTGCTTCCGCCAAACCCCGCTCCCGCCCCAGCCCCCTGGGAGGCCCACGTGCAGGCCTGTCACCGTCCCGCGGGGGAGGGCTGCACTGAGTGGCCGAAGCGCACGCGGGCTCGGCTGAGCAGGACAAATAGGAATTGAGCACACAGGGTAGCTCCGAGCCTCAGAACAAACTGCGGCAGAGGCTCGCAGCCGTCACCACCCCCAGCTCTAGTTCCTGAAGGGGTTTGGCCCCCCCAGGAGTGCCCCCCCCACCCGCGTCCCTTCGGCTTCTCTGCTGTCACCTTGGGACCAGATCGGGAAGGAACCAAGCTGGGCTCTGGAGCTGCGCATCCCGGCCTCTGCTCTGCAGCGAACCCGGACCCCAGCCAGGAGAGGCCAGGACATGAGGAGTTACTCCCCTTCCCCGGCGCGGAGGGGCTAGACTTTGGGCAGTGGAAATGAGGCTTTCCTGGCCGAAGCAGCAATGTCAGCCAGCCTGGCTGCAGTCAGGGAGAGCCCGTGGCTTTTCTCCTTCCCTCCTCTCTCTCTTCTTCCCTTCCTTCCTTCCTTCCCTCTGTGCGCCAAGGGCAGAAGGAGCCGCACCCTGGCCAGGTAGCCCTTAGTGTGCAGAGGGAGGAAAGGAAGGAAGGAAGGGAAGGAGAGAGAGAGGAGGGAGGGAGGAAAGTTCTGGGCGCCGAGGGCTCTCCCTGACTGCAGCCAGGCTGGCTGGCATGGCTGCTTCGGCCAGGAAAGCCTCATTTCCGCTGCCTGAAGTTTCCTGCTAGGCTCTCTCTCTCTCTCTCTCTCTCTCTCTCTCTCTCTCTCTCTCCACTGTAATTTCCTACGGCACACCTGATGATCGCTCACGGCACACTAGTGTGCCACGGCACACTGGTTGGGAAACACTGTTGTAGCAGCATAAGATTATTAGTAGAACTGGCATGCCATAGTGCCGTGTTGGAAGCACAATATTAACCTTCCTATTGTACCAGATTTCCACTTGAAGGCACAGCCACTACAAGGGCTTGCACATGAATTAAGTTTCACATTCCGTCGCTCTTTAGGAAGGCAGTTGAATTTACTTCACATTGGCAAGAGGACATTGAAGCCCACCGTCCTTGAGCAAAGAAAATCCAAGTGCCTAAAAATAAGTAGGTTGTGTCGAGAGGGAACTCAAAAAGGCTGGCCGGGGGACGGCAGTTATTAGCACTCTGCTATTTGTAGGTGCCTAATGATAGGGCCAGCCCTCACTATTCATTTTGACCACTAGACGTTGGCCAAAGTGAATAAAAGCCGTCATTACTGAAGCCTGCCTTCTTGAGACAATGTTGTACATGCAGAGAGAATTTTTACTCGGGAACCCGAACACAAGGTTTAAGTAACATGTCATAGAATTCGGCCATGTCAGCCCAACCCCAGTCTCACTTTTTTGTTTTCCTGACTGTATTTTATTTCCACAATATATTTAATTTTAATGATAAATCATAGTATTATAGCCAGTAGGTTGAAGGTGAATCCAGCGAAGATGGAGATCCTCCGGGCGGTGGGGAGCTTCAGCTTCCAACCCTGGACAGCGTGGCCTTATGCCCGTCGCCTTCAGTGAAGAGCCTTGGAGTCCATCTGGACACTCGGCTTTCCATGGAGATTCATATCTCCATGGTTAGCTGAGTTGCATTTTTCCATCTTCGCCAGGCTCGGAGGCTGGCCCCCTACCTGTCCCGTCGCGACTTGGCCTCGGTGATCCAAGCTATGGTCATCTCAAGGCTAGACTACTGTAACGCTCTTTACATTGGCCTACCTCTGCCAGTGACCCGGAAACTGAACCGGTGGTCCTGAACCGGTGCTTGGCCGCTGTGTCGGACTGGATGAGGGTGAACAAATTGAAATTGAATCCAGACAAGACAGAGGCACTCCTGGTCAGTCGAAAGGCCGAACAGGGCATAGGGTCACAGCCTGTGTTGGACGGGGTCACACTCCCCCTGAAGACACAGGTTCGCAGTCTGGGTGTGATCCTGAACTCATCGCTGAGTCTGGAACCCCAGGTTTCGGCGGTGGCCAGGGGAGCATTCGCACAATTAAAACTTGTGTGCCAGCTGCGCCCGTACCTTGGGAAGTCTGACTTGGCCACGGTAGTCCACGCTCTGGTTACATCCCGTATAGATTACTGCAATGCTCTCTACATGGAGCTGCCTTTCAAGACTGCTTGGAAGCTTTGATTGGTCCAACGGACAGCAGCCAGGTTGATAACAGGAGCGGCACTCAGGGAGCGTACAACTCCCCTGTTGTGCCAGCTCCACTGGCTACCAGTTTGCTACCGGGCACAATTCAAAGTGCTGGCTTTAGCCTTTAAAGCCCTTAACGGTTCTGGTCCAACTTACACATCCGAACGCATCTCTCCCTATGAACCTTCAAGATGCTCAAGATCATCCGGAGAGGCCCTGCTCTCGGTCCCGCCTGCTTTGCAGCCGCGATTGGTGGGGACGAGAGACAGGGCCTTCTCAGTGGTGGCTCCTCGGCTTTGGAACTCCCTTCCTTATGACATCAGATCAGCCCCCTCCCTCCTGACACTTCGCAAGAAGGTCAAGACCTGGCTGTTTAACCGGGCATTTGCAGATGTAGTATGATTAACAAATTGAGACCTAAGGAGTGACGACGATGCAATTGGAAACCGATTTAATAATGAGACGCTGATATTGTGTTTTTAACGTTGAGTGTTAATTTGTATATGATGGAATTGTGTTGATAATTGTTGATATGTTTGTCTTGGGCAGTTCTTGCCATTTGTACATCGCCTCGAGTCGCCTTTGGGCTGAGAGAGAGGCCTAGAAGCAAAGTAAATACATAAATAAATAAATAAATAAATAAATAAATAAATAAATTTTAAAAACCCTCAAATATTTAGCTCAGGGGGAACTATCAACAGATCCCCTCTTTAAATATGAGCTTATTAGATTTCAGGGCATTTTAAAAAAGTGTTTTGTGTAACCAGCAAATGTTTACAGGCTGCAGGATCACGAAGGGGGAAATGTATGAAGCCCTTGAATTCTACGCCGAATGTGAATGTGTTTGTATATGATGGATTTAATGCAAGACCTGAGAATGAATGACTTCCAGCAGCTGCACTTTGGACCCATAAATTGCTCTCGGGAGAGCAAAATCCATACAGAGGAAGAACAGCTGGGTAATTTACAACATCCGCATTTGTCAAGAAAAGCAGCAAACACACATCCTTCGTTTTCGGCATCAGGGACCACATTCCCCTCAAAAAAAATTACAGAATTTGGAAACCATCTTTGCAAAGTGCCTACTTGTTTAAATACTCATCCGTTATTCCATTTTCAAATGGCAACTTAAAAGGCAGTATCCTCCGTGTTAATCTTCAAGAGATTTAAGTGAAATGCGAAGAGCGTAAACGCCACACCTCATTTGATACAGAATTTAAAAGTGTCAAATTACACAGCATTTCCCTTGTTACGCTTTGCTAGGGTGACGTTCCGTTAAAGCTTTCTTTTAAAGAAAAAAGTAAATATATGCAATTTCATACGACTTCAAAAACACATTAACAGGTAGAGATAAGATTTGGGAACATTTTCTCTCCGTCCACTATTCCACAGAGATGGGATTTAACCCATCTCTGACTGAAACAGTTCAGCTGGACGGTTCTTTGTGGATGCAATGTTGGCCACAAAAAGAGTTGTTTTTGTTTGGTTTTTTGCAGCATCGATTACCATAGAGTACGCCCTTAGATAGCTACACAGGCGGGTTCGGTCTGATTTATTTATTTATTTATTTGACTTCTTAGCCGCCACTCCCAGTGGCTCGGAGCGGCGTACATCAACACCAGGATAAAATCACAATCTACAATAGCATTAAAACCACAGAATAAAACGATTCATAAAAGAAAGCACAGTCTCGGAAGATAGCATATCACAGCTCAAAGGCCTGCCGGAATAAAACCGACTTGCAGGCCTTCCGAAAAGCCAACAGATTGCGCATAGGCCTAACCTCTGGAGGTAATGCGTTTCAGAGGACAGGGGCGATGATGGAGAAGGCCCTTCTCCATGTTAAAGTTAGGTGGTATTGCTTGTGTAAGCTAGACTGTAGCTGCTCCCAATGCATCACGCCGAGACAATGCATCACGACACAGCTGGACTTGATCCCTTCCAGTCCGGCTTCCGTATTGGGCATGGGACGGAGACCGTGCTGGTCGCCATTACAGACCAACTTCGCCGCCAGCTGGACCAGGGTGGATCAGCCCTGCTTGTTTTCTTAGATCTAACAGCAGCGTTTGATACAGTAGATCATGCACTGTTGACCCACCGTTTAGCCGTGACTGGGGTGAGGGGGACTGCCCTTAAATGAGTGGCCTCCTTCCTCCAGGATCGGGGACAACGTGTGGAGGGGGGTGAGGAGGTCTCCGGGAGGCTCCCATTAAGTTGGGGGGTCCCCCAGGGGGCCATCCTCTCGCCCTTATTATTCAACATTATATGTGCCCCTTGGCCCAGCTGGCCCGCGACTTTGGTCTGGAGTGTTATCAGTATGCTGATGACACCCAGCTTCTGCTGAGAATGGACGGCAGGCCGGACACCGTACCCGATTGTTTCCATCAATGCCTGGAAGCCGTGACTGGATGGCTGCGTGCCAGCCGGCTGAAGGTGAACCCGCCGAAGACGGAGATCTTGTGGCCTGGTTGCCCTGGGCTGGATGAGTGCCGGTTGCCTACCCTGGATGGCGAGCAACTTAGCCCGTCATCCCTTGTTAAGAGCTTGGGCGTCCAATTGGACCCTTTGCTGTCCATGGAGACCCAGGTCTCCATGGTCAGCAAATCGGCGTTTTACCATCTTCGCCAGGCTAGGCGACTGGCACCCTACCTGTCCAGGGACGATCTGGCCAGGGTGATCCAAGCGATCTCGAGATTAGACTACTGTAA
>JARBWK010000010.1:133827577-134004189 GCA_030556195.1 Anolis apletophallus
ACTCACTTACTTAAACCACTGCGACCCTCATCGAATGACCAATGCAGACCAAACTTGGCACACAGAGCCCCCATGGCCCACTCTACATCCTGGTGCAGTTTGGGGATGGACCATGAATGATGGGACTTTAAGTACCTCCACTCACTTCAAAAGAAGCCTGCGACCCTCATCCAAAGACTTATTAAGACCAAACTTGGGACACAAAGCCCCCATGACTCATTCTACATCCGGGTGCTGTATCAAGGAGCATGGACCACGGATGATGGGACCTGAAGTATCTCCACTCACTTCCAAAGACTGCTGCGACCCTCATCCAATAACTGATCAAGACCAAATTTGGCACACAGAACCCCCATGACCCATTCTACATCCTGGTGCAGTTTGGAGGAGGATGGACCATGGATTATGGGACTTGAAGTACCTTCACTCACTTCCTGAGACCACTGCGAGCCAAATAAACAACTGATAAGGACCAACCTTGGCACACAATGCCTTTCTCAAATAACCCGGGCAGGGCCGGGTCCTCAAGCTAGTGACACAATAAAACAGAGTAGAAAACTATACAAGGATTAAACAAGGGCAATCTGGGCCATATGCGAAAGGTCAAAATTGCAAATCTCGTAGGTGAGATAGGTAGATAAAGTGCTGCGTCTACTTAGAGACTTGGGTGGGATAAATAATGAGGCTAATCTCCACTGAGGGGTGAGATTAAGTGCATCAGAAAACAAATTGACACTGGGACGGGACCTGGCATGCAAATTAGTTATTAATTGTTCAAAAGCACACCAGAAAAGCCAAGTTTTTAAACTTTTCCTAAGGGCTGCCAGGGTGGGTGCTTGCCTAATCTCCTTGGGAAGCGAGTTCCACAGCCGAGGGGCCACCACGGAGAAGGCGGTCTCCCTCATCCCCACAAGCCACACTTGTGACGGAGACGTGAGCGAGAGGAGGGCCTATCCCAAAGACCGAAGAGATTGTGCAGGTTCATAGGAGGAAATGCGGTTACAAAGGTAGGCAGGTCCCAAACCGTTCAGGGCTTTGTAGGGGATAACCTGCACCATGAATTGGCACCGGAAAATGAATGGTAGCCAATGGAGCTCCTTAAACAGTGAGAGTTGACCGTTCCCTGTAATTCGCTCCAGTTAGTAGTCTGACTGCCGATCACTGGACCAACTGAAGTTTCTGGGACGCCTTCAATGGAAGCCCCACGTAGAATGCATTGCAATAGTCCAGTCTAGAGGTAACTAGGGCATGGACCACCATGGCCAGATCAGACTAAAAATAAAGCCTCAAGGTCTCAATCCAACTGTGACTCTACGAGGACAGATGGACGCTCCGTCTATAATAATCACTTAATACAGGTGGCTAGAACACAAATTGCCAAAAAAGAGCATGAAAGAAAACTCCTTAATGTGGCTCGGTGCTCTGTGGTTGTTGAAACACCCACTTCAGGCTGGCGCTAGGACAGGGCTGCCCAGGAAGTCGATCGTGATCAACGAGCCAATCCCGAGATGAAATCAGGGTGATTGCAGGCGGATGGGGCGCTTCTGCCATGTGCGCGCGCCACCTCTTTCCGCCTGCGGGGCATTGTGGGAGCGAGATAGCGCGAGGCTCCCTCGTTCCCGCAATGCCCCGCTGGCGGAAGAAGCACCACACGGGCAGCAGGCTCTTGCCGCCCTGCGTGCCGCCTCTTTCCGCCCGCGGGTCATTGTGGGACTGAGGAAGCGCGAGGCAGGGCCTCTGGAGTCCCCGCCTTGCGCTCCCTCGTTCCCGCAATGCCGTGTGGGTGGAAAGAGGCGGCGCACGGGCGGCAGGAGCCTTCCGCCCACGTGGTGCTTCTTCCGCCCGCGGGGCATTGCGGGAACGAGGGAGCCTTGCGCTCCCTCATTCCCGCAATGCCGCACGGGCGGCAGGAGCACGCGCACGGCGGTAGGAGAAGGTAGATCTTTTTGACTTGGTTATATAAAAAGTAGCTCACATGGTGAAAACGTGTGAGCACCCCTGCTCTAGGATTTCCCAGGTAACCATCTGTATAGCAAAATCTCTTTCTTCAATTTGGTCAGTATAGATGGAGTCAGAGTGAATTTACATTTTTACATAAATGTTGACTTAACAAGTTTTTTTATGCAGTGGGTCTAATCCGGTTGAATCCATAATTTGATTTAAATCCAAATCTCCTAAAAGTGACTGATCAACCTTTAGTCTAAGCCAGGGCTGTCCAACCGGCAGCCCGGGGGCCGTATACGGCCCCCCAGTCCCTTCCCTACGGCCCCCTAAGCTTTTTAATCAAAAATAAAAATTGAAAAATAAAAAAAAAATTTGAAAAAAATACCTACTTCCAGGTTCGGAGCAAGTATCGCGAGAATACGCAATCCACATGGGATTTCGCTGTCAACGCGAGATCATGCCAGCGTTGACAGCGAAATCCCGTGTGGATTGCGTATTCTCGTGATACTCTTTGGCTACTCTACTACTGGATCGCTGAGGCCCACAAACGCGATTAGGACCTTCTTCGACTCCGTCGGTCGTCGCCTCTCTCGTCGTCCGGGCACTCCTGGATCCTGCGCGTTTGGAAAAGGGAGGCCGAAGCAGGGGGCTCCTCAGGGGGCTCCTCATTCCCTCCCCCCATCTCCCCTCATGTATTAAATATAAAATTAAATATATTTAAAGATGAAATAAGGGGAGATGGGATACATTAAAATAAGGGGAGGGAAGGATGGAATTAAATATATTTAATATTAAATAAAAATAAGGGGAGAGGGGAGGATGGAATTAAATATATTTAATATTAAATAAAAATAAGGGGAGAGGGGAGGATGGAATTAAATATATTTAAAGATGAAATAAGGGGAGATGGGATACATTAAAATAAGGGGAGGGGAGGATGGAATTAAATATATTTAATATTAAATAAAAATAAGGGGAGAGGGCAGGATGGAATTAAATATATTTAATATTAAATAAAATAAGGGGAGAAGGGAGGATGGAATTAAATATATTTAATATTAAATAAAAATAAGGGGGAGGGGAGGATGGAATTAAATATATGTAATATTAAATAAAAATAAGGGGAGAGGGCAGGATGGAATTAAATATATTTAATATTAAATAAAATAAGGGGATGGAATTAAATATATTTAATATTAAATAAAAATAAGGGGGAGGGGAGGATGGAATTAAATATATTTAATATTAAATAAAAATAAGGGGAGAAGGGAGGAGGGAATTAAATATATTTAATATTAAATAAAAATAAGGGGAGAGGGCAGGATGGAATTAAATATATTTAATATTAAATAAAAATAAGGGGAGAGGGGAGGATGGAATTAAATATATTTAAAATTAAATAAAAATAAGGGGGAGGGGAGGATGGAATTAAATATATTTAAAATTAAATAAAAATAAGGGGAGAAGGGAGGAGGGAATTAAATATATTTAAAATTAAATAAAAATAAGGGGAGAAGGGAGGAGGGAATTAAATATATTTAATATTAAATAAAAATAAGGGGGGATGGAATTAAATATATTTAATATTAAATAAAAATAAGGGGAGAGGGGAGGATGGAATTAAATATATTTAGTATTAAATAAAAATAAGGGGAGAGGGGAGGATGGAATTAAATATATTTAGTATTAAATAAAAATAAGGGGAGAGGGGAGGATGGAATTAAATATATTTAATATTAAATAAAAATAAGGGGAGAGGGGAGGATGGAATTAAATATATTTAATATTAAATTAAAATAAGGGGGCCGGGGAGAGGGTGGAGCCGGGGGCGGGGGCAGACCCTACGGCACCCCAAGTCATCAGTGACCGGAATTCAGGCCCCTGGGCCGGTAGAAGTTGGACAGCCCTGGTTTAGATGGCCAAAAATTCATCATGAACAGGAAACTAAAATAGATATTGATCACATTACTGCTGAAAAATTGGTCACATTAGCACTGAAAAATGGAGCTGAGTTTAATTAAGCAATCAACAAAATAACACTTGAGGAATCCTGATTAGCGTTCCAGTCAGAAACAGCACCCTGACCTTAAAGGGATATTTGCACAAGCTGTTGTGCATTCTGTACATGATGCCAGATTTAGTTGCTGTATTGAGTCTGGCAAAATGTTCACTTTTGATCCTTTTTTCTAGAACTCTCTTATCTTCCTAATTATTCAATGATTGTGTTGGCTTTTTATTATCTGCTTCATCCGAATTGCTATTTTGGGCGGTGTGTAGTTTTAGTTTGGGATTTTAGATTCCTAACCATGCTGGGATTAAGTTGTATTGTATGTTAATTACTCGTGTGAATTGCCTTGTGAGCTGGGGGCCTTTACCTTGAAATATAGGTGCAATTTTTTCTAAGATTGTACATGCCTGTGAATATTTAAAATAAATCAATAAAACAAAGATAAAACCACATCTTGTTGTCGAGGCCAACAGTTCTCAAGCCGCAGGTCGTTCCACGAGTGAACAAGTCCCAACTTCAGCACGCACGCCTGTTCCCGGGTGGAAACCCACACGTCCTTTCCCTAAGCCCCGCTGGAGTCTGTCCAAAAGGGTTCTCTCTCTTTCTGACTTTCTCCCTATTTCTCCTGAATTTTTTATTTTTTTTTCTCTCCTCCCGCTTCCCGGGCGCCTTAAGACTGCGAGGAGAGCTGTTCCCAAGGGAAAGAGGCGGTAGCTCAAGCGGCAGGGCCAAGGCCGGTTGGGACGGGAGTCCCGGGTTCGGGACCCCCAAAGGGAGGAAAGGAACTTATTTTTTGCTTTTGCATATTTATCTTTATTTTTATCTTTCCCCTTTCCTCTTCTGTCTTGGGACACCTCTGAGCTCAGAAAGAAAAGTTTTGAGAAAGGAATTGGCCTATGAAGCGGGGGGCCACATCTGTTTGTGTTGGGCTGACATCAGGAAAGCAGAAATCATAATAAAGGTTCATCCCTGTATCTGTGCATCTGTACAATATTGTTCCCATGTCTCCCTTGACCCCTTATAACCCTTCCCTTCCCCCTTTGCCCTTATCTAAGAAAGATTGCCTTGAGGATGTTTTACTATGTTTTGTCAAGAGGAAATACGACTGCGCCCTGCTCCCGAAATCTTTGCGGACCACCATATTCATATTGCATGTGCTTTCTGATGGAAATCTTGTTATGGATAAGCTAAGCTCTTGACTTAAGCCCCACGTTTCATCAGTCCGGAGGCGAGTTTAACGGTCGGATTTCCAGTCTAACTAAACAAGCCTTTGGAACTTGGACAATACAAGTTTGCTCTTCACAGCGGGTCTCACAGCTGGCCTCGGAAACCAGGTGTGCCCCAAAATAAGTCCTTTTGTCACCCAAAGGTTTGAGTGAATCACTATCGTCAGGCCTCTTCCCCTTTTCCCTTTTCATTCTCAAGAATGACGTATCAACCCATTAATCCCATCACTCCCAGGTGTCACCCCAGGTCGTTTACCTGGCCAGGATTCTTTTGTTTTACTCATATGCCATATTGACAGCGATTTCCATCTAAGTTCCCCTTCCCGGACATTCCATATATGGCCACAGACTTCTGATTGGCTAGGATGACGAATGGGAGTAAGCGCCGATAGGCTCCCCAGAGCCGGTCAACATCCCGCCCATCAGCTGGTCTCAACGTTCCGACCAATCACCGACGGAGCCGGCCCAGAAGGGGGCAGGCGGGAAATTCAATTGTTTTGACAGTTCTGTAACCTTTAAAAACCAATGTTTTGATTGTATATGCATGCGTTCTTTGCGGGAATCAGGGAATTGCGGTTCGCATCCTCTCAGCTGAGCAGAATAAACAATTTCGTGGCTTCTACCTTGCAGTACTGGTGAGCATAATTGGATCTACGGGAGGCGGGTAGGCTACGAGGACCTAGTCGCTCCGGGCTCGCCAGGTTAACTGAACCCTCGCGGTCTCTGCCCCGTGGTCGGTCCACGGGGCTTGCCCGGTTGTCAGACAGCCGGCCTGGGGGATTGGCAGCTGTTCGATAACAATCTCAGAAATGCTGCCGGATCCTTATATTGTCCCCACAACAAATACCCATGGCCTGTTGGTTTTTGCTGTGGTTGTTATTACTCTTCCACCTTTTTCCCATCTGAGACTAAGATGCTTAGAAAAATTAAAACACTTATAGTGCGCTCGCTTGCTCTCTCTCTCGTTCTCAGAGTCTACATTTTAAAGGTCGGTTTTAATTTATTATTTTATTTACAGTATTTATAGTCTGCCTTTCTCACCCTGAGCGGATCACAGAACACATATATGACAAACATTCAATGCCATTATACACTGACAAGACAGACAACTGTACAGAGAGAGGTATATATAGGCTTTCCCCATCTTCGGCATCTTGGAGACTGTGCTCCATTCTGGCCATGGGGAATTGGGGGGGGGGGGCTGCTGTTGCTCCACTTTGCTTGCCGACATGAAGTCCTGAGCTGCTCCTGATAGGGTGGCCTCGGCATGGACGTTGAAGTCCCCCAGCACAATAAGCCGTTGGGACTCCAATGCCAGGCTCAAGTCATCCCAGCTAGCTCAGGTGGGGAGACTGTAGTGCAGCGGGGTGGTTGGTACACTGACAGAATCCCTTTTCTGTCCTGCTCACCTACCCTCAAGGTAGACACACTCAAAAATGGTTGACTGCGGGATGAGGCACCTGGTCAGGGTGATGGAATCCCTATAGACCAGTGTTTCTCAACCAGTGTGCCGTGGCACACTAGTGCACCGTGAGCGATGATCAGGTGTGCCGTGGAAAATTGGAACCTCCAATACCCTTTCTTCCCCATCCTGCACGCAGTGCTCTCTGCGTGTAGGTGAACTACAACTTCCAAACTCAAGGTCAATTCCCGAGCAAACCCTTTCAGTACTTTCTGTTGGTAATGAGAGTCCAGTATGCCAAGTTTGGTTCAATTCCATTGTTGCAAGAGTTCAGGATGCTCTTTGATTGTGTGTTAACTATAAATCCCAGAAACTGTAACTCCCAAATGTTAAGGTCTATTTTCCCCCAAACACCATCTGTGTTCACATTTGGGCATGTTGAGTATTCATGCCAAGTTTGGTCCTGATCCAACATTGTTTCAGTCCACAGTGCTCTCTGACTATAGGTGAACTACAACTCCAAAACCCAAGGTCAATGCCCACCAAACTCTTATAGTATTTTCTCTTGGTTATGGGAGTTGTGTGTGGGAAGTTTGTGTCTTTCTGCCATTCCTGCCAGGATTTCTATGTTGTGTTCATCGAAACAGGTCTAGGTTTCACACTGAGTGTATAAATACATTTAAAAACATATTAACTATATGTATTACTGTGTTAGAGTGTCATTATGGTTGGTGGTGTGCCCCAGGATTTTGTAAATGGAAAAAATGTGCCACAGCTCAAAAAAGGTTGAAAAACACTGCTATAGACCACTGCGACCCCGCCTCCCTGCCCTCCAGATCTCAGTTTTTTACATTTGCCAAATCCTGGGGCACACCACCAACCAAAATTACACAAAATGACACTCTAACACAGTAATACATATAGTTAATATGTTTTTAAATGTATTTATACACTCAGTGTGAAACCTGGGCCTGTTTCGATGAACACAACCTAGATATCCTGGCAGGAATGCCAGGTGGGAGCAGTAAGCCTACTTCCTGTTTTTAAGCAGTTAGCCTAGCTCCTGTTTTTTAAATCAGTCAGCCAACGGTCTCTGTGAGGAGCAGTTTAAAGCAGACTACTTGCAAATAAGAAAATAAGGAGCACTGGTAAGTTCCTGGGTAAATTTGTTGTTTAGCTTCTAGCATCAGCTGCTAGTAGGTATTTTTAGCAGCCCGCATGCCTATCGGCGTGCGATACAACATAAACCTGTAACAAGTTAAAAAAAAAAAGAAAGAAATATCCAAAGACTTGTAAAAAGTTAATCAAGACCAAAACAAGCAGCGGGCTCTTTTGAAGGCCCCCTTGCGCTTTCTGGTGCCTGCTGCCGGCCCTCCCACGGGCGTTGCACAGGGCAAGGGAGAGCGCTCCCCTGCCATCTGCAATGCCCCGTGGGAGTGGCAGCGCGCGGGAGCGGCGAGCGGCGGCGTGCAGGAGGAGTGGAAGGAGCGCGCGCACAAGGTACCGCTTCAAAAAAATAATGTTTGGGGGGGGCAAAATAATGTTTTGGGGGGGCAAAATAATGTTTGGGGGGGCAAAATAATGTTTGGGGGGCGAAATAATGTGGGGGGGGGCAAAATAATGTTCACCTACCATTGGAAATTACCTTGGACCGCTCCTGCCAGCCCTAAGACCAATATCTTGTGAGATCATTAATTTGAAACACTGGTGAGATCAGGGGGAATTTTAGGGGGAAAGAATAGGAGAGGATGTTTAAGGGTGAAAACAGGCTGTTTGAGTTATTGCCATGCACATACCCAGTGCAAACTCCGATGCAAAAACAGCATAGTCTCCAAAGCGCCATTCAGATTAATGGGAAGCTTTCCACTTTCTCCCTTAGAAAAACAGAACCACAGGCACTTGGTTGGTGTATGTGCTCTTGCGCCTATCCTCCACAGCATTTAATTTCTTTCCTCTGAAACCCCCGACATGATAAAAGGACAAAAATAATCCATTGTTTTCTGCTGACTCCGGTAAACTGACAAGAAATCACAATTCATAATATTTTACGACTAATGAGCAGCTGCTGTGAAAGGAAAACGCCTCTTGAAAGGGCTTTGGCTAATCTAAGAGAAATGTGAAAGAAGCCTCTGCTTTTGTGGGTGGGTAAATCTACAACATGTAATGCCTTTAATGCATCTGAAGAACTTCTATTAAGTCAGAGACATCTCATTGATATTAGTTGCATCCTAGAACAGAAATAAAACACATTCAATTACGAATTCAGTCAATTGATTTGGAGCTCAAGATAAAAATAATCCGTATCAAACGCATTAAAAAGAACAATTTAATATTCTCTTCTATAACTCTTAAGAAATCTGGGATTATGACTGATCCCAGTGTAGCACTTGGCTTTAGTAAGGCTTCACATGTAATGAAGTGGCGCAGCTGGCTAAGTGTCAGCTGCATAAGATCTCTCTGACCTGTGGGTCATGAGTTTGAGGCCTGCCCGGGTCGAGGTGGGTGCCCGACCTTAAGTGTAGCCTGCTGTCGACCTTTGCAGCCCGAAAGACAGTTCATTTGTCAAGAGATAAAGGTACCGCATTAGGTGGGGAGGCAAATTTTGACTGATTTATGAGGCCATAAAGAACTCCAGGAATCGCTGAAAGGAATGCGGAAGAACAACAAGGGACGCTGGAATGCTGAGAGAGAAGAGGAGTGCATCAGCTCCCCCTGGTGGCCAGAAGTTTGTCAGAAAATTGCCTCTTTGTTCGTCTATGTTCGTCAATATATGTATATATGTTGAACTGCAGGGGTTCTCTGCAATGTATATGTACTGTAATCTGCTCTGAGTCCCCTTCGGGGTGAGAAGAGCGGAATATAAATGAAGCAAATAAATAATAAATAATAATGATTCCAAGTACAGTGTTCCCTCGCTACTTCGCGGTTTGCTTATTGCGGACCCGCTATATCCTGGGGAGCAGCTAGGGAACACTGCAGAGCTGCTCCCCGCTCCTTTCCTTGCCAGGCTGGGTGCCCTTGGGTGCCCAGCCTGGCGAGGAAGGGGCCCTCGAAGGCGTGGAGAAGCGGAGGTGGCGAAGAAGAGCAGCCTGTCACCACAAAGGGCCTCGGTGGGGCGGCTTGCCCCTCACCCCTCTACTGCTCCATGCTCCTTTCTTGCCAGGGGGCTGCCAGGCTTGGGCGCCCAGCCTGGCGAGGAAGGGACTCTCTAAAGCAGGGCTGCCCAAGAAGTCGATCGCGATCGACCAGTCAATCCCAGGACCGAAGGAGGTCGATCCCAGCTGGATAGGGCGCTTCTCAGAGGGGGCGGAGCCAGGCTGCACCAAGCCCCGCCCCCTCACCTGGCTTCGGCACTCCCAGCAGCTGCTCCAGCCCTGAGGAGGGCAGGGCCAAGCCAGGCTTGTGCTAGCTATGCCACCACTAGCTTGGCACTGCTGTCCTCAAGCCTGGAGAAGCTGCTGGGAGCTCCAAAGCCAGAGAGGAGGGGGTAAGGCTTGACGCAGCCTGGCTCCACCCCCCTGTGGCTTCCGCTTTACCAGCAGCTTCTCCAGCCTTGAGGATGGCAGTGCCAAGCCAGCCTTGTGCTAGCTATGCCACCACTGCCTTGGCTTGCCATCCTCAAGCCTGGAGAAGCTGCTGGGAGCTCCAAAGCCAGAGAGGAGGAGGTAAGGCTTGACGCGGCCTGGCTCCACCCCCCTCTGGCTTCCGCTTTACCAGCAGCTTCTCCAGCCTTGAGGATGGCAGTGCCAAGCCAGCCTTGTGCTAGCCATGTCACCACTGTCTTGGACCTGCCCTCCAGAAGCCTGGAGAAGCTGCTGGGAGCTCCAAAGCCCGAGGGGAGGGGGTAAGGCTTGACGCTGCCTGGCTCCGCCCCCTCTGGCTTCTGCTTTACCAGCAGCTTCTCCAGCCTTGAGGATGGCAGTGCCAAGCCAGCCTTGTGCTAGCTATGCCACCACTGCCTTGGCTTGCCATCCTCAAGCCTGGAGAAGCTGCTGGGAGCTCCAAAGCCAGAGGGAAGGGGGCGGGGCTTGGCACAGCCTGGCTCCTCCCCCCTGTGGCTTCCGCTTTACCAGCAGCTTCTCCAGGCTTGAGGGGCGGGGCTTGGATGGCACCCCCTGTGGCCACCAGCAGCAGCCTTGCCTTTGGCTATGTCACCACTGGCTTGCTCCAAAGCATTGCCATCCTCAAGCCTGGAGTAACTGCTGGGAGCTCCAAAGCCAGAGGGGAGGGGCGGGGCTTGGCACAGCCTGGCTCCAGGAGTGCCAAGGCAGCCTGCTATGCCACCACTGCCTTTGGGAGCTCAAAGCCAGCCTTGAGGATGGCAGTGCCAAGGCAGCCTTGTGCAGCTATGCCACCACTGCCTTGGCTTGCCATCCTCAAGCCTGGAGAAGCTGCTGGGAGCTCCAAAGCCAGAGAGGAAGGGGGGGGCACCCCCTGGCTTGGCATTGCTTTACCCTTCTCCCAGCCTTGTGCTAGCTATGCCACCACTGCCTTGGCTTGCCATCCTCAAGCCTGAGAAGCTGCTGGGAGCTCCCAAAGCCAGAGGGAGGGCGGGGCTTGGTGCAGCCTGGCGCCGCCCCTCTGGCTCCACCCCATCACACCCCCTCCACCCACCCCACCCCGCAGCAAGTAAGGACACTCCACCCACTTGAGTGGATTGGAACACCCACGATAAGTGAGGGATTACTGTTATAGTCTTCGATGTGAGATTTGGAGCATAAGTAGGAATTTGATCACAGATGCAGTTGGAATTATCCCTGGGTATGTTATTTTAAAACAGATGATCTGAACTCGCCTTGGAGCAGTGAAATACTCATATAAACCGATACATTTACACATCATTTACCTGTTTCGGGGGGCCTAAAAGTGCCACATCCAATCTGATCTTGGAAGTTAAGCATCCTAACTCTTACCTTCTGGAATATTTACAATTAAATATATATTGGAGATTTTTTACAAAAAATACTAAATTATTTTGAATTGATAGAATTGTTTGGGCTACAAAAATTGACAGGCACATTGGAAATATTTGTTGGGGCCGGAGAGATAGCACAGCGGTAACAACAGCTGTGCTGGCAATCTGAAGGTTGCATGTTCGAATCCTGGGCTGGTTTGGACACCCAGCTGTGAGCCCTGTCCAGTGTTTACCCAACAGTTTGAAAACAGCTCAGCTGTGATTAGATAAAACTGGGAACCGTCTAGCGGGGAAGGATTTTTACAAAAGAAGGACTTACAACGCCTAACTAAAGTAAGATCGGCTGCTGGAAGGTGGAATGCGGAAGCAGAGGCTCTCCGTCATGAGGACGTAATGATGCAATCACACCCTGTGACGCACCCTGTGACCCTGTGACGCAGCCTGAAGAAAAATCCTTCTAAAAATTGTGCTTGTCATATGTTGTATGTAATTGTATGTGGAACCGGCAGGGACTGTCTGCTGTATGTGTGATGTAATCCGCTATGAGTCCCCTTCGGGGTGAGAAGAGCGGAATATAAATAAAGTGTATTATTATTATCTATATATATAAAAAGAGAAGGTCCGTGCAATGTCGCATATAGGCAGGCAAACTATACGCCCCATAACCACTAACCCCCCCCCCCCCAACACATTCCACCATACCCCGAGGTACCTACAGGGCACAAAAAATCCACCCTAGATACCTCGGAAGACCCCTAAACACGACCCCCAAAAAACGGCCATTGACACCAAGCACAATCAGACCACCCCACAACCCCAACCCCTCGCCCTGAGCACTCGCACACTGAGGGCACTCGCTCACCAATTTCTCCGCCATCCCGCCGCCTCCTCGGCCTCCTTCGCTACCTCACCACCGCTTCTCGCCCGATCCTGACGGGGGCAGGAACTGGCGGCAACGAAGCCGGCATGGAGGAGGAGGACAAGGCGGAGGAGCAAGAAAGAGCAGCGGGAGGGGGGAAGGATCGTAACCTTTCCTCCTCCTCCTCATCCCTTTGCCTCCATCGCTGGGGGACCCGCAGCCGCTCTCCGCCGCTTCTGTCGCTTCTGGGGCTCTCCAGGGAAGCAACACTGAAAATACCCCCCAAAACTACAAAAAAACATGGCGGCCGAACCGCTTCCGGTCTGGCCGAAAAGGCTCCACCGGAAGTCAATCCGTCAGGAAAAGGGTCCGGCCGGAAACTGACGCCCAAAAAATGCAGACCGGAGGTCCCGCCCCCTCTTGACCGGAAGTGCTGCCAGGAAAGATGGCAGCTGCCATGGAGCAGCGGCTACCACACAGAGAGCTCCTGGGTACATCGAGAAGCTTCCGCGCCCCTGAGCCTGCCCTCCGGAGGACGGAGGATGAAGAAGGATGAGGCGTGGGGACGCTGGCCTTGCCGCTACTGCCCTCCGGATGGCAAAGGGTGAAGAGAAAAGGACCGGGGTTGCTGCTGCCGCCTTGCCGCTGCCCTTCGGCACCGCCAAAGACACCCACAACAAAATATACTCACTTAACTACCACCAAACCACACAATTCGCGATGCCTACCTCTACAGACCCACTACACAACTCACACACAACACACACAACTCCACAAGACTTCAACATCCCACCCACCAGAACAACCCACAACGACACAGCCATGACCCCACCAACACCATAAGTCACATCACTTCCAACCCTTACATACTCAGACTTTCTTGCATCTCCTAAATAGGGCACAGCAACGCGTGCCGGGTACAGCTAGTTATTATTATTATTATTATTGTTGTACCCAATGTTCACATCCAAAAAGACACATTCCTTGCTACTGTGGAGAATAGTAATAGACCTCACAAAAAAGGATGTTAGGGCACTGTGGTACTCTTAAGGTCTTCTTCTTCATCCTCTTTTCAAACTAAGCAAATGACTAATGGAAGCTGATGTTCCCTGGACTTATCATTTAACAAAAAAAGTCAGATTCTATAAATTAACGCAGCATTCCAATTTAATGCTTGACATAAGCTACTACTTCCAAATGACATAATACCTTCAGACATTTTCTTCAAAAAGTTTTTATCCCTATACCAAAACCAAATCAGAATATAGTTTTTTTTTCCAATTTACAGATAAATATAACACAAAATTTCTAATCAGAATACAGCTTGAGTCTCTCTTATCCAAAAATCTGAAATACCAAAAAAAGAAAGAAAAGAAACTTTTTGCCATCAATGAGAACAAAAAGTTGGGAGAGCGCCCCATACTGAAAAATGTGGATCCGCCAATACTGTTGTGCTGGTCATTGCATAGAAAACCCTTTAAAGGTGAATATTATGATTTTATGCTCTATAAAAGCAGGGGCTTAACTAGTCTCTCGCTGTTCCCGATCCACAGCTGTATCCGCTTGAGCTCAGTTACAAAATCTTGGGTTTTATTGCTCCGTCTATAAAATCTCATGGTTTCACACTGCTCAGAAATCAACCGCGTGGAAGACAAGGCGGTCGCACGATATACTACGCAGTCATCCATTTATTGAGAGGGGAAAATTGAAAATGCTGTTATAGTGCCTCTCTTGGGCTCAACTTCTATGTGATTTTTATGTTGCGTAAGACGTGCACAAGGATTGTACCACTTCATTTTCTCATGGGTTAGTTGTTGTTTTTTTTTAATCCCCCCTGTTTGTATACAGCAGTTCTTACCACACCAGGAAGACGCCCTGATAACTAGCAACTACAATGGGGACAATTTCAAACAAATTGTCCCCCCCCCCAAAAAACTGAGACATTTTCCTTGGCCCTTTGCTGTTCATCTGATACCACGGGAGATAGCCTGTGGAGATAGAACTGACATTTCACCAAAACCTATGACCTTAAAGAGCTCCCTCTTAGTGGCTGTATCGTCTAACACAATCCTTTATCTGAATCACCTTCATGTTAGCGCAAACACGAACAGGAAAAACATCTATGCGTGTTCCAGTGTGAATTTCAAAGACAACACTTTGCCAAATAAACTGACTCTCTTGCTTAAAGCTTAATATATGGCTGGATTATCCATAAGGCCATGGCCTAGGGCAGCAGCCATTAGGGGGGGGGGGGGCAGCAGGTCCAGACCCCCAAAATTAAAAAAATATTTTTTAAAAAAAGTTTGATATTTGGGTGCTTCTGCGCCTGCGCGCAGGGCGCCATAGACTCTCAGAGGCAGTTCCTGCCTCTGAGAGTCTATGGCGCCCTGTGCGCAGGCGCAGAAGCTGTCCGCGCGCCAGTGATGAAGCGAAGCCAGGTCTGAACTTAGAAAGTTCTTTTATTGATTAAGTGAGCAAAGTAAAGCATTCTCACACAGAGCAATTCAGCAGCCTGCACCTCACAGCAGAATCAGCATGGCGACTGGCTCAAGCAGCCCAGCGTCTCCCTTATCAGTATGTTTACACAGCTGAAGGTCAAAACAGTGCTGGACACCACTTGTGCTGTTTTAACTCTATACATGCCTGGTTACACAACACCGCATCTTATACAATGGTTGAATTGCAGAAACATTTGCAAATCACACACTGACAATCCCCCTTTTGAATTTCAAATCTTTCTGTCTATTCACAAATACTATCAATCCTAACCATACTCATTCTACATGTGGACATCCATCACCAAATAAAGCATTCCTAAGCAAATATTAAAGCATTCCTAAGCAAAGATCGCCCTTTTTTTCTCAGGCGGGCCAGTGTGGTGGCTTTAGTAGGGAGGGAGGAGCCGTGGGGAGCCTCCCCGTGGCTCCTCCCCCCCCTCCTAAAGCCACAACACTGGCCTAAACAGGGCGATTTTGGCCGCTTCTGCGGCCGGCGTGGTGGCTTTAGGAGGGAGGGAGGAGTCGTGGGGAGCCTCCCCAAGGCACCTCCCTCCCTCCCTCCCTCCTGAAGCCACCATGCCGGCCTCAGAAGCGGCTGAAGCTCGCCCTTTTTTTCTCAGGCTGGCGCGAGGAGGAAGGGGCGGAGCCGCGGAGGAAAGCCCCGCCCTTGGGGCCACTGCCGCGCATGTGCGACATCGGCTCCGGGGTTGGGGCTTTCCTTCCTCCTCCTCCTCACGCCGGCGGGGCCGGGAGTGGGGTCGAGGGCAGGGGCGGAGCCTTTGGCCTAGGGTGCCAAAAGGGCATAATCCGGGCCTGGCTTAATATCTAAATTCTCTTAATATATCACCTCCGTAGCAGCATGGATTGTAGGGGCAGCCAAGGCCAAGGTTAAAGGACTGGCAGTGGAGATCATTGGCTGAAGAAGGAGTAGAGGGTCTTGGAAGGGGCTGAAAGGAAGCTCTACGTCGGCTCAAGATGACTGGCCAGACAGCGGTCAAAGTCACTCCACTTTGTAGAGGAGCGTGAGGAAGATACTTGGAGGAATGAGAGCAACCACATGCATCCTAGACCCCTGCCCATCCTGGCTGTTAAAGGAAGCCAGAGGGCGATGTGGTTGGGTTCACAACTTTGGGTGAAGGTGGTGGTGAATGCACAGTCTCTTCGAGAAGGTCTTCAAGGCCTTTGTCACCATGGTATGCTTCTGGGATGCCTCACGGGAACGTGTCTTGGGGGTACTGCTTTGCAGTGGCTCTGGTCCTTCCTAGAGGACCGTTCCCAGAAAGTGTTATTGGGGGAATCCTGTTCAACCCCACAACCATTGTCTTGTGCGGTTCCTCAGGGCTCAATACTGTATCTCATGTTCTACATGAAGCCGCTGGGGGAGATCATCCGGTGTTTTGGGGTGCGGTGTCATGTGTATACAGATGATGTCCAGCTCTGTCACTCCTTCCCACCTGCTACTAAGGAGGCTGTTTTGGTCCTGAACCGGTGCTTGGCAGCTGTGTCGGACTGGATGAGGGCGAACAAATTGAAATTGAATCCAGACAAGACAGAGGTACTCCTGGTCAGTCCAAAGGTCAAACAGGGCATAGGGTTACAGCCTGTGTTGGACGGGGTTACACTCCCCCTGAAGACGCAGGTTCACGGTCTGGGAGTGATCCTGGATTCATCGCTGAGCCTGGAACCCCAGTGACCAGGGGAACATTTGCACAGTTAAAACTGGTGTGCAGCTGTGCCTGTACCTTGGGAAGTCTGACTTGGCCACGGTGGTCCATGCTCTGGTTACATCCCATATAGACTACTGCAATGCTCTCTACATGGGGTTGCCTTTGAAGACTGTCTGGAAGCTGCAAATGGTCCAATGGGTGGCAGCCAGGTTGCTAACAGGAGCAACGCTCAGGGAGCATACAACTCCCCTGCTGCGCCAGCTCCACTGGCTGCCAGTTTGCTTCCGGGCACAATTATAAAGCCCTAAATAGTTTCAGTCCAACTCACCTATCCGAACATATCTCTCCTTATGAACCATCTTCTAGGACACTAAGATCTTCTGGGGAGGCCCTGCTCTCGGGCCTGCTTTTGTCACAGATGCGTTTGACGGGGATGAGAGATAGGGCCTTCTCAGCGGTGGACCCTCGGCTATGGAATGCCCTCCCCAGGAACATTAGATCGGCCCCTTCCCTCCTTACTTTTTGAAGAAAGGTGAAAACCTGGCTTTTTGAGCAGACCTTCCCAAACACGGCATTGTTCTACAACTCATGGAACCACTTGACTGCACAACTGAATAATGATTTGATATGGAGACGCTCATTATAATGTTTTTAGGGCTTTGCACGGTTTTTATATTTTTGTATTGTTTGCTAATGTTTAAACAGTATTTTATTATTGTTTTATTGTTGTAACTCTTCTGGCATCAAATTGTTGCCATTTGTTAACTGCTCCGAGTCGCATTTGCCAGCTCCTCTTTTGCATTTGAGCACTGTCAGAAATGGATGTACATTGTGGGATGGGAACCGATGGGCTCTGTCACAAAACTGAAGAAGAACTGGCGTATGCCGCTGATCTTTATCCCGTCTGTAAAGGTCGTAAGAATGGAACAACAACCAGCTGAAGACTGAACTACTAGTCTCTGGGCTCAAGGGAATATGCCGAGAAGTGAAATTTTCAGATTTCCTGGGCAACAAGATTGCTCAAGAACTACACTGGCCAACACACATTTTGGTGCCTCAAAAGTTAGACTTGTTTATGGGTATATCTGACCCACTATGGGCCAGGGAGATAGCACAGCGGTAACACAGCTGTGCTTGCAATCGGAAGGTTGCTAGTTCGAATCCCCGAGCTGGCTTGGACAACCAGCTATTTGAGTCCTGTCCACTGCCCACCCAAGCAGTTCAACAGCCCAGCTGTGAATAAACAACAATGTGGGGACCACGGAAAGTGGGGAAGGATTTTTACACAGACTTTACAACGTCTGAAAAAGTTCCGCTGCCGGGAGAAGGGAGATGCGGAAGTGGTGGAAACAGAGGCTCCCGTCATGAGGATGGAACAACAGGACCCCCTGGTGACGTAAAGGCGCAATGACGCAAGGACAGAACAACAATGATGTCGTAATGGAGCATCCACATCCTGTGACGCACACCCTGTATAACGCAGCCAGGAAAGAAGAAATCCTTCTAAAAACTACACTGTACTGCCTATGTGTAAATTGTATGTCTTCCGACAGGGACTGTCTGTCATATGTGTATTGTAATCCACACTGAGTCACCTTCGGGGTGAGAAGAGCGGAATAGAAATAAACAGTATTATTATTATTATTATTATTAAAAATGGCCCCAGTTTTCTCCTGTCAGCTCTGGTTTTTGAGATGCAGAATATATGCCATACCAGTCATCATTTGCTAATTTACAGAAAATCATCATAACCATATACAAGGAACTAGAGCTGATGTGGTCCATCCAATGGAATTTTCCGATTTAACACACAAAATAACCCCAGGAATAGGTCTAAAAACCAAGATACGAAGAAAAAATATTGGACTGTACTATCAGTAACATGGATCCTTGTAGGCATAGTCAGAAGGGAAGGACGGCTATTAAAGCACCAGAATAATCCGTAACAGAAAAAAACAACACTGATAGCAATTTGATCTACTAATAAAATTTCTATTATGTAGACAATGCAATTCCAGATTTATATCGGAAGCTCTTCGTTCATGATTTACGAGACCGTGTGAGATAGAATGGATTTATGGAGTTTGAACAGGAGAGAGCAGTGGCTATATGTTTGTGCTGGACTCATTAGAATAATGCTCCGCCCTGTCACAACCATGAGGCACAACCTATGACATAGCAGTCATGCACTTTGCTTTGGAAAAAAAAAGATAATAATGTTTATGTTCTGCAGAGTTTTATGTTCCAGGCAGTTATACACAATTAGGCTGGCGTGTGTTTCTTTTTGAAATACTGCTATACTGCCGAGGCTTTTCAGAGCTTCTTTGCGGACAGGATCTCGGCCCTCCGCCGGGACCTCTCAGCCACAATTGATACAGTTAGTGAACTTGAGACTCCGTGGCCTCTTGCCGGGCCCACCTTCGACCAATTTCGACCACTGGACGCAGAAGCTGTCGATAGGATTGTGAGTGCAACTAGATCAACCACATGCTCCCTCGATCCGTGCCCCGCCTGGCTGGTGAAAGCTTGCCTGGAGGGGTTGCGTGACCCTCTGTTGAGAATAATCAATACCTCCCTTGAGCAAGGAGTGTTTCCAGAGGGTTTAAAAGAGGCCGTGGTCACTCCATTGCTGAAGAAACCGGGTTTAGATCCTACGGTCCCTTCCAATTACCGCCCAGTTTCGAACCTATCGTTTCTGGGCAGCAATGGAGCAGTTGCAGTCCTTCCTAGATGACACAACTTGGTTAGACCCCTTCCAGTCCGGCTTCCGTTCGGGGTATGGGACGGAGACGGTTTTGGTCTCCATCACAGACCAGCTGCGATGCCAACTCGACCAGGGCGGATCAGCGCTGCTTGTGTTATTGGACCTCACAGCAGCATTTGATACAGTCGATTATGATCTTTTGACCCACCGCCTTGCCAGGGCTGGGGTGAGGGGGACAGTCCTGAAATGGCTGTCTTCCTTCCTCCGGAACCGGTCTCAGCGAGTGAGGAGGGGCGAGGTTGTCTCCGGGGGTTCCCCCTTACTTTGTGGGGTCCCCCAGGGGGCAATCCTCTCCCCTCTGTTATTTAGCATCTATGTGCGACCAATTGCTTGGTTGGTACGTAGCTTCGGGCTGGAGTGTCACCAATATGCTAATGACACGCAGCTCATTCTGGGGATGGAAGGCCAGCCCAAATCCGTACCCGATAATTTCCATCGCTTCCTCGAAGCCGTTACTAGAGCCAGTAGGTTGAAGGTGAATCCGGCAAAGACGGATATCCTGTGGCTTGGTCACCCGGGCAGTATGGAGGTTCAGCTTCCGACCCTGGACGGCATGACGTTATGTCCATCTCGGTGTTACTTTTGACCCTCAGCTGTCGATGGAGACTCACATCTCCACCGTCAGGAGAGTGGCGTTTTTTCATCTACGCCAGGCGAGGAAGCTGGCCCTCTATCTGTCCCGCCGCAACCTGGCCACAGTGGTCCAAGCTACAGTCATCTCAAGGCTAGACTACTGTAACGCTCTTTACATTGGCCTTCCTCTGTCGGTAATCCGGAAACTTCAGCTGGTGCAGAACGCTGCAGCTCGGTTGCTCGCGGGTGTCCCGATGAGCTGCCACATCACACTGATCCTGCGCGAACTGCACTGGCTCCCTGAGGAATGCTGGATCACCTTCAAAGTGCTGGTTTTGACCTTCAAGGCCTTGAATGGCCTGGGGCCAGTGTACCTAAGGGACCGCCTTATCCCATACTGTCCCAACAGATCCCTACGCTCAGAGAGGCAAAATCTCCTCGTGGTCCCATGTTCCAGGGTTTACCACCTGACCGCAACAAGGAGAAGGGCTTTCTCGATCATAGCTCCAGTCCTCTGGAATGCGTTGCCCTTCGAAGCCCGGGCCCTTCAGAGTCTGTTAGCTTTTCGGAAGGCCTGCAAGACCCTACTGTTCCAACAGGCCTTCGGGTCTTAAACTGTTCGGCTTCTTCTGATACTATGTGTATTTTATTGCTATTGTTCTTAATCCTGTACGTGGTTTTAAAATGTCTGTTTTAATCCTTGTTTTATCTTGTAAGTCGCCCCGAGCCAACTGGGAGTGGTGATGAATAAATTTGAATAAATAAATATTTAAAAATCCACCCTAAGAAAAAGGGATTTATTGTTGATACGGATTAACGAGGCATCGGATATTAGGCATTAAAACATAGCCATTGATAAATTACTTAAGGATAGTCAACAATGTATGAAATAACACTATTTCATCATGGTATTAGATTTTCTCAAGAATGCTCACATTTGTTAAGTGTATCTATATATATAAAAAGAGAATGGCCGTGCAACGGGGCAAATGGACAGTAAAACTATAAGCCCCAGAAGCACAATACCCCCCCCCAACACATTCCCACATACCACGAGGTACCTAGAGAGCCCAAAATTTCCGCCCTAGGTACCTCGCAACACCCACAAATATAACCCCCCAAAAACGGCCCATGGAACCTGGCGGAGCGGCGCTTGCTGAATTGCAATGGCCTCCTTCCACCACCAGGGGAGGGGAGAGAGAAAGCCCACACACATATACATATATACACATACATACACACATACACATATATACACATTCACACACATATATACATACACACGTATACACATACATATACAAATTTATTTATTTATTTATTTATTTACTTTGCTTCTAGATCGCCTCTCTCAGCCCGAAGGCGACTCGATGCGGTGTACAAATAACAGGAACTGCTCAAGACAAACAAATCAACAATTATCAATACAACTTTAACATATACTATTTAACATTTAACGTTAAAAACACAATATCAGCGTCTCATTATTAAGTCGATTTCCAATTGCATCGTCGTTGTTCCTTAGGTCTCTATTTGATAATCATACTTCATTTGCAAATGCCCGGTCAAATAGCCAGGTCTTGACCTTCCTGCGAAATGTCAGGAGGGAGGGGGCTAATCTGATGTCATTTGGAAGGGCGTTCCAAAGCCGAGGAGCCACCACTGAAAAGGCTCTGTCTCTCGTCCCCACCAATCGCGCCTGTGAAGCAGGCGGGACCGAGAGCAGGGCCTCTCCGGATGATCTTAAACATCTTGAAGGTTCATAAGAAGAGATGCGTTCGGACATGTAAGCATATATACACATGCACACACATATATACATACACACACATACATATATACACATGCACATACCCACCAAGACCATAAGTAACATCATTTCCAACCCTTACATACTCAGACTTTCTCGCATCTCCTAAATAGGGCACAGCAACACGTGCTGGGTACAGCTAGTATAATATGAAAACTGCTGCACCTTGTGCTTGAATACGACAAACTAAGGGCTTTTAACTACAGAATGGGAAAAAGGAAGCTTCCACAAATGCAAACAGAATATGTTGGGCCTTATTAAAGAAACAATAGTTCAAAAGTAATCTTGACAATCAACCCATCGCTTTTTTAAAGAAGACAAATGAAACCAATCCAAGAGTTTGGTAACGTCCAATCTACTTCTCAATCAGCCGTAAATATGACAAAAGAAGAATCATTGTTCTGAATATATTTAAATCTATGGGGTATGTCCAGATGTCCTTGGAAATATTAGTTCATTCTTACTGATACTGGGAATCTATATAGTGTTACAGCCTAAACTGTTGAGCTAATTAATTATTATTAATACTTCGCACTAGTCCAACTCGTGTATAGCCATTCTAAGAGAAAGGAAATAATTCCAAGAAGATAAGGAAATAATATTGCTGTGCCAGAAATATGCCCATTTTAAAAAATATTTTGGACTAATCCAATATTTATCATCATCAGAAAACAATAGGATAAAGCTGTCGTGTAGAGCAGTGTTTTTCAACCTTTTTTGAGCCGCGGCACATTTTTTACATTTACAAATTCTGGAGCACACCACCAACCAAAATGACAGAGAATGACACTCTAACACAGTCATACATATAGTTAATATGTTTTTAAATGTATTTACACACTCAGTGTGAAACCTGGGCCTGTTTCGATGAACACAACATAGATATCCTGGCACGAATGACAGAACGGCACACACGAAGGTCTTGATCAACAGCTGTCAGTCTCTCCGTGTGTTTAGTTTTTTATCGCAGTCAAGCTAGAGAAGCTCATCTCAGACAGATACGTGGTTGAAAACGGGAGCCATGTCAAAATAGAACAACAGAAAATACTGGAAGGGTTTGGTGGGCAATTTTGGAGTTGTAGTTCACCGATATCCAGAGAGCACTGTGGACTCAAACAATGTTGGATCAGGACCAAACTTGGCATGCCCAAATATGCCCAAATGTGAACACAGATGGAGTTTGCGGGAAATAGGCCTTGACATTTGGGAGTTACAGTTTCTGGGATTTATAGTTAACACACAATCAAAGAGCATCCTGAACTCTTGCAACAATGGCATTGAACCAAACTTGGCATATTAAAATCTCATTACCAACAGAAAGTACTGAAAGGGTTTGCTTGGGAATTGACCTTGAGTTTGGAAGTTGTGGTTCACCTACACCCAGAGAGCACTGTGGACTCATAGAATGTTATGTCATGTTGTTTGTTTTCTATCCAGAATCCCAATGTTGGAAGGAGGCTCACCACTTTAAGGTCCCTCAAACAGGCATGGGAAAACGTCGGCCCTCTGGGTGCTTTGGACTCCAACTCCCACCATTCCTAACAGCCTGAGGCCCTTTCCTGCTTAAGTGGCTGAGGGGGGGAAGGAAAAGGGTCTAAGGCTGCTAGGAATGGTGGGAGTTGGAGTCCAAAACACCTGGAAGGCCCAAGTGTGCCCATGCCAGCTTTCGGCAGAGACCTCTTCCTCCCCCTTCGCGCCCTTTCTTCCCCCTCCTGCACTTACTTTTTCTTCTCCACTTGGGCTCCCTTCTTCAGCATTCTCCACTTTCCGCAAAGGCGGGGCAAGAGGAAAGTGATAGAGTTTCTTTAATAATTGCTTATTTGACAAGTATCTACAAATTAATAGACATTGCTGTTTAATCATATGATTAAAATGACTAGTTTGGTGATACAGTCATCAGTCAAGCCACAGCAGAAAAATTATACAAGACACAATTCCTTTATTAAATTTAGCATCCCTCTTGTTAATTGTAAACATAAATTGTTGCTTGATGCATGTGAAATGTTGTTTGGATTAGTTAAAACACAGCCATAATTGTGCCCTGAATGGTGCAAAATATGTCTTCTCCTCTTGTATGGTTCAGAACTTTACTGTTGAAGAGGAAACTGATTTCAGCCCCTCCAGCCATGTATTCTCCGGTATCTCATCTCTTGCACAGTCACTCTAGCCTTTCAGCAAACCAGGTCGGTGAGGTTCTACGAACTAAAGGCAACCTGCAAGCAGTAGTTCAACTCTGAATATATTAGTCAGTTTACTGCAAGCCATTTAGAACACACTATCTATCTATCTTCTATCTATCTATGAATATAATAAAAGTCAGTGTTTGCGGGCGGTGGGTGGGTGGTGCGACTGAGCGAATATGTGCCAGCGTTTCGATTGGCTGCAACTGTCGGATTATTTGCATAAATGGCTGTGACTGGCCAGCCTCCCAACATTCCAACACAGCACAGAGAGGAAAGGGAAGGGCCGGAGGCAGGCATCAATGGCTGGAGTTGAAGTTAGCCAGTTGACAGTTTTTCTGTTGGAAAGGGAATGTTCAGTACCTCCACCCAAGACACTTCTAAGGTGACTCAGAGGGAAAGCAAAAGGCCTCAGGCAGTCAGCCACTGCGGCCCACAGCCATGACGGATCAGGACCAAACATGGCAAACAAGAGACCAATGGTCCACTTCACAACCTGGTGTGGTTTAGGGCAGGATGAGCCACGAATGATGCGATTTGCAGTACCTTCACCTCATTCACTTCCCAAACAACACTGCAGCCCCTATACATCACAGACCAGGCCCAAAATTGACAACAAGGCTTCCTCAACTTGATTTTCCTGACTAGGCCTCAGCTCATGGCATATTGTTAGGTTTCCTCAACTTGATTTTCCAGACAAGGCCCCCAACAATGACAGAACAAGACCAAACTTGGCACACAGACCCCCCCCCCAAGATGCACCCTGCATCCTGGTGCAGTTTGAGGAAGGATGGACCATGGATGATGGGACTTGCAGTACTTTAATTCACTTCCTTAGAGCACTGTGGCCCACACCAATGACGAACTATGGCACACAATGCCTTCCTCAAATAACCCGGGCACCGCCGGGTCCCCAAGCTAGTATCTTATAAAAATATTACAGTCAGATTGGTTCCTCAGTTTAAGCAATTAATCTCATTAAACTGTCACTTTGTCTCATTCACACATACGCTCCTGCATATTACTTCTTTGCTTTACCTCATTTTCCTTTACCTGTTAGATTTCCAGCCAATCACATACCATTCTTTGATTTTGTCATTTGTGCCTCTGGCCCTTTAGACCAGTGTTTCCCAACCACTGTTCCGCGGCACACTAGTGTGCCGTGAGCTATCACCTGGTGTGCCGCGGGAAAACCTCTCTTCCCCCCTTTCTTCCCCCTCCTGCCGAACTCCTGCCACTGCTGCTTGGGGGAGGAGGAAGAAGGGCCGGGCAGCGGCAAAGAAGGAGAAGGGTCCGGGGCGCCACCTCCTTCGGCTGTTTCCCCAGCCAGCCAGCAATCGAGGAAGGGCGGGGAACGGAAGCGGAAGTGAGGAGCGCAGTCCGAGGCAGGCCCACCGGCTTCTTCTTTCGAGCCACAGGAAAGAAGGAAGGCAGGCAGGCAACCGCGGACCGAGGGAGTGCCTTCCCTTCTGGTGTGGAAGAGGGAGAGAGCCATTCAGGAAGGGAGCCACCTGGGGGTTCTGTGTGGGAAGTTTGGCCCAGTTCTATCATTGGTGGGGCTCATAATGCTCTTTGATTGTAGGGGAACTATGAATCCCAGCAACTACAACTCCCAAATGTCAAGGTTTATTTCCCCTGAACTCCATCTGCGTTCATATTTATTTTATTTATTTGTCACGTTTCTATACCGCCCCTCTCAGCCCGAAGGCGACTTGGGACGGTTTACACAGGCAGTCTCTGCCCTCAATACAACACAGCAACAAGACAAACCCTTCCCCCCCAAAACATAACACATATAATAACAATTTAACAATTAAAAACATACAATTGCAGCCTCAGTGTCATGTTGAAATCCGTTTCCATCGCATCATCGTCATAATTCCATATATCCAATTAAGCCTTATATTTCATCAACAAATGCCTGCTCAAACAGCCAGGTCGTGACTTTCTTGTGAAACGTCAGGAGGGAGGGCCGATCTGATGTCTATAGGGAGGGCATTCCAAAGCCGAGGAGCCACCACTGAAAAGGCCCTGTCGCTCGTCCCCGCCAGTCGCGCCTGCGAAGAAGGCGGGACCGAGAGCAGGGCCTCTCCGGATGATCTTAAACATCTCGATGGTTCATAGGGAGAGATGCGTTCAGACAGGTAAGTTGAACCCGAACCGGTCAGGGCTTTAAAGGCTAAAGCCAGCACTTTGAATTGTGCCCGGTAGCAAACTGGCAGCCAGTGGAGCTGGCACAACAGGGGAGTTGTGCGCTCTCTGAATGCCGCTCCTGTTATCAACCTGGCTGCTGTCCGCTGGGCTAGTTGCAGCTTCCGAACAGTCTTCAAAGGCAACCCCACGAAGAGAGCATTGCAGTAATCTATACAGGATGTAACCAGAGCGTGGACCACCGTGGCCAAGTCAGACTTCCCAAGGTACGGGCGCAGCTGGCGCACAAGTTTTAACTGTGCAAATGTTCCCCTGGTCACTGGGGTTCCAGGCTCAGCGATGAATCCAGGATCACTCCCAGACCGTGAACCTGCGTCTTCAGGGGGAGTGTAACCCCGTCCAACACAGGCTGTAACCCTATGCCCTGTTCGGCCTTGTGACTGACCAGGAGTGCCTCTGTCTTGTCTGGATTCAATTTCAATTTGTTCGCCCTCAGCCAGTCCGACACAGCGGCCAAGCACCGGTTCAGGACCTGAACAGCCTCCTTAGTAGCAGGTGGGAAGGAGTGACAGAGTTGGACGTCATCTGCGTACAGGTGACACCGCACTCCGAAACTCCGGATGACCTCCCCCAGCGGCTTCATGTAGATGTTAAACAACATGGGAGATAGTATTGAGCCCTGAGGAACCCCACAAGACAATGGTTGTGGGGTTGAACAGGTATCTCCCAATAACAACTTCTGAGATCGGCCCTTCAGAAAGGACCAGAGCCACTGCAAGACAGTACCTCCAAGGCCCATCTCTGCAAGGTGTCCCAGAAGGATACCGTGGTCAACGGTATCGAAGGCCGCTGAGAGGTCCAGCAGAACCAACAGGGACACACTCCCCCTGTCAAGCTCCCGGCGTAGATCATCCACTAAGGCGACCAAGGCTGTCTCGGTACCATGCCCCGGCCTAAAACCAGACTGCGGGGTCTAGATAATGTGTCTTCCGAGAATACCTGGAGGTGTGAGGCCACCACACGTTCCAGGACTTTGCCCAAAAAGGGAGATTGGAAACAGGCCGATAGTTGTGAAGGTGAGTGGGGTCCAGGGATGGTCTCTTCAACAGCGGTTTTATCACAGCTTGTTTTAAGCTCGCTGGAATGTTGCCCTCCCGGAGGGAGGCATTGACCACCACCTTCACCCACTCGGCCAATCCCCCTCTGGCCTCCTTTCGAAGCCAGGATGGGCAGGGGTCTAGGATGCATGTGGTCGCTCTCATCCCTCCGAGTATCTTGTCCACATCCTCGGGTTTCACCAATTGAAATTGATCCATCAAAATTGGACAAGCAGGTGCTCCAGCTACATCCTCAGAGACTGCCGTTAACATGGTGTCCAGGCCGGAACAGATCAAAGCGACTTCATCCGCAAAGAACTTTGCAAATGCTTCACAGCGTGCTGCCGAGTTGTCAGGGCTCCCGTCCTGGACGGGGGGATGCAATAGGCCTCTGACAACTCGAAACAGCTCCGCTGGACCGTTCTTTGCGGATGCAATATTGGCTGCCAGAAAGGATTTCTTTGCAGCCTTTATTGCCGCGCCATATGCCCTTAGATAGGCATCAAGGCGTGTTCGATTTGGCCCGCTCGGATCTGAACGCCACATATTGAGTATTCATTTCCAGTGTGGTCCAGATCCATCACTATTTCAGTCCACAGTGCTCTCTGGGTGTAGGTGAACTACAACTTCCAAACTCAAGGTTAATTCCCAATCAAACCCTTTCAGTACTTTCTGTTGGTAATGAGAGTTCAATATGCCAAGTTTGTTTCAATTCCATCGTTGCAAGAGTTCAGGATGCTCTTTGTTTGTGTGTTAATTATAAATCCCAGAAACTATAACTCCCAAATGTCAAGGTCTATTTTCCCCAAAATCTATCTGTGTTCACATTTGGGCATATTGAGTATTCATGCCAAGTTTGGTCCTGATCCAACATTGCTTGAGTCCACAGTGCTCTCTGGATATAGGTGAACTACAACTCCAAAACTCAAGGTTAATGCCCACCAAACTCTTATAGTATTTTCTCTTGCTTATGGGAGTTCTGTGTGGGAAGTTTGTGTCTTTCTGCCATTCCTGCCAGGATATCTATGTTGCGTCCATCGAAACAGGCCCAGGTTTCACACCAAGTGTATAAATACTTTAAAAAACATATTAACTGTATGTATTACTGTGTTAGAGTGTCATTTTGTGTCATTTTGGTTGGTGGTGTGCCCCAGGATTTTGTAAATGTAAAAAATGTGCCACGGCTCAAAAAAGGTTGGGAAACACTGCTTTAGACCAGGGCTGTCCAACTGGAGGCCCTGGGGCTGTATACGGCCCCCCAGCCCCTTCCCTCCGCCCCACTAAGCTTTTTAATAAAAAATAAAAATTGAAAAATAAAAAAATAATAATAATTTTTTAAAAACCTACTTCCGGGTTCGGAGCAAGTATCGCGAGAATACGCAATCCACACGGGATTTCGCTGTCAACGCGAGATCACGCCGGCGTTGACAGCGAAATCCCGTGTGGGTTGCGTATTCTCGCGATACTCTTTGGCTACTCTACTACTGGATCGCTGAGGCCCACAGACGCGATTAGGACCTTCTTCGACTCAGTCGGTCGTCGCCTCTCTGGTCGTCCGGGTGCTCCTGGATCCTGCGCATTTGGAAAAGGTAGGCCGAAGCAGGGGGGCTCCTCAGGGGGCTCCTCATTCCCTCCCCCATCTCCCTCATGTATTAAATATAAAATTAAGTATATTTAAAGATGAAATAAGGGAGATGGGATACATTAGAATAAGGGGAGAGGGAGGATGGAATTAAATATATTTAATATTAAATTAAAATAAGGGGAGAGGGGAGGATGGAATTAAATATATTTAATATTAAATAAAAATAAGGGGGGAGAGGAAGATGGAATTAAATATATTTAATATTAAATTAAAATAAGGGGAGAGGGGAGGATGGAATTAAATATAATTTAATATCTTATCCCTGCATTTTATCTCAGTAAAAGATTATATTTGACTGTATGGATGCCCCTTATGAATTGTAAGTAAATTGGAGCCGGGGGAGGGGTGGGGCGGGGGTGGGGTGGAGCCGGGGCAGGGGCGGAGCCGGGGGCGGGGCAGACCCTTTGGCCCCCCAGGTCATCAGTGACCGGAATTCAGGCCCCTGGGCCGGTAGAAGTTGGACAGCCCTGCTTTAGACCATCCCTTGTATGCTTCAAAACTGGATTCCTGGTTGTAGGCTATCTTAGAGCTTGTCCAAAAACGGTAATACCCACAGTTCCATCGCAATGGTTGCAAAATGCGACCTGTTGCCGTCATGGGCAAAACAGCTAAGCAGATCACTTTGGAAAGTTCTGTTCTTGGAGCCTATGTTGAATAAAGCTAAGCAGGGAGAAGGAGCTCTCAGGCATGGTTTCCTCTTAATGATGCGCTTCCCCATCACGCTTGCTTGTCACCCACACTGCTATCTTATCCATGCCAGACAATCACATTTCTCCTAGGAATTTTACACTGGCGTTATACTTTCAAAATGTTCGGTGTACACTTCACATTTGTCTTATTATTGTTGTATTAACCAATTTATATGCAAGTCAGTCAGAGGCGTTTTTGCTCTGAGCGGACGCATCAAGAAATAGTGCCAGAGCTTTCTTCTGACAACCCTTTCATTTCTTCCTATTCCTAAATGTCACACCAACCCAAGCTTAGAGTCCTCTCTGATGTGCCGATAACCACTTCAACTGCAGGCAGGCAGGCAGGCAGGGAGTTAGGTCTTCCAGTATGTCAAGTAAGAAATATATATATATTTTTCAGTCATCCTTCCCAGAATGAAATATCTCCTACACTCCCAGTTTATTAAGCATGACATAAAATAAGCTGCAGATGCTACATGGAGATTTGTACCTGATTAATTGTAATCTATGTATATAACAAAAGTCAGTGTTTGCGGGCGGTGGTGTGGTGGTGCGACAGGAGGTATATGTGCGAGCATTTCGATTGGCTGCAACTGTGGCATTATTTGCATAAAGGGCTCTGATTGGCCAGCCTCAGAACTCCAACATTCTACGGCCCCAGACAGAGGGGATTGGCTGCCACTGAAATGGAATTTACATAAAGGACTCCGATTGGCCAACCACATTCCAACATTCTAAGGTGACTCAGAGGGGAAAAGAAAAGGCCTCAGGCAGTCAGCCACTGCGGCCCACAGCAATGACGGATCAGGAACACACTTGGCAAACAAGGGACCAATGGCCCACTTCACAACCTGGTGTGGTTTAGGGCAGGATGGGCCACGAATGATGGGATTTGCACTACCTTCACATCATTCACTTCCCAAACAACACTGGAGCCCCTATACATCACAGACCAGGCCCAAAATTGACAGCAAGGCTTCCTCAACTTGATTTTCCTGACTAGGCCTCAGCTCATGGGATACTGTTAGGCTTCCTCAACTTGATTTTCCGGACTAGGCCCCCAACAATGACAGAACAAGACCAAAATTGGCACACAGACCCCCCAAGATGCACCCTACATACAGTTTGAAGGAGGATGGACTATGGATGATGGGACTTGCAGTACTTTAATTCACTTCCTTAGAGCACTGTGGCCCACACCAATGATGAATCAGGACCAAACTTGGCACACAGAGGCCCTATGGTCCACTTTACAAACCTGCTGCAGTTTACGGCAGGTTGGCTCACAAATGATGGGATTTGCAGTACCTTCGCCCAATTCATTTCCCACAGAACATTGCAGCCCCTACAAATCATGGACCAGGCCCAAACCTGGCACACAGAGTACCCATGACCCACTCTACATCCTGCTGCAGTTTTGAGTGGGACGGACCATGGATGATGGGACATGAAGTATCTTCACTCACTTTCTGAGACCTCTGCGACCCTCATCCAATTATCAAAAAAGAACAAACTAGGCACACAGAGCCCACATGACCCATTCTACAGTACATCCTGGTGCAGTTTTGAATAGGATGAACCATGGATGATGGGCCTTGAAGTACCTCCACTCACTTCCCTCGATCACTCCAACCCTCATCCAATGGCTGATCCAGACTAAACTTGGCACACATAACCACTATGACCCCCTTTCTGTCCTGGTGAGTTTTGGGGGAGGACAGACAACGGATTATGAGATTTGTAGTACTTTCACACCCTTCGGTTCCCACAAACCTCTGTGGCCCCCAACAAAGCCTGATAAGGATCAAACTTACCACACAGAGCTCCCATGACTCTACATCCTACTGCAGTTTGGAGGAGGGCAGATCATGGATGATGGGACTTGAAGTACCTCCAATCACTTCCCGAGACGGCTGCAACCCTCATCCACTGACTGATCAAGACCAAACTTGGCACACAGAGCCCCCATGACCCACACCACATCCTGCTTCAGTTTGGAAGAATCGGACCACAGATGATGGGACTTGAATCACCTTCACTCACTTCCCGAGACCACTGCGAGCCAAATAAACAACTGATAAGGACCAACCTTGGCACACAATGCCTTTCTCAATTAACCCGGGCAGGGCCGGGTCCCCAAGCTAGTAATAAATAAACTGTAGACCACTGTTACTTGGGGGGTGGCCCATGGGCGAGTGCCAGTCAAAAAGCCACTGGCTGCAACCCCCTGGCAAATTTCCAGAAAGAAAAGAAAGAATGGTAGCCAAAGTGAACTAATGTGGTACTAGTCCCTGGCATACTGGGGGAAATGTCCGTCCTCCACATCAGATAGATTGAGCTACACAACTGAAGTGAGAAAACAATGCCATCAGAGAAGTCAACTGTATTAATATACCGTAGACCTGCAACCAAAAGCACCTGATTATGTGGTGAAGTTTTATCATGTTTTGGGTTTTGCCACTGCCCATTGAAAAAATGAAAGGCCACCACCAGATTCAAGTTTTTTGGGAACTCATTGGGATTTTTCTACTTTGCTCTCTTGACCCTAAATATTATAATTTTTTTAAAAATACATACAGTACATCTACCTTCCAAAAATAGGGGTCATGGTAAAGCAGGTTTTGGTACTTTCCGTGCAGGAGTACAGTCAGAGAGTGATGCTGCACACGTGTCTTTGAAAAGTGGGTTCCTGTGCCAAGAATCAGGCAGGCACTTGCACTGTGAAAATAACACTGTGATTTATGCTTCTTGATGCACTCTGTGCCTAATGTGAGATAACATAGGCTTAGATTGATGAAACAGTACAGGATGTGCTATGAAAAACCTTAGTGCTAAATGGGAAAGAACTGCGCATGAGTGGAGAGTTTGGCCCCCTCCGTTGCTGGCACGGAGCCTGGAAGCTAAATGTTTCAAACTAAGAACACAAGAGTCTTAGCACTGATAGCTGTACTGTGAGAAAAACTAACATAGAAATGACTATTGTTCTAATTCATAGGTGGGACTTTGGGATGTGATGCAAATGGAAATGCAATGTTTTATTGGATTAATGAGATGTCAAGTAAACACCAGTAAACACCAGCCAATTATGATTGTACAAGATCCATGAAGAAGGGGTGGGCTTAACTGAAATGCCTCCATTGGGGTATAAATGTTTTTGTATTGAGAGTGACGGGGTCTTTTGCCCCTGATTGCAGCGTGTTCTGCTGGCAGAAGCCCACCAGCTGGTGCCATCAATAAACCCGTTTGATTTCACCTACTTCACAGTTGTCGTGAGTTTTCCCTCATCCTTGTACCCGCACGTTCAGGTAGCTTTGGTAAAAAGTAAATTTGCTACTCGGAGTTCCATAACTCCTTGTTTTGCTGCTTCAATGGGACATGATCACAGTTGTTCTCACTATACATGGACATATTCTATATATATATAAAAAGAGAGCTGTCATCCTAAGTAGCCTATAGACAGCAAAACCACACAAGGCAGACACACAAAAACAGCCCACGAACCCAGAAAACCCTACGAGGTATGTTTACCACACCCCCCCCCCCAAAAAGAGCCAACGGCCACAAATCCAAACAAACATTATGGACTACAACTCCCATGATCCCCACTCCAGCCCCCTCTGGCAGTTTAGAGTGTCGTAATGTTGGTGGTGCTGGCCAATTAGAGGCATTATGCAAATACTCCCTCAGTTAGAATGTAGGTGGCTGGGAGCCACCCCCTCTGGCAGTTTAGAGTGTCGGAATGTTGGTGGTAGGGAGGGAGGGAGGGAGAAGAGGCAGGAGGACAGAGAGAAGAGAAAAGCTGAGAGATGAGGGGGAGAAGGAAGAAAGGAAGTATAAAAGGCAGGAAGGGATGTTACTGTTGATCTTCGCCACATCCACACACGTATGTACATATAGACATGCACATATACACACATATATACATGCACTGAAATATACACATGCACACATACATACACACATCTGTAATTACACACATCTACACATATACACACATATACATATACAAAAACACACATATACATACAGTAAGTACACACATATACACGCATATACATATACACATATACTGTACATAACTACACACACAGTCCCCAAGTTTAAAAAATCCCACAGCAACGCTTGGCCGGGCCAGCTAGTTATATATGTAGAAGACAGTCCCCCAGGGACCTTGGCTTTGACTGTTATGGGACCTACAGATTAAAAGTAGAACTTTGTATTGCACCACACACACACACAAATAATACAACGAATCCAATGAAGGTTTTCCAACACAAGTGAAGCATAATCAATATCAGAAGTCCCAATTTATAATCTGACTGTGCTTATCTCAACCAACTGAAATGTATGAACATCTTTCAAAAAATGTTCTACATATTGTCCTACATAAGATGCTTTGCTTAATTCTATATTTAGTTAGAACACCATGGTGATTCAATCAATATCTTGCAGACACATGATTAGAGGCATCCATTAGGTAACAAGGTGGAAGCTTCACTCCGTCAATATCTTTTTCAACTAGACATTTTAGTGAGGCAATTAGTTAGTGGACTGCATCCAGTATATGATTAGCAAGCACATTATCCTACTGATGGTAGCTTGTTCAACTTAAGCCGCCTGAGGGCTCGCACTAAGACTCTAAACTATCTAGTCCGTGAGCTGCTTTTTGCTGACGATGCTACCCTTGTCGCCCATTCAGAAGCAGCTCTGCAGAGCCTAACAACCGGCTTTACAGCAGCTGCAGAGCTGTTTGGGCTGGAAGTCAGCCTGAAGAAAACTGAAGTCCTCTACCAGCCTGCACCACAGGAAGAACGCCATCATCCCCACATCTGTGCTTAAGTCCGTTCAGCAGTTCACCTACCTGGGAAGCATCATCTCTTCAGATGCCAAGATTGATAAAGAGATAGGTCACAGATTAGCAAAGGCATATCGTGCATTTGGAAGGTTTCACAAAAGAGTCTGGAGCAACACGCACCTGAGGCAAAGCACCAAAATCAGTGTGTACAGAGCTATTGTACTGTCTATTCTCCTATGTGGGTCTGAAACATGGGTCACCTATCGCCAACACCTACGACTCCTCGAACGCTTTCATCAGTGCTGTGTTCGCACAATCTTAAATATACACTGGACCAACTATGTGATGAATGTTGATGTCCTTGAGCAAGCAGGGATCACCAGCGTTGAAGCCATGCTATTGAGAACACAGCTGCGCTGGGCAGGGCACGTCTCTAGGACCACCGCCTCCCTAACATGCTACTCTACGGTGAACTCACCACGGATCAGCACAAGAGAGGCCCCCCAAAAAGAGATATAAGGACTCCCTGAAACAACATCTCAGACTCGGCCAGATTGATCACCAACAATGGTCCACCCTGGCCTCACATCGGGAGGCACGGAGACACACTTTCCACAATGCTGCGGCCTCTTTCGAGAAGACACGCCGAACGGGTCTCAAAGAGAAACGACAACGCAGAAAGAACCGCAACTTGGAAACAACATCACCCAAGGAGACTTTCTGCTGTGCTTTCTGCAACCGAAGTTGCCTATCTCAGATTGGCCTTTTAAATCATCAACGCGCTTGTAGAAAGCGTGGGATGAGTCCTTCCTAAGAATCTTCGTTCGCGAAGTAATGCCGAGAGATCACAGCTTTTCTAATGATTTCTTGGGGCAGATCTGGACAACCCCTTTATTGCAGTAACTCCCCCAATAAAGAAGGGGCTGTGCAGATGGCATCCTGGACAATCCTGAATTAATTCAACACAAACCAGGAAAACCCTGGTTTGTAGAGAATTAATTAGATAGTGGGTTTATCCTGTGCCTTCTTGGAAGGACAACATGAGATGACACCCAGTGATTCTGGCAGCCGTGTGGCAAGGTAATTCAACTGTAGGTCCAAACTCCAAGTGGGGTCTCCTTAACTCATTGTTGAGGGCACCAAAAATGGGAACGATATAAGGTTTCCGAATGGCATCTCCTTCCTTGTTCCTGTTAGTGACAACATGCAGCGCTTACAGTGGACCCTGCAGAAAATGCTATAGCTGTGCTCCATGAAAATAAACTTCAGCCTATTTTACAAGCCTTTCAAATGTTTATTCATCATAAGTTAATGTTTCAGATTTGTACCTATTATATACCGGGGACCACATAAAATTTTCGCCAGCAGAAAGGGATTGTTAAGTGGAAATAAGACCTTCCGTAGAAGCTAGAACAGTGTTTCCCAACCAGTGTGCCGGGGCACACAAGTGTGCCATGAGCGATCATAAGGTGTGCCGTGGGAAATGGGAACCTCCAATCCCCTTTCTTCCCCCTCCAGCTGAACACTTTTTCTTCTCCACTCGGGCTCCCTTCTTCCCAGCCTCGCTCTGCTCACACTACTGTGCAGACTCACCTCACGTCTTCCTTCCTCCCCCCTCCCCTCCTGAACACGCTCACGCTGCCCCCTCGGATCAAAAAGGGCCTACTACCTCGGCCAAGCCTTCCCGTACAGGCCGGGCCCAATGTTGCCCGGCCTCCCTCCTTCCCTCCCGCCGGGTGTTTTGGCCACTCGTTCCGCCCAGACACAGCAGGCGCTGTTGCACCTCAGATCGCTGACAAACCTCCTAGGTCACACACACCAGGCAGATGCAAATAATATATATTTATTTAGAATAAGTAATAGTCCAAAAGTAGAAAGATGCAAGGAAACTCGAATAAATCCAAAGATAGTCCAAGAAAGGTCTGTAGCTGGCAAGTCAAGCTGACTTAAATCCCAAGGAACAAGATATGATAACAAGGCAAACCGCTCCTGAGGTCAAACGGAAACTTAGAGTCTATCCAAGCTGACACGTAGCTTCAGGTCTGGCGAAAACCCTCCCAGACCGGTCTATTTTCTATGTGACCAACACCCCCCCCCCCCTTTCTCAAACTCCAATCTCTCCGGGAGGATCGGATGCTGGCCCTCCTGTCAACTGCCTCCTCACTATTTATTTATTTATTTATTCAATTTAGTAGACCGCTCTCTCCAGAGCCCAGAGCGGTTTACAACAATTAAAACCAATAAAACACAGGTAAAACACATAAAACAGAGTTCTAAAACCAATGAAGCCCCCCTCCCAACGATAAAAACCTAACAGATCAGCGACAATGCAAGGGGCAAGACGCGGCAGGCTGGCAGGTTACAGAGGCATCAGTCGAGACCGAATGCCTGCCTGAACAGCCAAGTCTTTACGGACTTGCAAAAAGCCATCAAGCCCGATAGGGCTCACGTCTCCTCGGGCAACGAGTTCCAGAGGCTCGGCGCAGCCACTGTGAACGCCCTCTGCTGTGTACTCGACAATCTGTAGCTCTTAATACCAGGCACCTCTAATAGGTTGAGCCCCTCTGAACGCAGTGATCTTCTGGGCACGTATGGGGTAAGCCGCTCCCTCAGGTACACTGGCCCCAAATCATATAAGGCCTTAAAAGTTAGAACTAACACCTTGAAGGCGACCCGGAATTCAATGGGAAGCCAGTGCAGCTCACGCAGAAGTAGAGTCACATGGGCGGATCTTGGCGCTCCCGAGAGCAAGCGCACAGCTGCGTTCTGCACCAGCTTAAGTTTCCGGATCGCTGACAAGGGTAGGCCAATGTACAGCTCATTACAGTAATCGAGCCTCGAGATGACCGTGGCTTGGATCACCTTGGCCAGGTCGCAGCGGGAGAGGTAAGGAGCCAGACGTTTTGCCCGTCGCAGATGGTAAAACGCCGTCCCAGGTGCTTCACTATCAATCTGAGAAGCTCGATCCTCCCTATCCTCGGAATGCTCGCCCGGCAAGGGAGTGGAGAAGTTCTCGTGAGGATCAAGGTCGCTGGGCCTCTTACTGTCGAATTCAGAACTAACTTCCATGGAGTCATCATTATCCCCATCTTCAGGCCCATACCCATGTAACCATCCATCATCCCAGGCTAAATCTTCATCTGCAGTCTCGTACCCATCTGGCCACCCAACATCCCTGTTCTGACCCTGAGCAGCTGGGACCCCCGGGGCCTGTCTAAGGCCACTAGGCTGGAACACCACAGGCGCCTTCCTTCCTCCCCTCAGCCACTGAAGCCGCCGCAGGCATTACCTCTCTCTCTTGCCACTTTCCTGCTTCACCAAGAAGAGACCCCCCCTCCTCCGCCCTCCCATTAACACACAGCCCGTGACCACGCCCCGCCCATCGAGAGCCCCCATTGGCAGAAGGTGCCGCTCTGCAGCTTTGATTGACGGGTTGCCAAGAAAGGCTGGAAGGAAGGCCTGTGGTGGCGAGCAGAAGGGAGGCGGGGCTCTCCTCCGGGAAGGCTTCCCTCCGCCTCCTCCTCCTCCTCACCCCGCCCTCCTTCCTTGGGCGCGAGGAGGATGAGGCAGAGGGAAGCCCCGCCCCCAGGGCCTCTGGCTCCTCCTCCTCACGACCTCCTTCCTTGACAAGGGGAGGGGGCGATGGCGAGGGGGGACGCCATTCCCTCCTTCCCCGCCCCCTCGCGGCGCTCTCCTTCCGCCCTCCCCCGAGAGAGAGAGAGTTGTGAGGGGGAGGGGAAGGAGGGAATGGCGTCCCCCCTCGCCATCGAGAGAGAGTCATCATTGCGCACGTTGCGGTTTTGTTTGAACATATTTTTTTGGTCCTTGATCTGGCGCCCCCCTAGGCCTGCGCCCATAGGCCATGGCCTAGTGTGGCCTTATGGGTAATCCGGGCCTATTACTCTGTATTGATAAAGTAGCCATATACGAATGACTATGATTACATTACTGTTGCACCACAGCCCACTAAGCAAAGGATCATTATACATTCCAAGATCACTGTAGCTAATGCTATCCTAGAAGGGTATGCAGAGGAATGCTTCCTACAACAGATTTAAATTTCTATCTTGTTTAAATCACATATTCATGGCTGTCCCACCGGTTTTTTTGCCGCCACCTTTTTGCCCTTCCTATTAATTCATGGTGAGAGAATCCTGTCTCGGCAGGCTCCATTCCCTTTGTGAGAGCAGCGCAAAACATCACATTAATTTGCCCTAAGGGCTGTGCAAGTTCTACAGCCTTAGTATTCCCTTCACTGCTAGCTCATAACAAATAGTGCTCTTATTGTTTTCATACTGTTGTAATACATTTTAATAGTTTGGGGAATGTAATTGGCCTGAAATATCTCCCAGTCCTTACGACATCTGAGCAGCGCATAACAGCAGTAGGAGACAAGTCAGTGGAGAAGTCAGAGACGGGAAATATGCTTCAGGCAAGTCTTCAAACCGATGATAATGTCAGCAGTGGAAATATGAGCCAGTGTCAGGGGTGCTTTATATGTTATTTCCTTGCTTCTTGGCAGGGGGTTGGACTGGATGGCCCACGAGGCCTCTTCCAACTCAATGGTTTTATGAGTCTATGGAACCTCCTTTGATATCCAGCTCAATAGCATCAGATTGTCAGGGCCTAATGTCACTTGGCTGTAAAATCAACAAGGAGGTCAGACATATTGCTGAGCGTTGAAGTTGAGAGTTCATGACTGTCAGCATGATCTTCCGACTCAGGTTAGTCTTTAGATGTAGGCCTGTGCTCATCCTTATGCCTAGAGTTCTTTATATATATACTAGCTATACCCGGCACGCGTTGCTGTGCCCTATTTAGGAGATGCGAGAAAGTCTGAGTATGTAAGGGTTGGAATTGATGTTACTTATGGCCTTGGTGGGGTCATGGCTGTGTCGTTGTGGGTTGTTCTGGTGGGTGGGATGTTGAAGTCTTGTGGAGTTGTCGGTGTGTGGTGTTGCTGTCGTTCTGCAGAGCTTGTGGATATACAATGTTTTGTGTCTTTCCGTCTGCTGTGTTGATGTAGAGGTTCTGTGGTTTCCCAACTCTGGAGCACGCTACGTAGAGTTGTCCGTGGGAGAAGCATTCTGTGTCAAGGTCTATGCCACAGATGTGTAGTGTTTGTCCTTGAGCCTTGTTTATGGTGATGGCAAAAGCTAGTGTCGTGCAGTGTCTTTCTGTTCTGGCGTTTGTTCTGCCCTTTTTTGTGTGATGTATGTAGCGTTGCGAGTGTGTCGTCCGATGCTGTTCTTTTTAGGAGGCATGGCTTGTCTTTTGGGTCAGCTTATGCCTGTGTGGAAGGAAGGAATGGCATACAAATGGGTTGAGCAGTAGACGCAAGGTTGTGTTATGTGCGTATTGTGTTGTGTGTAGGTATTACTTTTGTGTTATTCTGGGGGTATGTGTTTGTCAGTGGTGCCTGTGTCCCTGGTGCCCTATTTGTCTCCCTCCTAGATCTTGACCGTGGCAGTTTAACCCTCAACTGAAATCACTCAGCATTCTAAGTGGCTTTGCCCACCGTTACTATGGTAACTGATGTTGGCCAATGGGTTTTGCTGGCTGCTGCAGAGGATGCTGGGAAATGTAGTTTTTTTGTATCGTTGTTTTGGGGGCCTTCTAGGTTTTGGGGGGGAAGGTTTCTTTGCTAAAAACCTTCCTTGCCTGAGGCCTATTTGTGTTGGCAAGTTTGGTGTCTCTGCCTTGGAAGGTTTCTCTGTCTCTGTCAGTCGTTCGACGACGGGACCTCCTTTATATAATAGACTAGCTGTACCCGGCCACGCGCTGCTGTGGCATAGTCTGGTGGTATGGAAAATTAAGTAATGAGAAGGTCTGCTTAATGACCACAGCCACAACAATAGTAATAGGAAGGAAAGAAAGAGGTACCGAAGGAAGGAAGGAGAGGGAGTAGAAAGGAAAGATAACGGAGAGGAAAGGCTGGAAAGAGGCAAAGAAGGAAGTAGAAAATGATATAGTATTCCTTTCCCTTCTTTTCTGCTACCCTTCCTTTTTCCTTCCTTTCTTCTCACCTCTTTCCTTCCTTCCACCCTTCCTTCTATCCTTCCCTTCCTTTCCCCTCCCCTCCTTCCTGCTATCTTTCCTTTTCCTTCCTTTCTTCTCCCCTTCCTTCCTTCCTTCTACCCTTCCTTTCCCCTCCCCTCCTTCCTGCTATCTTTCCTTTTTCCTTCCTTTCTTCTCCCCTTTCTCCTTCCTTCCTTGCATCCATCCGTCCTTCATTCTATCCTTCCCTCCCTTTCCCCTCCTTCCTGTTATCTTTCCTTTTTCCTTACTTTCTCCTCCCCTCCTTCCTGCCATCCATCCATCCTTCCTACCTTCCTTCTTCCCTCTTTCTATCCTTCAGTTCCTTTCACATCCTCTCCCTCCCCTCTTCCTGCTATCCTTCCTTTCTCCTCCCATCCATCCATCCATCCCAAACAGCAACCTGGTCCAGCCATTCCGCCCTGCCCCCCTCACAGGCCTGGGGGTGAGGAGGCGGCGAGAAGCACAGGCGCGCGCCGTGCTTTAGGGCACCCAATTTGTTGGGAGGGGTGAGTAGAGGAGCTTTTCCTCGTGCTGCCCCTCTGATTGGCCAGGGGGTTTGCGCGCTCCATGTGTTGTTTGTGAGGGGGTGGGGAGGTGCCAAGAAGCATAGGCGCGCGCTGTGCTTTCACGCGCCCGATCTGTTTGGAGGGGAGTGTGCGCACATGGTGTGTGGCTTTTGTGGGGGTGAGGAGGCGGCGAGAAGCACAGGCGCACGCCGTGCTTTAGGGCACCTGATCTGTTGGGAGGGGTGAGTAGAGGAGCTTTTCCTCGTGCCGCCCCTCTGATTGGCTGGTGGTTTCTCATGCTCCGTGTGTTGTTTGCAAGGGGGTGGGGAGGCGGCGAGAAGCACAGCGTGCACCCGATCTGTTGGGGGGGGGGGAAGGAAGCTGTTCCAACCGCCTTTGCCATGCCCGGTTTTTCTTAGCCTGCCCCAGTGGTTTCTGGGACTTGTAGTCCCAAAAGTTTTTACGGTTTTTTGGCTGTGGTGTTTAATTTTGGGGTGGGGGGGGGTTGGCAAACATACCTCGTTGGGTTATGTGTCAGTGTGGCCTGGTTTTGTGTGTGTTCGTTGTGTCGTTTTGCTGTCTATAAGCTTATAAACATGAATTGAATATATATATATTCTATATATATATATATGTATATAATATATATATTCAATTCATGTTTATAAGCTTATAGACAGCAAAACGACACAACGAACACACACAAAACCAGGCCACACTGATACATAACCCAACGAGGTATGTTTGCCAACCCACCCCCACCCCAAAATTAATGTTTCCATAGAGGAAGAAGAGAACATCTGTTTACGGGTGGAATGTGCTTCAAGAACATCACTCCCATGCCTGAAGTAGGCTGCAGGATATGAGCTGGATCCCCTGCTACTGGAATTGAAGGGGCCAAAGACATCAACATAGATGGGACTTGAAGGGGAAGAAGTCAGTGCCAAGTCAACCACAGAAAGTATAGTGGCTGGTATCAAGAATGGGACAAAAGCTGATCCAGAAGAGGATCAACAGATGATTCAAGCTAAAATAAAGGCTTGGAAGGCTCCTAACTGCAGATGTTTGTTTTGTTGACAACTTGGTAAGCAAAGGAGAGGCACCAGGGCAGGAATTTATCAGAAGCCGCCGGCTCCTCCACCTTCAGAGACTTCCTAAGAATGGAATTCAATGCGAGACTCTTGTTACCGAGAGCTTGGGTAGTGAAGCCTCAGGAAATCAAAGGAATGCTGGACAAATCAGACTTGCCTTGGCCAATCAAACCCTGCCGGACAATATGACCCTCTCTAAAGTAAGATAAGTATCTGGAATGACAATCAGACAAAGTGACTTTCCCCCCACAAGAAACACAGGATTTGAACAGAAGTGTAGATTAAGGCTTAAAGAGAGTTCCAGCGCTGAGAAAAAAAAGAAGGATAACTATGTTTTTCAGATAGCATGATAGAAGAAAAGAGGCAAGTAGAAACAGGAGAAGGACACTATTCAACAGAGAACAAGAAAGATGGCGTGAGTCCAGGGGTGATGGTAAACAAAGGGAAGTGCTGCTTAACAGCGAAACCAAAACAAACCAAGAGACATGCGTCTATAATCTATGTATATAATAAAAGTCAGTGTTTGCGGCCGAGCGGTGGGAGGAATATGTGGCAGCGTTTCGATTGGCTGCCACTCCGGGATTATTTGCATAAATGGCTGTGACTGGCCAGCCTCCCAGCATTCCAACACAGCACAGAGAGGCAAGGAAAGGGCCTGAGGCAGGCATCAATGGCTGGAGTTGAAGCCAGCCAGTGGACAGTTTTTTCTGTTGGAAATGGAATGTTCAGTACCTTCACCCAAGACACTTCTAAGATGACTCAGAGGGAAAGCAAAAGGCCTCAGGCAGTCAGCCACTGCGGCCCACAGCAATGACGGATCAGGACCAAACATGGCAAACAAGGGGCCAATGGCCCACTTCACAACCTGGTGTGGTTTAGGGCAGGATGGGCTACGAATGATGGGATTTGCAGTACCTTCACCTCATTCACTTCCCAAACAACACTGCAGCCCCTATAAATCACAGACCAGGCCCAAAACTGAAACACCAAGGGACAGGCATGCTTTCATTTGTTTATCCAGTTTTGTGCCAGCACCACACTCTCACAGTTCTAATAGCACCAAACACCGTTTTGGAGCCATGTGTGCACTAAAGTAGAATTGTTGATTTTGCAGAGGAAACACCAGGAGAAAGTGCTACTTAACATAGGCATAGAATAACGGAGTCAGCTTGTTAGTAGCAGCACGAGAATTGGCGACTGTGATTGGCTTACAAAAGATACAGCTACCATTGGTTCGCAAAAGCACAGCTGTGATTAGTTCAAAGAACACCATGTGCTTTAGATAAGAGACAGCCTTGATTGGCTTAGAGAATCGCCATGTGTGTTTGTTTACAAGTTAGGGATTGGCTTAGGAAACGTCACATGGGCCAGCTAATGAATTTCCCACTTTGGCCAGCTCCTGGTGGGAACGCTGTAGAAATGTATCGCTTTCGGGACAGCCTGTGCATGAAGAATGGCACAGACAATTGGGTGGAAATCAAACTGCGCAATGTTTGTCAGCCAGTAGAAGAGAAGTGACACAATGCTTTGACTGATTGGTTGATGTCAGATCAGCTTACAGATGTCTAGCCAGTGGAAATGCATGAGGGAGGTGGGACTAAGGATTGCCTCCATTGCTGTATAAGACCTGTTTACTGGAAGAGAGAGGGTGCTGTTCTTGCAACTCGTTTTGCTATAGAGCAGACCCCTCAGCTGTTGTAATTGAATAAACTGATTTCCTGAATCGCAGCCAAGTTGTTGCGTCGTCTTCGTCCATGCGCTTGCACGTAAACACAGCCTGAATCAAAGGTATTGCATCGGAGTTTTGGGACTCCAGATTCTGCTACAGCACGACTTGCTAAATTCCATTATAGTATTACCTCAATAATGTAGGAGAATAAACTAAAGATTTTTTTTTCAAATTCAAGAAAAATGTGGACACTACACAAGAAAATCCATCCACACCTCTGGCATTATTGAAACAGAAATAAATAACCCGCAAAATACTTTGATAGTGTCAGTCGGGGCTTTTGGGTGAAGGTCTGAAACAAGCTGAAGCATTTCCTTCTAGCACCAAGTTCTTCTCTTTCTTCATTTCTTTTCCTTCCTTCTTTATTCAGATCAAAGAGCACCAGCAACACATTGCTGCTCATCTTGCGCTCTCTTTTCAGTTTATCCCTGAAGGCATTGTTCAATATAATGTTGAACTTGCTGGCATTTGGGATCAAAGCATCCTCATAACCCTCGATCCCTAAAGGTTTCTGTGATCACCCAAGAAAAATCTGCAAGAAACCTTGCAAATTGGAAAACATTTGGTTTATTGTGGTTGTACAAGAAGGAGCTCTCAATCAGGGGTGGGCAATTATTTTTTCCGAAGGGGCCACACGAGAGCCAAAAAAATATGATGGAGGGCCGCACCTCAAGGCTGAACTACATTCTACATAATATCAATTGAATGTCTATAATAATAATAATAATAATAATAATAATAATAATGGGCACTACATTGCGTTTTTGATATATTAATAAGACTGATAAGAGTTTATGTTATGAGCAATAAAAAAGAGAGGCTGTCATAGGAAAAATGACATTTATTCACTCAAATTTTACAAAACAATGGTTAACAAAATGTGAACATTTGTATCATTTGTGATTCATTATATCAGGGGTCGGGAACCTTTTTGACTCAGAGACATAAAAGCAAAATATTTGGAAATTTATTTCAGTGAGAGCATTATAACAGGGCTGTCCAACTGGCGGCCTGGGGGCCGTATAAGGCCCCCCAGCCCCTTCCCTCCGCCCCCCTAAGCTTTTTAATAAAAATTAAAAATTGAAAAATAAAATAAGTAATAAAAATTTAAAAAAACACCTACTTCTGGGTTCGGAGCAAGTTTTGCGAGAATACGCAATCCACATGGGATTTCGCTATCAATGCGAGATCACGCCGGCATTGACAGCGAAATCCCGTGTGGATTGCGTATTCTCGCGATACTCTTCGGCTACTCTACTACCGGATCGCTGAGGCCCACAGACGCGATTAGGACCTTCTTCGACTCAGTCGGTCGTTGCCTCTCTCGTCGTCCGGGTACTCCTGGATCCTGCGTGTTTGGAAAAGGTAGGCCGAAGCAGGGGGCTCCTCAGGGGGCTCCTCATTCCCTCCCCCCATCTCCCCTCATGTATTAAATATAAAATTAAATATATTTAAAGATGAAATAAGGGGAGATGGGAGGATGGAATTAAATATATTTAATATTAAATAAAAATAAGGGGAGAGGGCGCCGGGGAGAAGGCGGAGCTGGGGGCGGGGAGGGGCGGAGCCAGGGGTGGGGGCGGAGCCGGGGGCAGACCCTACGGCCCTCCAGGTCATCAGTGACCGGAATTCAGGCCCCTGGGCCGGTAGACGTTGGACAGCCCTGCATTATAATATATTTTAAGACTGAATTCAACTAAATGTGAGTATCATAAGCCCCTGAATTTATTCATAATAATGATGATGATGATATTCATTCAGCCTCTGCTAACAACAAAAACAACAACAACAGGTTCCTAGAGTAGTAGGAGACCTCCAAGGGCCATCCAGTCCAACCTCCTTCTGCCATAAGGGAAAAACACAATCAAGGCACTCCTCACAATTGCTAATAAGTTTAACTGTCAACTATTAATTGTAACAATAGTCATATAAGAGGTAAGAGGTTTTTTTCCAACTTTTTTACACTGCGGCCGCCCAGGTGATCACTGACCGGAATTCCGGCCCTTGGGCCGGTAGAAGTTGGACAGCCCTGCCATATAATGAGGTAACTAAAGTCTGAACAGTGTTTTAAATTTGAACGGAATTGCAAAATACCTGTGGATTTTATCTATTTTGCTGAATGCCTGGGGAGAGCGCTCCCTTTTGCCCTCTGGGTGGCTCTTGTCGATGAACAGCCTCTTTTATTTTTAGCATTGCATTTTTGTCAGAATCAGGAGAGACTTGGCGAACTCTTTTTCTTTTTCTTTCCTCCCTCGGGCACCTCTCCTCTGAAACCTTTCAACAGATATTCTCAGTTCTTCCTCTTTTCCCATTAAATAATTTGCTTCTGATGCTATCTTTTTCCTTCTGCAACACAGTTCTAAATTTCAGGACTTGTTTCTTATGTCAAGCTATTTTATATCTTTTTCTCTCTCTAAATAGTCTGTTGTTTGAAGCTGATACAATCTGGAGAACGCAAAAGCACGCACGTTTTCATAGCATTTGGATTGGTTCTAATAAATGTATTGGCTGTGGATGTCTGTTCATTGCTTTCTCTGCCCCCCTCCCCTCTTTCACCCGCACAACAAGCCCGGATTACCCATAAGGCCACCCTAGGCCATGGCCTCTGCGCCTAGGCCTAGGGGGCGGCAGATCAAGGACAACTTTTTTTTAAAACCGCGTGTGATGAGGTGGTTATTTATATGTTAATCACATGTTTGTATATATGTTTAGAAGGAACATTTGTTAAAAGCTGCAGAGAGTGAGCAGTAGAATGTTCGCAGCAGCAAGCTGTAAGCAGAGGCTGTTGCCATGACAACAGAGGCCACTCTGGCTTTAGAATGTACAAGTTTGAATCTGACATTTGGAGAATGTCAGTTGGCCAGCTGCTGTGAGCAGAGTTAGTTGGAATTAGCAGTTGCTGAAGCTGCAAGCTGTCTGTAGGAGCTGCAGTGTGCAGTTCAGTTCTGTGTGTGTGGGTTTAGGGAAACCCAAGTGTGTGGGACAGAGTTTAGTCCCAGGGTTGAGAGTAACCCAGTATTAAGTAGTTACTTGTGTGTAACTGTATCAGGGGGAAAGCCCCAGTGTTATATTGTTTAATATTGCAAGTTTGTACCTCTTCGGAGCACCTTTGAAACCACCTAAGCTATTAGCTCATTTGTGTAAAATAAACTGTTAAACACTTTCAACCCTACATCTGTGGAAGTCATTTATTCAAAAAGACCCTCACATCTAGTGATCAAGCATTGACAAATGATGGCAGCGAGATAATAACAAAGAGAAAGCAAAACATTGATAATTGGTGGCTGTCCATGCCACACAGTTTTAAAAGTCACGAAGTAGTCATCGTGGTTGTAGACATCTTCACACCGCCCCCTCGCAGTGCTCTCCCCAAGTCCTCTCCCGAGAGAGAGAGAGAGACAAGAGGGTGGGGGGGGGAAGCACTGCGAGGGGGCAGGGGAGGAGGGAATGGCGCCCTCCCCTCACCATCGCCCGCCTGGCCCGCCCCCTTTTAAAGGAGGGCGCGAGGAGGAGGAGGATGGAAGCCCTACCCCAAGGCTGCTGACGCGCATGCCTGCCAGCAACCTCAGGGTGGGGCTTCCTTTCTTCCTCCTCCTCCTCCTCTGTGCGACCGTTTTCCGGTCGTGAGAGGAGGAGGAGGAGAAGGAAGGGAAGCCCCGCCGCGGTGAGGCTGCTGACGCGCATGCTCATCAGCAGCCTTGGGGCGGCGGGGCTTCCCTTCTTCCTCCTCCTCCTCCTCCGCACGACCGTTTTCTGGTCACGGAAGGAGGAGGAGGACGGAAGCCCCACCCTGAGGCTGCTGACGCACATGCCTGCCAGCAGCCTCGGGGCGGCGGGGCTTCCCTTCTTCCTCCTCCTCCTCCTCCTCCCCGCGACTGTTTTCTGGTCGCGGGAGGAGGAGGACGGAAGCCCCACCCCGAGGCTGCTGACGCGCATGCCTGCCAGCAGCCTCGGGGCGGGGCTTCCCTTCCTCCTCCACACGACCGTTTTCTGGTCGCAGGAGGAGGACGGAAGCCCCACCCTCTCACCGCTGACGCACATGCGCAGCATGCCCTTCCCCAGCCTGGGGCGGGCTTCCCAGCCTGGGGCGGAGCTTCCCCAGCCTGGGGCGGGCTTCCCAGCCTGGGGCGGAGCTTCCCGGCCTGGGGCGGAGCTTCCCCGGCCTGGGGCGGAGCTTCCCGGCCTGGGGCGGAGCTTCCCGGCCTGGGGGCGGAGCTTCCCGGCCTGGGGCGCAGCTTCCCGGCCTGGGGCGCAGCTTCCCGGCCTGGGGCGGAGCTTCCCGGCCTGGGGCGGAGCTTCCCCTGGGGGCCTCCCGGGGCGCAGCTTCCCCGGCCTGGGGGCGCAGCTTCCCCGGCCTGGGGGCGGAGCTTCCCCGGCTTGGGGGCGCAGCTTCCCCGGCCTGGGGGCGCAGCTTCCCCGGCCTGGGGGCGGAGCTTTCCCAGCCTGGGGGCGGGGCTTCCCCAGCCTGGGGCGGGGCTTCCCAGCCTGGGGCGGGGCTTCCCCAACCTGGGGGCGGATTAGCTTCTTTTGGCCTAGGGCGCCAAAAGAAGCTAATCCGGCCTGCCGCACAACCATCTTTGGGGTTTTTTTTCTTTAATGCAATTGTGCAATTCTATATCTTCTAAACCAGTAAACTACAAAGAAAGTCATTTTACAGTTAATTTTTTGTACATGTTGGTGTCCTTGTTAAAAATAGATATGCCGTTTCTTCTCAAGACACCCAAGAAATTAAGTTGTGCTTAAGATCAATTACAGATACAGTCACTAGTAAAAAGCCCGAGGACATGCATGTGTCATCTTGCCACTTAGACACAAGAACCTCTGCTAGACTTGCCAGACTTATTTTTCCTTCTTGTTTCTTCTCTCTAATTTGGGTAATTTCAGTACTGTGCATTGACATATGGGGAATTTGGTCAATACAATCCTTATCTAGCATATAACCACATGATCCAGTACAAGTTGAGCTGCCCTTATCTGGAATTCTGAAATCTAAAATACTACAAAATCCAAAATTGTCCACATGAACAGCTGACATAGTGACACCTTTGCTTTTTGATGACTCAAACTTGGTTTCATGCACAAAATTATTTAAAATGTTGTCTAAAATTCCCTTCAAGCTACAGTATGTGTTTTAAGTGTACATAAAACATCATTGATTTTTTTAAAATTTAGACTTGGGTCTTATCTCCAACGCTGATGACACCCAGCTGATGCTGAGAATGGAGGGCAGGCCGGAGACCGTACCCGATTGTTTCCATCAATGCCTTGAAGCCGTGACTGGATGGCTGCGGGCTAGCCGGTTGAAGGTGAACTCGTCGAAGACGGGGATCCTATGGCTGGGTCACCCTGGATTGAGTGGATGTCGGCTACATACCCTGGATGGCGAGCCTTTAAGCCCGTCGTCCTCTGTAAAGAGCCTGGGGGTCCACTTGGACTCGTTGCTATCGATGGAGCTGCAGATCTCCACGGTATGCAAGACCGCATTCTTCCACCTGCGACAGGCTAGGCGGCTGGCTCTCTACTTGTCCAGAGGCGACCTGGCTACGGTGATCCAGGTGACGGTCATCTCGAGGCTGGATTACTGTAACGCCCCCTACATTGGCCTTCCCTTGACAGCAATCCGGAAACTCAAGCTGGTGCAGAATGCTGCTGCTCAACTACTGGTGGGAGCATCGGTACGAGAGCGCATTACACCTATTCTGCAGCAACTGCACTGGCTACCAATAGAGTACCGGATTGTTTTCAAGGTGCTGGTATTGACCTTTAAGGCCTTGTATGCTCTAGGGCCGGTGTACCTGAGGGACCGCCTCACCCCATATGTTCCCCCGAGATCACTGCATTTGGAAGAACAGAACCTCCTATTAGTCCCTTCGATCCGTGCCGGCTGTCTACGACAAGATCGAGAGCCTTCTTTGTGGCAGCACCATCCTTATGGAATTATATGCCGGATGAGGTTTGCACCATCAAGGAATTGGCCTTGTTTCAGAGAGCTTGTAAGACTTCCCTGTTTAGACAAGCTTTTAATCTTACTGGCCCTTGAGGATATGTGCTAAGCCTAGAATTTTAATTGTAGGTGCTCTGTAGATGCTTGTTTCATGTGTAGTTGTGTTTTGTGCTTTTAATATTGCGACTCCCAAATGTCAAGGTCTATTTTCCCCAAACTCCATCTGTGTTCACATTTGGGCATATTGAGTATTCATGCCAAGTTTGGTCTTGATCCAACATTGTTTGAGTCCACAGTGCTCTCTGGATATCGGTGAACTACAACTCCAAAACTCAAGGTCAATGCCCACCAAACTCTTATAGCATTTTCTCTGCTATAAGGGAGTTCTGTGTGGGAAGTTTGATTCCATTCCATCATTGGTGGAGTTCAGAATGCTCTTTGATTGCGGGTGAACTATAACTCCCAGCAACTACAACTCCCAAATGACAAAATCAATTTTTTGACTGATGGTCCCTCATTGGATTAGTATTAGTATGTTTTGTGGCCAAATTTGGCAGCAATTTGTCCAGTGGTTTTTGAGTTATGTTAATCCCACAAATGAACATTACACACACACACACACACACACACATATATATATATATAGAGAGAGAGAGAGAGAGCGCGCAACAGCACAGGCAGAAAAGCAAACATCACAGGGAAGCATGTCTGTGTAGGAGGGTGAACATTAGGAAGAACTTCCTGACTGTGAGAGCTGTTCAGCAGTGGAACTCTCTGCCTCAAAGTGTGCTTCCATCTGGCTGCTCTCTTTTATTTATTTTATTTATTTATTATTCATTCTTGTATACTGCTACTGCCAGCAGGCTCGGGACGGTTTACATAATTCAGATAAAATAATTCAGCCGGCTTCCCTGAGGACCGGGTACGTTTTCCCTGAGGACCGGGTGACTGTGATAAAAACTAAACCCAGAGAGACTGACAGCTGTTGAGCAAGACCTTCGTGTGTGTCTTTCTGCCATTCCTGCCAGGATATCTATGTTGTCTTCATCTAAACAGGCCCAGCTTTCACACGGAGTGTATAAATACATTTAAAAACATATTAACTCTATGTATTACTGTGTTAGAGTGTCATTTTGTGTCATTTTGGTTGGTGGTGTGCCCCAGGATTTTGCAAATGTAAAAAGTGTGCCGCGGCTCAAAAAAGGTTGAAAAACACTGGTCTAGAACATATGATTTGGAAAATTTGTTAAGTTCTTCCAAAATGAACTGAAATATAATTTCAGTCTTCCGATTTGGACAAATTCAAGAATGACAAGAATGACAGCTACTGCCAGCATGAAGACGAACATAGTATACCTACATCCCGTATGCACATGCCACATGAGAAGAGGAGTCACCTCAAACACAAATTAGCAATGCTAATTTAACTTCATGCAATATTCAAGGACCAGATGTGTTAAAGGGCCAAGCAGCCTGAACAGATGCTTCTGTCAGTTTCCATTGCTCCCTTACACTTTTCTAAACTCCCCAACTCCATTGCAAACCTGAAGAAATCTGTGGTTTTGATAATTCTTTGAAATATACAGTCAAAATCACCCACATTCTGTAACATGTAACACAGCATGACAAAAAAAACCCCCCTCCTTGATGTCTTTTTAGGCTGGGATTATTTGGGGAGCTGATTTATACAATTGCTGTGGATGGACCACACCACCTCTAGTTTCTTAGATATGGTTATCATGGTTTTCTATGGTCAAGCAGATGGTTCCTGGTTCGTACCATATGTTCTGTCTCTCAAAAACTAGAGCTGAAACTGGGGGGAAACTGGTGCCATTTTTAAATCAGCAGATCGAATATGCCCAGGCACAGGACTAATGTAATGTAATTCGGTCCTTGACGATGGTCCCTACCATCCCAATAAGTGATGATCGGGCTTTTCGGAGCTACTTTGTGGACAAGATTTCGACCCTCCGCCGGGACCTTCCTTCCACAATTGATACAGTTAACGAACTTGAGACGCCGTGGCCCTCCGCTGGGCCCACCTTCAACCGGTTCCAACCACTGGACGCAGAAGCTGTCGATAGGATTGTCACTGCAGCTCGGCCAACCACATGCTCCCTCGATCCGTGCCCTTCCGGGCTGGTGAAAGCTAGCCTGGAAGGGCTACGTGACCCTCTGTTGAAAATAATCAACACCTCCCTTGAGCAAGGAGTGTTTCCGGAGGGCTTAAAAGAGGTGGTGGTTTCTCCATTGCTGAAGAAACCGGGTAATGATCCAGCGGTTACTACCGCCCGGTGTCAAATTTGCCGTACCTGGGCAAGGTGGTTAAGAGGGCAGCAATGGAGCAGTTGCAGTCCTTCCTAGATGACACAGCCTGGTTAGACCCCTTCCAGTCCGGCATCCGTTCGGGGCATGGGACGGAGACGGTACTGGTCTCCATCACAGACCAGCTGCGTTGCCACCTGGACCAAGGCGGATCGGCGCTGCTTGTGTTATTGGACCTCACAGCAGCGTTTGATACAGTCGATTATGATCTTCCGACTCACCGCCTTGCTGGAGCCGAGGTGAGGGGGACAGCTTTGTCTTGGCTGTCCTCCTTCCTCCGGAACCAGACACAGCGAGTGAGGAGTGGTGAGGGGGTCTCTGAGGGCTCCCCCCTAATTTGTAGGGTCCCTCAGGGGGCCATTCTCTCCCCTCTGTTATTTAACATCTACATGCAACCACTTGCCCAGCTGGTATGCAGCTTTGGGCTCGAGTGTCATCAGTATGCTGATGACACTCAGCTCATTCTGAGGATGGAAGGCCGGTCCGACTCTGTACCCAATAATTTCCATTTTTGCCTTGAAGCCGTTACTGGATGGCTGTGAGCCAGTAGGTTGAAGGTGAATCCAGCGAAGATGGAGATCCTTTGACTGGGTCGCCCGGGCGGTGGGGAACTCCAGCTTCCAATCCCGGATGGTGCGGCGTTATGCCCATCGTCATCAGTAAAAAGCCATATTGCCCCATGAGATCACTGAGATCAGAAGATCAGGATCTTCTCTTTGTGCCGAGCGCCAAAGCCTTTCGCCTGACTTCAACGAGGAGAAGGGCATTTTCCATTATTGCCCCCACACTCTGGAACTCCTTACCGCCGGAGATTAGGTCGCTCCACGGCCTCATGGCATTTCGGAAGGCCTGTAAGACCTGGCTGTTCCGACAGGCATTTGCAACCTGAGTTAGTCTTGCGGTGTATGTTGATTTTATTGCTAAATGTGCGGTTTCAATTGTTTTAATTTATTTATTTATTTATTTATTTATTTATTATTCGGTCTTATATTCCGCTCCTCCCTGCAGGCTCGGGGCGGATCACAGCGTACAATAAAACATACAGTAAAAACATGGGCATAACAATGGTAAAAATGGAGGTTACAGCTCTTGAATTCAAGGACATACACATGCCGCTGACATTTCAGACTTAGCTAAAGGCAAGCCTAAAGAGGGCGGCCTTACACGCCCTTCGAAAGGGGGCGAGTTCTGGGATTGCACGGGTACGCTCTGGGAGCGAGTTCCAAAGCACAGGAGCCGCAGCAGAGAAAGCTAGTTGTCTCGTAATAGAGAGGTGGCAGGAGCAGATTGATGGAATGACCAGTAGATTCTGCTCTTCCGAGCGTAGTGATCTCGGGGGAACATATGGGGTAAGGCAGTCCCTCAGGTACACTGGCCCTAGACCGTGCAAGGCCTTAAAGGTTAGAACCAGCACCTTGAAGGCAATCCGGTACTCGATAGGGAGCCAGTGCAGCTGCCGAAGGATGGGAGTGATGTGCTCCCTCACCGGCGCTCCCACCAGCAAGCGAGCGGCGGCATTCGGCACTAGCTTGAGTTTCCGGATTGTCGACAAGGGAAGGCCGACGTAGAGGGCGTTACAGTAGTCCAGCCTCAAGATGACCGTCACTTGGATCACCATGGCCAGGTCATCCCTGGACAGGTAGGGTGCCAGTCACCTAGCCTGTCATAGATGGAAAAACGACGTTTTGCTGACCATGGAGACCTGAGCCTCCATGGCCAGCAATGGGTCCAACTGAACCCCCAGGCTTTTAATCAAAAGTGACGGGCTCAGCTGCTCGCCATCCAGGGTAGGCAACTGGCACTCATCCAGCCCAGGGCGACCAGGCCACAATATCTCCGTCTTTGACGGATTCACCTTCAGCCGGCTAGCACGCAGCCATCCAGTCACGGCTTTGAGGCATTGATGGAAACAATCGGGTACGGTATCCGGCCTGCCGTCCATTCTCAGCAAAAGCTGGGTGTCATCAGCGTACTAATAACACTCCAGACCAAAGTCGCGGGCCAGCTGGGGGACCCCACAACTTAATGGGGGCCTCCTGGAGACCTTCTTTCCCCTCTCCACACGTTGTCCCCGATCCAGGAGGAAGGAGGCCACCCATTTAAGGGTGGTCCCCCTAACCCCAGTCACGGCTAAACGGTGGGTCAACAGTGCATGGTCTACGGTATCGAACGCTGCTGTTAGGTCTAACAAAACAAGCAGGGCTGGTCCGCCCCGATCCAGCTGGCGGCGAAGTTGGTCTGTAATGGCGACAAGCACAAAAGCCTTTTCTCCCTGAAGAATTATGTTTATCTCCCAGTTTTCAGATGAGGGGGGCAGTGTAGGCTGAAGGGAAGACCCCATATAAAGGATGATTTATGCTGGTAAAGCACTCACTGTAAAGTACTTAATATATAGTTTCTAACCTAACAAATAAAGAAGGGGATTATGTGCTGCAATGTGTTCGATTTGTGAGCCACCCTGAGCCACCCGGAAGTGGCGGCCAAGAAATCCGAATAAATAAATAAATAAATAAATAAATAAATAAATAAATAATGTTTAAGGCGCCAAAATACGTGTTGGCCAATGTAATCTTTATGGGATATACTTTGCCACTCACACATCTATTCTTATTTCCATTTAAAATTTAAACCTTTACCACTCTGCTGGATTTTTCTCTTTTATCTTTTTTCATGGTGCGTACACACATAAAGTGAAAAATAATTTTGCTTTACTTGCCAATTTCCTTCATTTGTAAATCATAAGAAGAAAATGATTTAAATTCTCCTTCCCATCGAAGCATTACTCTGGCCTACAAGAATAGCTGAGGAGAAAACTGTTATATATGATAGATTTCCTCATCTTTGACTGTACAGGATTTCTTGTTTTCTGTATCAAAAAAAAAGATAATGAGAGATTTTACAACTGACTGCATGGACAATCTTTACAAATTAAAATGAAAAATCGTGTGAAGATGTCCAGGTTGCCGTATTCCAGAGACTCAAGAAACATATTCTAGCCGAGAAGAATTTGGAATCGAGGCACCGCTGGTGTTGTAAGAACTTTAACAGAAATAAATATAGTTAGGGTGAGGTAGATTGGTTTTACCTTTGAGGTGAGATGGAGTATACTCCCAGAGCTCCTAACATACATAGCTATAGAAAGAACTATCTTCAGGTATCCTCACTAGGGGTGGTTGATCCATGAAAAATGTGGTTCTAAACTCGTGGGGGGGGGGATTTCCATTGCTAGGTCGTTATAGAAATTAATCCGAATTTTTAAAAATAATTTTTGTAATTGAAACATAATTAATAATGAATTTTGTTATTATTACATTATTTGTGCTGCTGCCCTCCAGACTCCTCTCGCGAGTGGAGAACTGAGGGGGGAACGACCTGATAACGTGATCTTTAGAAAAATGGCGGTGCCCAGGTTCAGTATAGAAATTACACTTCCGGGTTGGGCCCCGAGGGTCAAAAAACTTTGAAATTAATTTTAAATACGAAAAATAACAGATTTCAAAGTATTTTAAACCGGAGATATCCACCCCTATTGGAAACCATCAGACATCGCACCACATCACCCCCTTACACATCTGTCCCCAGCTTGATCCCACACTATCGCTTGGTTAATCTATGAGAACACAGGTAGTCATCTGTGTTCTCGGGACTGCTGCTTAGCAGGTAACCCGTTGTAAAGCGGGAGACAGCAGGGAAAATTGTGGATGCCACCTGGCTGTGTTCCCGACTATCAGTGTCCATCCTCTGCCTTCACACAATGCGACCCCGGGTTCGGTTTTGAAACGTCTCTTCCGGGTTGGACCCCGAGGGTCGTGTCACACCCCAGCCTGTCCCTGGCCCTCAGCAAGACCAATGCCATGTTAAACCCAAAGCCTCAGAGAGGCCTGAAAAGTCCAGAAGCAAGCCTTCGCAGAGGCCCCAGTTCAATCCTCGTTCAAGGACAGGCGAAGCTTCGCTCCATCCCAAACCGATAAGAAGCGCTGGGGAAAGTAGAGTTGAGTTAACTCCTTTCCTTCCAAGTGCAGGCTCTAATGAGGCTACATGCCATTCTGATACGGGAGGCTTGAGAAAGCACATCTGTGGGTCAGCTCATGGGAGCCAGTTACGACGCACCTTTGCGTCGTCAGGATCAAAGCCTGTGAGGCCTATTTAGGTTGGGTCTGAGAGCTGTGTGGCATCTTTTGCCAACGTTTAGCTTCAAGCCAAGTCTTCACAGAACTCTGCCTGGGCCATCGGGCCTTCCAGTCTTTAGACTCTGTTTGCCAAGCCTCGTGCCAAGAAGTTATCCCTGGATTTAGCCCATTGGGGCATCAAGACTCTTTTGCCTTTTTTGTTCCTGTTTTACTTTTGGATGATTGCTCTGCAATAGCCTGATGCTTGGGAGCATCAATGGACTATACCTCTATCTTCTTTACTCTATTCATTTATTCTAAATCAGGGCTGTCCAACTGGCAGCCCGGGGGCCGTATACAGCCCCCCAGCCACCCTTCCCTCTGCCCCCCTAAGCTTTTTAATAACAAATAAAAATTGAAAAATAAAATAAATAATAAAAAAATATCGCGAGAATACATAATCCACACGGATTTCGCTGTCAATGAGAGATCACGCCGGCATTGACAGCAAAATCCCGTGTGGATTGCGTATTCTCGCGATACTCTTCGGCTACTCTACTACTGGATCGCTGAGGCCCACAGACGCGATTAGGACCCTTCTTCGACTCAGTCGGTCGTCGTCTGGGTACTCCTGGATCCTGCGCATTTGGAAAAGGTAGGCGAAGCAGAGGGGCTCCTCAGGGGCTCCTCATTCCCTCCCATCTCCCCTCATGTATTAAATATAAAATTAAATATATTTAAAGATGAAATAAGGGGAGATGGGATACATTAAAATAAGGGGGGGGGAGGATGGAATTAAATATATTTAATATTAAATTAAAATAAGGGGAGAGGGGAGGATGGAATTAAATATATTTAATATTAAATTAAAATAAGGGGGAGGGGAGGATGGAATTAAATATATTTAATATTAAATTAAAATAGGGGAGGGGAGGATGGAATTAAATATATTTAATATTAAATTAAAATAAGGGGGAGGGGAGGATGGAATTAAATATATTTAATATTAAATTAAAATAAGGGGAGAGGAGAGGATGGAATTAAATATATTTAATATTAAATTAAAATAAGGGGGGAGGGAGGATGGAATTAAATATATTTAATATTAAATTAAAACAAGGGAGGAAAAGATGGAATTAAATATATTTAATATTAAATTAAAATTAGGGGATAGGGAGGATGGAATTAAATATATTTAATATTACATTAAAATAAGGGGAGAGGGGAGGATGGAATTAAATATATTTAATATTAAATTAAAATAAGGGGAGGATGGAATTAAATATATTAAATATTAAATTAAAATAAGGGGAGGATGGAATTAAATATATTTAATATTACATTAAAATAAGGGGGAGGGGAGGATGGAATTAAATATATTTAATATTAAATTAAAATAAGGGAGGATGGAATTAAATATATTTAATATTACATTAAAATAAGGAGAGGGAGGATGGAATTAAATATATTTAATATTAAATTAAAATAAGGGAGAGGGGAGGATGGAATTAAATATATTTAATATTAAATTAAAACAAGGGGAGGATGGATGGAATTAAATATATTTAATATTAAATTAAAATAAGGGGAGGATGGAATTAAATATATTTAATATTAAATTAAAATAAGGGGGAGGGGAGGATGGAATTAAATATATTTAATATTAAAATAATTTAATATCTTATCCCTACATTTTATCTCAGTAAAAGATTATATTTGACTGTATGGATGCCCCTTTAGAATGCCCACCCTGCATTTAATGTTAGTAAAAGATTATATTTGACTGTATGCATGCAGGGGTGGGGCGGGGGCGGAGCCAGGGGAGAGGGCGGAGCTGGGGGCGGGGGCATACCCTACGGCCCCCCAGGTCATCAGTGACCGGAATTCAGGCCCCTGGGCCGGTCGAAGTTGGACAGCCCTGTTCTAAATAAAGCATTTAACCACGGCTGGTCTCAAGTGGTTTACTGAGGGGTCCTTCAGGTCTACGGTGCAACAGGTCGATATAAGGTCGAAATAATATTAAATACGAAAAATAACGGATTTCAAAGTATTTTAAACCAGAGATATCCACCCCTAATACGTAGCTATAGAAAGAACTATCTTCAGGTATCCTCAGCTTTTGTATCAACTCAATGCAAACATCACCATGGAAGCAACTAAATGGCACACTCTGTTCAGTTATTGTGACATCAGGTGCTACATGGTTACGGTGCTCTAAGAAATAAAAGAGAAGCATGTATAGAGTCCACCCTTTACCTAACACTACAAAAGTGTTAGGTAAATAAATACTGCCAGTCATTTAGACATGTTTACAAAAAGAGAAGGGGAGTCTGACAACAGGCGTATCCTCAAAGTGATGGAGTAAGCAATAAGAGGCATGTGCCATTTTTCTGAAACACAACACATTTTTTTAAAAAATTACTATTACACCTTGCCCTTCTTTCTCACCCTGAACGGGACTCAGAGTGGGTTGCAAATAGGCAATAATTCAATGCCCCAAAAACAACACATACAATAAAATAAACCTACACATTTAAAACCACAAAATTAACAACATCTAAACAATAAAATCAACGATTAAACCACACATTATTTCCTAGGCTCAAATTCTTTAAAAGAGTCCCAGATTTTGTAAGTTATACATTCTTTCTAACCTATGGCAAAAGCCTCCTTTTGTTAAAATATTATATCTATTGACCAGTTATATTAGTCTTTGCCACGGGATTGAGACTATGGACCTCGTCACATGGAGGTCCCAAACACAGACAACAGTGGGGGGAATCACTGAGTACCATTGTGAATTCATGGGACAGTGGGCGGTCTTCTGTCCCCAGGCCTAAAAAGGGCTTTAAAAGATGGACAATTCAAGCTTTGGCCCTGAGACTAGAGTTAAAGCCTTCCCACATGCAGGGAGACCCAGGATGTAGCTTTAAGAATGAGTTCAGGACTCAGAAGAGGGTGAACCCAAACAAGATTTATTGATTACAACCAGTAAAAATGCTGGTGGTCCAAAAAAGCTTGAGTTGGTTGCAAAAAGGGGTTCCTTAAACAAGGTATAACAATCACTTGCCTATGTTTGCAGAGTGACGATGCCTCTCTTGATCCCAGGTTCTTCTGTTGCTCTCTGGCCTTTGTAGACGCACTAAGTTCTGCAAAGGCCCCCAAAGCCACAGCCTCTGGTGAGGAAGGCCCTCCTATCCACCGCAGCTTGGTTGAGAGCGAAGGAAGACTTTGTAGGTGAAATAATAATGCTTGTCCCAGCTAGCTGAGATTCAGCCTTGCTTTGTCCTTGTGTCCTTTGGAATGAGGCCAGAGGGGACGTCCAGCCCCTTAGGTAAACGCCAGTAAAGGGAAGAGCTGAGGGCGGAGACACCAGGTTTTGGAACCAGGATGCAACTCCGGCCCTGAGTGACCGCATGGCAGCAACAAAGGAACAAAGACCTTGCAGGTGAGGGCAGCAAAAAACAAACTGCAGATATAATATCAGCCCCATGGGGGCGTCACAGGTGGGAAGCAGCACCCCACACCCTGCATTGTCTGCATCACTCTCATCACCACTTTCCCCATCACACGGGGAAAGCATTGCCGTTCAGCCCCTAAATTGGTCCTGTTGTAACCAATAAGAACACCAGAAGCCTCCCATGTTCCCTGGGCACCGTCATAGGAACTTCCAGAACAGAGCGCTGCCAGAAGTAGCCCTGCATCATGTGAAGGGCTCCAGTGGGCTCCCTCCTGCCAGTATCCTGGCAACATCCTGGCAGCATGCTAGGATGCTGCAAAAAAGTTTATGTGATGAGGACCTGAGCTAATCTCTATATATAAAAATCGAGTCGTCGTGGGATGTCCTTTATACACGGCCAAACTATACCCCCCCCCCCCCGAAACACACATCCCACGACACACATTCCCCCAGACCACGAGGTACAACCATACCACAAAAAACACCCCACCTACCTTGAAACCCCCCCAAAACCAGCCCCCAAAAACCGCCCATTGCCTCCCGTTGTGCGCTGCCCGAGCGCTAGAGAGGCAGAGCAATCAGCAAGAGGCGCACTCCGACCCCCCTCCCTCCCTCCTTCCTCTTCAAACCCTCCCAGCCGCTCCCGGGAGAGGGACTGGAAGAGGGGGCTTTGCGACGACGAGGGCGCCACCGTCCCCCCTCTTCCGCCACCTCCTCCGCCACCTCGCAACCGCATCTCGCCCAATCACAGCGGAGGTGGGAGAAGCTGACCTTTTCCGGCTAGCTCTTTCTCCTTCTCACACTCCCCTCCCTTCATTGGTGGAGGGAGGAGGGCAGGGAAGGAGGAGAAAAGAGGTGCCGAGAAAAGGGCAGCAACTCCGCTCTGCCGGATCGGAGGACATTGCCGTAGCCAGGACGGTCCTGGCGGCAAGTCGCGGCGGGAGGGGGCGGAGGAGGAAGAGCAGCGAGGGAAGAGGATCGCAGTATCTATGCATGGCTGCGATCCTTCCCGCTGCCTCCTCCTCCTCCGCCGCCCCTCCTCCTCGCCAGCTCCCTTGCCGCCAGGACCGTCCTGGCTACGGCGATGTCCTCCATCCGGGCAGAGGCCAAGCTGCCCTTTCTCGGGCACCTCTTTTCCTCCTCTCCCTGCCCTCCCCCACCACGAGGGAGGAGTCTTGGGCGAGAAGGAGAAAGAGCTGGCCGAAGGTCAGCTTCTCTCCCACCTCCGCTGGGAGGGAAGACACCAAACACACATATATATACATATATATACACACACATATATACACACACACACACATATATACACACACACACAAAACACATGCCCACATCATTTCCAACCCTTAGCCAGACTGCCTCGCATCTCCTAAATAGGGCACAGCAACACGTGCCGGGTTCAGCTAGTTCTACATAAGTCTACAGCAGCGTTTGATACTGTCGATTACGATCTTTTGACCCACCGCCTTGCCGGGGCCGGGGTGAGGGGGACAGCTCTGAATTGGCTCTCCTCCTTTCTCCGGAACCGGACTCAGCGAGTGAGGAGGGGCGAGGTGGGGTTCCCCAGGGGGCCATCCTCTCCCCTCTATTATTTAACATCTACATGCGACCACTTGCCCAGCTGGTGCGCAGCTTTGGGCTTGAGTGTCATCAGTACGCTGATGACACTCAGCTCATTCTGAGGATGGAAGGCCGGCCCGACTCTGTACCCGATAATTTCCATCTGTGCCTTGAAGCCGTTACTGGATGGCTGCGAGCCAGTAGGTTGAAAGTGAATCCAGCGAAGACGGAGATCCTCTGGCCAGGTCGGCCGGGCGGTGGGGAACTCCAGCTTCCAACCCTGGACGGCATGGCTTTATGCCCGTCGTCATCAGTAAAAGGCCTTGGAGTCCACTTGGACACCCGGCTTTCCATGGAGACTCAGGTCTCCATGGTTAGCTGGGTTGCGTTTTTCCACTTCCGCCAGGCTTAGAAGCTGGCCCCCTTCCTGTCCCGTTGCGACCTGGCCTTGGTGATCCAAACGACGGTCATCTCAAGATTAGACTACTGTAATGCTCTTTACATTGGCCTACCTCTCTCGGTGATCCGGAAACTTAAGCTGGTGCAGAACGCTGCATCCCGGGTGCTTACAGGTACGCCTGTGAGCCATCACATCACGCCTATTCTGCGGGAACTGCACTGGCTACCTGTTGAATTCCGGATCACCTTCAAAGTGCTGGTTCTGACCTTCAAGGCCTTGAATGGTCTGGGGCCAGGGTACCTGAGGGACCGCCTTACCCCATATTGTCCCACGAGATCACTGAGATCAGAAGACCAGGCTCTTCTCCTTATCCCGAGTGCCAAAGTCTATCGTCTCACTTCGACGTGGAGGAGGGCATTTTCCATTATTGCCCCCACACTTTGGAACTCCCTTCCGCCGGAGATCAGGTCGCTCCACAACATCCTGGCCTTCCGGAACGCTTGTAAGACCTGGTTGTTCCGGCAGGCCTTTGCAACCTAAGTCGACCTAACTATATTTGGCAATCTTAAGTCAAATATTGTGTTTAAGGCTTAATGTTTTAATTCTGGCCTACAACTCACGAGAGGATACATTCAGTCCTGGCCTGATGTTGAAACATAAAAACGAACAAACAAAGCATGCTCTCCCACAAACAACAAAGATGGCACCCACTTCTCCTCCAACATCCACCAACATGCTAAAGATAATCTGTGAAAATGTCCACATTAAACCACTGTATGTTTTGCTGATTGACTAAAATAGGTGGCATTGAACTTTAGAACTGTATATTTTTTTATTCATGCTTTTCATAATTTAGCATTCTTTTCCTTCCTCTCCAAGTTCCACAGCTGACCATTTCAAACGTATTTCAGATTAAAACGGCAATAGAGTGATTGAAGCTTCACCATCTTACCTCAGGCCGAACCTCTATCTATGTACAGGACTCAGAGGAGTTGTTTGGCTGCACTTTTACAATGTATAAAACAGCTTTGTAATACTTACTGCTGGCAGTAAAATATGGAACAAAAGGATGATAAAATGAATTCCAACTAGATGACACTGACATCCCTGCTCATCAGGCATGTAGTCGGGGGTTGAGGGGATTCAGCCCCCCCTCCCCCCGAAATTCTCAGGGTGGTCCACGAGAAGGCCTTACTGGTACATAGCACGGTGGCATCCTTGTCTGTGCCTAGGCCCTCGGCACACTCTCTTTTTCAGTGCCCCTGGTTTCAGCCTTTGGTGCCAGGACAGGGCGGAGAGTGCGCCAACAGCCCAGGCACCAAAGATGATGCCGCCACACCACAGATCATTAGGAGGCCACAATAGGCCTTCGCACTCATGCACTCGGCAGGCCTTCGCGCCTGTGTATTGACATCTTGCCACACTCGTGGCTGGGAATGGAGTGTGTCAAGTCCGTCGGCTGCCTTCTAGGACTCTCTGGATCCAGGTAAACAACTCCCATTTGAAAAAGGGCAATCATTCCCCAATCCCTGCCTCTATGCACAGTTGGGCACATTGGTTCTATATTCCAAGTTTAGTCCAGGTTCAGCATTGGCTTGGTTCAATGCCCTCTGGTTAAGAGTGCACTGCAACTCCCAGATCCAAGGTCAATCATTCCCAATCCTCGTCTGTCATGTATGCAGAGTTGGCCATGTTTGGTGCAGATATGATGTTGGCTGCCTTCAGTGCTTTCTGGATCCAGGTAAACAACAATTACCATTTGAAAAGCGCAATCATTCCCCAATCCCTGCTTGTATGCACTGTTGGACACATTGGCTCTATGTGTCAAGTTTGGTCCAGATCCAGCATTGGCTTGGTTCAATGCCTTATTATTATTATTAAACAATTCTTCTACATTAAAATGAAGTTAGTTATGCTACTAATATGCTGCCTCCAAAGGCGGAACATGTAATTTAGAGCATGTATCTTTAAGAGTAGAGGAGGGGTAAAGAGCCCGAGCTTTAGAACTCTGGGAATGACAATTAGAATGACAATTGGTTGGGGATTTCTGTTCAGTTTAAGTTTAAGATTAGGCTTGAAAGGAAGCAAAGGATTATTGGTAGAGCATAAAAATTCACATCAATTCGGAGTATTAGAAATATATAAAAGCACATCACTTCAGAGTCATAGAAATCTGTTCATGTGCCAGAAACAAAGAAAAAAAGTCTGAAACATGTCAGACTTCATTGAGAGGCATGAGAGTGTATTGACATTCGTTGAACTATTTAAGCTGATTGTAGTTGCCTTAGAAGAAATCTCAGAGAAACCATGGAAAATCTCTTCTTCAGCTTTTTGATTGCAGTTGAGAAAAGTGATTTCAGTGTTAGCCTGTTTGTTTGTGAACAACTCTTCATCCTTACTTTGCCCCTATCAATTTTCCTTCAGGAAAAAAGTCTTGATATGGCATCTGCCATAAACCACACTAAGTCACGCTAAATCTTTAGAAATTTTGAGAGCAGATGCAAAATATCATTTTCTAAAACTCTTTGACTTAGCAAGAACAACATCTGAAAAAATATTTCAAAGCAACTCGACTATTCTAAGACAAAGTTCAAGACCGGTGCATCGGGCAAATCCAGGGACTAATTCTGTAGAAGATTATTTCAGAGTTACGGTGTTCATACCATGTGTCGATTCACTCACACAGAACATTACTGAAAGATTCATGTCAAACAAAGATATTTTACTAGTTTCCAGGTTCTCCTCCCTGGGTTTTCAGGTCCAGACAAAGTTCACCATATGGAACAACTGTCAGAACACTTGCTTCCGTCAAGGCTGAGTACATAATGTGGTGTAATATTACACCATCAATTAAGAAAGATACTGAGGTACTTAAAGTGTTGGAACTGTGCGACAAAACCTACTATCGGTCAATAAATTTACTTTTGACTGTGTTAGCCACGCTACCAGTAATGACATGCAGTGTGGAAAGATCGTTTTCAACCATGAAGAGAGTGAAAAGTGTATCTAGAAGTTTACTAACAGACCAGAGACTTAGTGGACTAACAATGATTTCCATCCATCGGGACATCACTATCAAACCAGAAAAAGTAATTGACAAAATGGCTGGGGAGAAGAAAATAAGACTGTGTTGCTATAAAGTTTTAAAAAGTCAAAAAGTATTCTAAACATTTTCTTAATGAAAGTAAATAATGGAGAGCAAATGGCGGAGTCACATACTTCTACCGAGCATCTTGGTGTTGAGGAGGAGTTGGCCAGGCCAGATCTGGAGGCCCCGGATCTGGAGGCCTTCGACATCTCTAAGATCCTGGAGAAGGTCCACGATCCCCCAGGGTTGTCTCAAGTAGCAGGAGATCACCATCGGCGCCGCTGTCTCTCTCGCATGGGGAGAGAGGCCCCGAGAGCCTTCCCCAAAATGGTGCATGTCCTTGGGGATGCCGGCGTGGAGATCGCTCCCGGGGCTGACGTCACTGGACTGACCCCGACGGCCGTGGGACGACTGCACAAGCGCAGACACCGAGCGAGGAGGAAGGGAAAACGGCGCCATCCCACCCCTGGCACCATTTCAGATTATCGCCATGGAGGAGCTCTGGGAACTGGCGCTGGGGCAGTGGAGTCCACCCAGAGTATTGTGGGGGCGACACTGACTTCCTCTGGATATGGATCCCAGCGGTGCGAGGCCCGCCACCGACAATTCCGTTCCAGAACCATTTGGGGAGTGGGCTTCGGGAGTTGGAGACGAACGGCAACATCACAGCCTGTAGGAGGTGAACTAAAGAGGCGAACGACCCCTATTTATTAGGGTTGAGAACTCCCTAAACCACCCGTCTGACCACCCGTCTCGTGACTTGCCCCCTCCTCATGGAAGACCGACTCTCCTTGGGACTCACCCCCACAAGGTTTGGAGGTCTGCCCCCCTTGGATCTCGTCTTCCCTCTTGGCCCCCCAAACATCGATGGGCCTCACCTGAACTACTGATTCTAGCCCTATTGTTGTAGTTAGTGCTGTGTGTTTGTAGCTAGTATTAGGTAATGATCTGTTTTTTATTGTATCTATATTGTAATTGTGTCATGCCACTGTTGTAAACCACCCCGAGCCCACGGGGAGTGGTGGTCTATAAGCTTGAAGTAATAAATAAATACATAAATAACATTTATTATTTAAACTGTTATGTTTATTCATATCATGATCTGATCACCATGCTCATGTGGTATTGGGATAACAATACAAAGAGTTTGCTAGGGTCGATCCTCTCTCACTCAAACTCAGCCCCCCCGAATCAAAATCCTGGCTAGGGCCTGCTGCTCATATTATTCATTTTCAGCGATCACCTACATTAATGAGAGAGAGGTCAAGGGTTAATGAGGGGAGATCATAGTATCTAAATCCAAAGCACATGGAGGACAGTTGTCATTCTTTGTTTTGCTTCAATTACTTCATTAGTCAGAATCAGAATAACTGATGCAATGCAAAGCCACTTTCTGTGCAATTAAGCCAGTCAGAGTAACCAACCACAGCATAAATTAACCTGCATTACACGATGCCATTTTATTTCAGGAAGCATGCGCTTCCATTCCCCCACCGTTTCCATAGGTCCACTTCCATTGCCTTTCTTTTCCAAGGATCTCTGCAGATGCGGCAGGAATGTGAACTAGAATATGCAAGTAGATCTCTGGAGCAGTGTTTCCCAACCAGTGTACCGTGAGCGATCATCAGGTGTGCCGTGGGAATTGGCACCTCCAATACCCCTTCCTCCCCCTCCTGCCGAACACTTTTCCTTCTCCCCTCGGGCTCCCTTCTTCCCAGCCTTGCTTTGCTCGCTTTGCCTCGCTTTGCTCTGGGGCGAGTCTGCGCAGTAGCGCCCACACGGGTCACGCCTTCCTTCCTCCCCCTCCCCTCCTGAACACGCTCACGCTGCCCCCTCAGATCAAAATGGCGGCAGAAGCGGCAGTGTAGAAGAAAAAGTAAGTGTTGGGCAGGAGGGGGAAGAAAGAGCGCAAAGGGGAAGGGGGGGAGAGGTCCCTGTCGAAAGCTGGCATGGGCAAACTTGGACCTTCCAGGTGTTTTGGACTCCAACTCCCACCATTCCTAGCAGCCTCAGGCCCTTCTCCTTTCCCCCCTCAGCCACTTAAGCCGCAAAGGGTCTCAGGCTGTTAGGAATGGTGGGAGTTGGAGTCCAAAGCACCCAGAGGGCCGGAGTTTTCCCATGCCTATTTTAGAGACCTTAAAGTGGTGAGCCTCCTTCCAACATTGTGATTCTGGATAGAAAACAAACAACAACATAACAAAACATTGTTTTAGTCCACAGTGCTCTCTGGGTGTAAGTGAAATACAACTTCCAAACTCAAGGTCAATTCCCAAGCAAACCCTTTCAGTACTTTCTGTTGGCAATGAGAGTTCAATATGCCAAGTTTGGTTCAATTCCATTGTTGCAAGAGTTCAGGATGCTCTTTGATTGTGTGTTAACTATAAATCCCAGAAACTGTAACTCCCAAATATCAAAGTCTATTTTCCCCAAACTCCATCTGTGTTCACATTTGCACATATTGAGTATTCATGCCAAGTTTGGTCCTGATCCAACATTGTTTCAGTCCATAGTGCTGTCTGGATATAGGTGAACTACAACTCCAAAACCCAAGGTCAATGCCCACCAAACTCTTATAGTATTTTCTCTTGGTTGTGGGAGTTCTGTGTGGGAGGTTTGTGCCTTTCTGCCATTCCTGCCAGGATGTCTATGTTGTGTTCATCGAAACAGGCCCAGGTTTCACACTGAGTGTATAAATACATTTAAAAACATATTAACTATATGTATTACTGTGTTAGAGTGTCATTTTGTGTCATTGGTGGTTGGTGGTGTGCCCCAGGATTTTGTAAATGTCAAAAATGTGCCGCGGCTCAAAAAAGGTTGAAAAGCACTGCTGTAGTCAAATATTTAGCAACAGCAAAATGAAAGGCACAACTTGTCCTAAAGTATCCCGAAAAGTACTTTGTACAAGTTAGGAATGAATTGGGGGAGGGGAGTGGAAAGACTCTGAGCTCCGTTGACTTCCGAAACTCAAAAAGTTTAGAATACTTTAAATTTTAAGGGTTTTCTTTAGCCCAGGCTCCAGTTAATGCATCTCAGAGTCCTAGCAAAAAACAAGCCTGCTATCAACACATGTTAAGCTTGTCAAATCACAGCCTGTTTTACAGAGGTGTCCATAAAATATGTACCATGTGTCAAAGGGAGGAAGAGTGATATTGGTTTACACTCAAGACAGTGTGATAAGGGAGAGTAAGGTTAAAAATATTTCGTGTTACAAGCTTTATCAAGAATTCCTTCAGAGTTTGCTGCTCACTGGGCATTTGAGAGTAAAAAAAAGGCTTGGGGACTGTGTTTTTCTTGGAAGAGAAAAGTATAGAAGAAATAAATTGGATTTTTTTAAAGAGAGAAAGAGGAAAACTATGAGGAAAAAGAAGAAAATAATAGGGAGAAAAAGACAGAGGTATCAGAAGGGTAGAACTAACTAACTAACTTTATTTCTTACTAGCTTGGGGACCCGGCCCTGCCCGGGTTATTTGAGAAGCGCAGCAGGATGTAGAGTGGGTCATGGGGGCTCTGTGTGCCAAGTTTGGTCTTGATCCATCATTATTGGGAGTTGCAGTGGTATCATGAAATTACTGAAGGTAGTGCAAGTCCCATCATCTCTGGTCCAGCCTCCCCCAAAGTGTAGTAGGATGTAGATTGGGTCATGGGGGCTCTGTGTGCCAAGTTTGGTCTGTATTGGTGAATGGATGAGGGGTGCATTGTTTTTTGGAAGTGAGTGAAGGTACTTCAAGTCCCATCATCTGTGGTCCATCTCACAGTAAACTGCACCAGGCTGTATCAGTCATTGGAATAGGTTAGTAGCAAGATTGGGAAGTGAGGGAAGGTACTGCAAGTCCCATCATCCATATTCTGTCCCCCTCCAAACTTCAGTAGGATGTGGAGTGAGTCACTGGGGCTCTGTGTGCCAAGTGTGGTCTTTATCGGTGTTTGTCGGGGGCCGCAGAGTGGTCTGTGGGAACAGAAGGGTGTGAAAATACTACAAATTCCATCATCCATTGTCAGTCGTCCCCCGAACCTCACCAGGACGTGAAGGCAGTCATGGGGGTTCTGTGTGCCAAGTTTGGTCTCAATCAGTAATTGGATGAGGGTCGCAGCAGACTTGGGAAGTGAGTAGAGGTACTTAAAGTCCCATCATCCATGGTCCACCCTCCTCCAAACTGCACCAGGATGTAGAGTGGGTCATGAGGGCTCTGTGTGGCAAGTTTGGTGTTGATCAATCATAGGATTAGGTTTGTAGCAGTCTTGGAAAGTGAAGGAAGGTACTGCAAGACACATCATCCATGTTCTGTCCCATACAAACTTCATCTGAGGACCCAGCGGTGCCCGGGTTATTTGAGGAAGGCATTGTGTGCCAAGGTTGGTCCGTATCAGTTGTTCATTTGGCTCGCAGTGGTTTCGGGAAGTGAGTGAAGGATTATGGACCATGGACCATCCTCCTCCAAATTGCACCAGGATGTAGGGGGTTCTGTGTGGCAAATGTGGTCTTGAACAGTCATTGAATGAGGGTCGCACCAGTCTCAGGAAGTGAGTGGAGGTACTTCAAGTCCCATCATCCGTGGTCCATCCTCCTGAAAACTGCACCAGGGTGTAAAGTGGGTCATGGGGGCTCTATGTGCCAAGTTTGGTCTTGATCGGTCACTGGATGAGAGTCGCAGTGGTCTCAGGAAGTGAGTAAAGGTCCTGAAAGTCCCATCATCCATAATCCATCCTCCCACAAACTGCACCAGAATGTTGAGTTGGCCATGGGGGCACTCTTTGCCAAGTTTTGTCTTTATTGGTAATTGGATGAGTGTCGCTGTGGTCTCAGGGAGTGGAGGTACTTCAAGTACCATCATCCATGGTCCATCCTACTCGAAGCTGTACCAGCATGTAGTGTAGGTAATGGGAGCTCTGTGTGCCAAGTTTGGTCTTGATCAGTCATTGGATGAGGGTCGCAGCGGTCTCAGGAAGTGAGTGGAGGTACTTCAAGCCCCATCATCCATGCTCTGCTCTTCTCCAAACTGCACCAGGACATAGAGTGAGTGGAGGTACTTCAAGCCCCATCATCCATGCTCTGCTCTTCTCCAAACTGCACCAGGACATAGAGTGGGTTATGGGGGCTCTGTGTGCCAAGTTTGATATTTATCGGTCTTTGTTGTGGGCCACAGTGGTCTCTGGGAAGCAAAGCGCTTTGAAGTACTACAAATCCCATAATCCGTGGTTCATCTTTCTCAAACTGCACCAGGACCTAAAGGGCATCATGGGGGTTATGTGTGCCAAGTTTGGTCCAGGTCCGCCACCCGTGCTGGTCAGAGTAAGTGAGTGAAGGTACTGCAAGTACTTCAAACTGCACCAGAATGTAGAGTGGGTCTGGGGGGGGGGGGTGTCTGTGTACCAACTGTAATCTTGTTCTGTCATTTTGGGGGCCTAGTCAGGAAAATAAAGTTAAGTAAGCCTTTCTGTCAATTCAGGCTGAGGTCTAGTCAGGAGAATCAACTTGAGGAAGCCTTACTGTGAATTCAAGCTAAGGCCTAGTATCGAAAATCAAGTTGAGGAAGCCTTACTGTCAATACAAGCTGAGGCCACACATCCGCCCTTCCGCCCTCCCGCCCTCCGCATACACACATACACACATACAAACATTCCGTTTTATAAAGGTACTAGCTTGGGGACCCGGCCCTGCCCGGGTTATTTGAGAAGCGCAGCAGGATGTAGAGTGGGTCATGGGGACTCTGTGTGCCAAGTTTAGTCTTGATCCATTATTATTGGGAGTTGCAGTGGTATCATGAAATTACTGATGGTAGTGCAAGTCCCATCATCTCTGTGTGTCCCGGTCCCCCAAAGTGTAGTAGGATGTAGATTGGGTCATGGGGGCTCTGTGTGCTAAGTTTGGTCTGTATTGGTGAATGGATGAGGGATGCATTGTTTTTCGGAAGTGAGTGAAGGTACTTCAAGTCCCATCATCCGTGGTCCGTCTCACAGTAAACTGCACCAGGCTGTAGAGTGGGTCATGAGGGCTCTGTGTGCCAGATTTGGTGTTGATCAGTCATTGGATTAGGTTTGTAGCAGGATTGGGAAGTGAAGGAAGGTACTGCAAGTCCCATCATCCACGTTCTGTCCCCTCCAAACTTCAGTAGGATGTAGAGTGGGTCACTGGGGCTCTGTGTGCCAAGTGTGGACTTCCTCGGTGTTTGTTGGGGGCCACAGTGGTCTGTGGGAACAGAGGGGTGTAAAAGTACTACAAATCCCATCATCCATTGTCAGTCCTCCCCCAAACGTCACCAGGACGTGAAGGCAGTCATGGGGGTTATGTATGGCAAGTTTGGTCTCGATCAGTGATTGGATGAGGGTTGCAGCGGACTTGGGAAGTGAGTAGAGGCACTTCAAGTCCCATCATCCATGGTCCACCCTCCTCCGAACTGCACCAGGACGTAGAGTGGGTCATGGGGGCTGTGTGTGCTGAGTGTGGTCTGTATTGGTCATTTTTGGTGGCCTCAGTGGTCTGTGGGAACCAAAGTCTTGGAAAGTACTACAAATCCCATAATACGTGGGTCATGTCATAGGGGGGTTATGTGTACCAAGTTTGGTGCAGGTCCATCACCCGCGCTGGTCGCTGTGGCCTGTGAAAGTGGCTGCCACATATCCGCCCTGGCCTGTGAAAGTATACCGGTGTAAAACAGAAAGGAGTAAAAAAAATGGAAAAGGCCTGCCTGGAATTAGCAGTAAGGTCCACTGAGGCTGGGTGAGGGGCTTTGGGCCAGAATTATTTATATAAGCATTAAAAGGCATTAGAGAAAGGTATTTATTGTTTTCTCTTGTGTCTTTTGAGTGAAGTAGGGCCTTACCTTGTAGAGTGACAGTGCCTGTTCTAAAGATCCTGTCAGAAGCTGCCTTTCTCTCACACTGTGTTGAAGAGGGAAGATGGATGCCTCTTTTGGGCCTATCTGGGAGAAGGGGATTTGTAGGGGCTACAATGTTTTCTGGGAAGTGAATTGGGATGCAAATCCCATCATTCGTTGGCCATCCTGCCCTAAACTCTATTTTGGGGCCTGTAATGTTATGGCCTGCTATTGGTAACTTTAAAAGGGTGCATGGCAGGCAGCCGTTTTCTAAAAGCTGAGGGGGAGGAGAATACAGGAATCCATTTTGTTTTCACAGAGCCAAGTGGGGAGGGAATGTTGATGGTGCATTTTTCCCCCTCAGTGGGAAGAAATCCTGTTGTTTGAATGTAGAGGCCTGGATTCTGGGTTGCTGGCTTTTTCCCCTCAGTGGGAAGAAATCCTGTTGTTTGAATGTAGAGGCCTGGATTCTGGGATGCTGGCTTTTTCCCTCAGTGGGAAGAAATCCTGTTGTTTGAATGTAGAGGCCTGGATTCTGGGTTGCTGGCTTTTTTCCCCTCAGTGGGAAGAAATCCTGTTGTTTGAATGTAGAGGCCTGGATTCTGGGATGCTGGCTTTTTTCCCCTCAGTGGGAAGAAATCCTGTTGTTTGAATGTAGAGGCCTGGATTCTGGGTTGCTGGCTTTTCCCCCCTCAGTGGGAAGAAATCCTGTTGTTTGAAAGTAGAGGCCTGGATTCTGGGTTGCTGGCTAATCAGTGGCTATCAATGCCCTCTGTCTGGTGCCTTAGAATTTTGGAGTGGTGAGGCTGTCCAATCAAAGGACTTTATGCAAATAGCTGCCACATATCCGCCCTTCCGCCCTCCGCATACACACATACACACATACACACATACAAACATTCCGTTTTATAAAGGTATACAGATGAGTCTCCCTCCACCAAAGGTGCTCTGGGCGACTTACACAATTAAAATACACAGGTTACATAGTCATCGCTTGTTACTAACAATCACAGGCTCTTCTGAAGAGCCATGTCTTGAGGGCACCTAAAAATGTATGTAGATGGGGAGTGGCTCTTTGGTCTGGCAGCAGGAAGGGAGTCCCACAAGATTGGGGCTGTGATTGAGATGGATCTCTGTCTTGTGGGCTCCAAACGGACCTCTCTAGGGCCAGGGACAGAGAGGAGATTCTCATGAGCTGACCGTGGCAGTCTCTGGTGGTGGAGTCTCTTAGATATGAAGGACCTTGACCTCGAAAGGCCTTGAATACCAGGACCAGGGTCTTATAGAGGACTCTGTGTCCAGCCGGCAGCCAATGCAAGTGCTGCAGAGACGGCATTATATGGCACCTCACTGATGTTCTTGCGAGGAGTCTAGCGGCTGCATTTTGCACAATTTGGATCTTGCGAATTGCTGCTCGAGGTAGGCCCACATACAAAGCATTGCAGTAATCCAGCCTCGACGTAACCGTGGCATGGATTGCCGTAGCCAGCGCCTCTGTTGGTGAATAAGGCACCAACTGCCTCGCTTGGCATAGATGAAAGAAGGCCCTTTGACTCGTGGAGGCCATCTGGGCTTCCATCGTCATTTGGGAATCCAGAATAACACCGAGACTCTTCACAGGGGGGGATGGAGCCAACGGTTCCCCTTCAAAAGATGGTCATAGACCAGGGCTGTCCAACTTCTACCGGCCCAGGGGCCTGAATTCCGGTCACTGATGACCGGAAGGGTCGTAGGGTCTGCCCCCGCCCCTGGGGGGCCGTAGGGTCTGCCCCCGCCCCTGGCTCCGCCCCGGCTCTGCCCCCGCCACGCCCCTCCCCCGGCTCCAATTTACTTACAATTCCTAGTTGCATTATTAATTATAAAATAAATATAATATTTTACTAACATTAAATGCAGGGGGGCATTTAAAAGGGGCATGCATACAATTAAATATAATATTTTACTAACATTAAATGCAGGGGGCATTCAAATACACAATTACATAATAATAACATAAAGGTTAGCCTACCTTCCCAAACGCGCGGGATCCAGGAGCAGCCGGACCACGAGCAGAGGCGACGACCAAGCGAGGCAGCAGCCGGGAAGGTACAAATCATGTCTGGGTGGGCCGCAGGGATTAAGTAGCCGAGATTTCGACAACAGGAGTATCACGAGACTACGGAAGCCACATGGGATTTCGCTCTCAACGCAGGTGAGATTTCGTGTTGAGAGCGAAATCCTGTGTGGCTTCTGTAGTCTCGCGATACTTGCTGCGAAACCTGGAAGTGGGTAATTTTTTAAAATATTTTAATTTATTTTTATTTTTATTTTTATTAAAAAGCTTAGGGGGCCGTAGGGAAGGGGCTGGGGGGCCGTATACGGCCCCTGGGACGCCAGTTGGACAGCCCTGTCATAGACCAACCAATTCTGATGGGCGGCCAGGCCACAAGATTTCCGTTTTTGCTGGATTTACTTTCAATTTATGGGCAGGTAGCCATCTTGTCACCGCTCCAAGACACCGGGTGAAGTTATCCGGTACTGAGGTTGTTCCAGGTTCTAGTTTTAGGAGAAGCCGGGTGTCATCGGCGTATTGGAAACATTCTAATCCAAATCTCCGGACTAGCTTGGCGAGAGGTCGAACATAGATGTTAAACAGCATTGGCGATAGAATAGCGCCTTGGGGAACTCCATAGTCTAGGGGGGATTTCTCAGGTACTTGGCCCAACCACTCCACTCGTTGGCTACGCCCTCGCAAGAAGGAGTTGGACCACGTTATTGCTGATCCTTGAATTCCAGTAGCAGCTAATTGTTGGATCCATAGATCATGGTCTACTGTATCGAAAGCTGCGGTGAGGTCGAGTTCAGTCTCAACCAACTAGTCACGGCTTCAAGGCATTGTTGGAAACAATCGGGTACAGAGTCCGGCCGGCCATTCATCCTCAGCACCAGCTGGGTGTCATCCGCATACTAATGACACTCCAGACCAAAGCTCCGCACCAATTTGGCAAGTGGCCGCATGTAGATGTTAAATAATAAAGGGGAAAGAATGGCTCCCTGAGGGACCCCGCAACTTTAGGGGTGAAAAACCTCAATGTAGGAACGCTCTATTTATTTTGATATTTATACATTATTTTAGTAGTTATACACTATTTTAGGTCTTTATAAACTTAAAATAAAGTGAAGGAAAGGAAAGGTCCTTCAAGGCTGGAGAGAGGGAGGGAGCAGGCCCGGATTACCCATAAGGCCAGACTAGGCCATGGCCTTGGGCGGCAGGTTTTGGGGGGCAGCGGATTTGACCGCCCGAAAACATAATTTTTTTATTTTAAAAAACCGCCCCCTCGCAGCGCTTTCCCCCGCTCTCTCCCGAGAGAGTCATCATACCTCGGAGAGGGGGGGGAGAGCGCTGCGAGGGGCGGGAGGAGGGAATGGCGCCTCCTCGCCTGGGCCGCCCCTTGTAAAGGAAGGAGGCGCGAGGAGGAGGAAGGGAAGCTCTGCCCGCCGGCGGGCATGCATGCATGCACACGCATGCCCGCCGGCGGGCTTCCCTTCCTCCTCCTCCTGGCCGCTCCTTCCTTTGCAGGGGGCAGCCCAGGCAGCCAGGAGGAGGGCGGGACTTCCCCTTCATCCTCCTCGCGCCTTCCTTTCGGTCGCAGGAGGAGGTGGACGGAAGCCGCGCGGCACTGCTCATGGGGCTTCCGTCCGCCGCCTCCTCCACCTCCCGCGACTGGAAGGAGGGCCCGAGGTGGTGCACGGAACCCGGGCGGCACCGGCCCCACGGCTTCCGTCCACCTCGCACCTCCCTTTCGGTCGCGGGAGGTGGAGGAAGCGGCGTATGGAAGCCCCACGAGCAGTGCCGCGCTGCTTCCATCCACCTCCTCCTCCTCTCGCGACCGAAAGGAAGGTGCGAGGTGGACGGAAGCCGTGGGGCCGGTGCCGCACGGCTTCCGTCCACCACCCTCGGCCTCCTTCCGGCTGCGGAGGAGGAGCCGGACGGAAGCCACACGGCCGGGGCCGCTGCCGCGCATGCGCAGCAGCGCCCTGGGGGCGTGGCTCCGTACCCTGGGGCCGGGCTTTCCATGCCCTGGGGGGGGCGGCGTGGGGCATCTTGGCCTCGGGCGGCCGAAGAGGCAAATCCGGGCCTGGGAGGGAAGGAGGACTGAGGAGGGAAAATGGTTTAGAGAGCAGCGGCAGCAAAACCTCACAAAACAGCAAAAACATCATGATATATATTTTGAATTAATATTTTTTAAAATCCGTGAAACAGCGAGTCCGCAATAAGCGAACCACGAAGTAGCGAGGGAACACTGTAGTTCTTTGAGTTGTCCCCAAAAGTTTGTGGGGAATTAGGCACCGAAAACAAAAAACCCTTTGATTGGAGTTGATCACATGATGTCCCTTCTTTTCTGTTGTTCTCTTGTGAAAGACCATTCGAAAAGTGTGTGACACACACACACACACAAACATCAGTTAATTACCACTACTGTTCCATTTCAATTTCCTGCGTGAACGCTCATTTACGATTTTGTGCCAAAATTCTGGCTAATCAGTAAATCAGTGGGTGAGTTGGAAAATGTCAGACCACCTCCAGTAGTCAGGGGAGAAGGAGTGACATTTCAATTTGATTTCTTTTTGATTGTCATAGTAATTGATAAGCTTTCAAGTTTTTCTTCTCTATAGAAAAAATCAATTGCCAAGTGACCATTCCTCCACCCCCAAATAAGCCAAAACTTTTCTCACTGCCCCACACCCACACCCCAACTCCTTCACCAGTCCTGTTTGGCTGTCTCTTTCACACAGATACACACAGCTAGAAACGTAGGTGAATATGAATTTGATGGTTTAAAAAAATAATTTATTTCATTATCCCATTAATTCTTGCTTTCTGTAAGCTAACATCAGGATAGAGAAGACAGATAGCTCAGTAGCTGTTAGGTTTCATAGGCCAGCATATAATTAACTCTGGTCTGTCCCAATAACATTGGTTTATTTAAGTCAGCCTGAAGAAAGCGGAAGTCCTCTACCAGCCCACACCACAGGAAGAACACCATCATTCCCACGTCAGCATAGACACATCTGTGCTTAAGTCTGCCACTGTCTGCCACTGCCCCTTTGGTTCCTATGCCTCTTTTGGATGAAGAGTCGGGTGTACAATGCACTGCTCTGGGTCATACTAAAATTTATGTTTGACACACCTTGATAAATCCCTTCAAAAAATAATCAGGATATAGTGTTTTAATAAAGTGACCAAAACCCAACAAATAACATTTGAATAAACCTTGAGCTTTGCACCTGAACTTAGACAACCATAGAGATTTTGATACTAATCTTGACAAGATTTCCAGCTGCAAAAAAAATGTTATTTTATATAACACTAGCTGTACCCGGCACGCGTTGCTGTGCCCTATTTTGGAGATGCGAGGAAGTCTGAGTATGTAAGGGTTGGAGTTGTTGTTAGTTATGGTGTTGTTGGGGCCATGGCTGTGTCGTTGTGGGTTGTTCTGGTGGGTGGGATGTTGGAGTTCCTGTGGAGTTGTTGGTTGTGTGGTGTTGCTGGCGTTCTGCATAGCTTGTGGATATACAATGTTTTTGTCTTTCCGTCTGCTGTCTTGATGTAGAGGTTGATGCTTGTGTGGGTAACTTTGGAAGTGAGTGAGGTACTTGAAATCCCATTGTCCATGGTGTGTCCTCCTCTGAATTGCAGTCGGATGGAGTGTGGGTCATTGGGGGCATTGTTTGCCAAGTTTGGTCTTTATCGGTCTTGGTTCTGGGACACAGTGGTCTGTGGGGAATGATGGGTTTTGAAGTACTACAAATCCCATTATCCATGGAGTTACTTCAAGTCCCATAATCCATGGTCCACCCTCCTCCAAACTGTAGTAGAATGTAGTGTGGGTCATAGGGGCTCTGTGTGGCAAGGTAGGTTACTGTAAATTCAGGCCATACACAATGTCCCATGAGCTGAGGCCTAGTCAGGAACAGCAAGTTAATGAAGCCTTACTGTCTCAGGCCATCAATTCAATGAGCGTAAACAGTTAATGAAGCCTTACTGTCAATTCAGAGCGTAAACAGCATTCCATTAAGTGAGACCTAGCCAGGGAAATTAAGTTAATGAAGCCTTACTGTCAATTTTGGGCGTGGTCTGTGATTTGTAGGGGTGTAAATTTTCTGTGGGAAGTGAATTGGGTGTGTGTGTTTGTGCCTCAGCCCTTTGCCTTATCCTCCTCTGGCAGTTTATTATGGGTCAGAATGTTCATGTTGGCTGGCCAGTACAGGAGTTATGCAAATCCGCCCTTATTGGCAGCCAATCATGTTGTCAGAATGTAGAGGCTGGGAGAGTCGTTGGCAGCCCCGGAGGATGCTGGGAAATGTAGTTTTTTTAACTCGTTGTTTTGGGGGCCTTTTCGGTTTTGGGGGGGAAGTTTCTTTGCTACAAACATATCTTGCTTGAGGCCTATTTCTGTTGGCAAGTTTGGTGTTTCTGCGTTGTAAGGTTTCTCTGTTTGGGACTGTCGTTCCATGACGGGAACCCCTTTATATAATAGATTGCTCTTCACTATTTACTAGTTCTATCAAAGTAGCAGAACATTAACTCTCGCCTCAGCGATGCATTAATGATTGTAGAATTTACTTGTAACTGCCAGTGGCTGCGTCAAGACCTATAACAAAAAGGGTCTCGTGTTTTAATAAGATCTCATATAACTACACAACATGAAAGGAGACACTTGCGCTCTTCAGCATGAGCATTTTCCCCAAGGTTCTTCAGAATGCCCATGTTAGCGTTGACCTCAATTTCTTGAATAGGCTTTCTTAAAAGAAATATACAAGCGGAGCCTGAAGCAAAACGTTGCCGTTCGTCTTTTTCCTGTTCAAGGTTCCAACTACATCGTTCCACTTTCACTCTTCCTTCGTTTTCCATATTTTTCCCCAAACAGTCAGTCAACATGCTGGGCCCACAGAGCCTTTTCTCAACCACTCCCCTCCCCTCGCCTAAGATTTCTACACTCAAGTTTTCATCACTTCTGCAAATCTCAGTTCATAAAACGCTTATTAAAACTTGAACAGAAAACGCTTATTAAAACTTGTGCACCAGCTGCGCCCATATCTTGGGAGGTCTGACTTAAGCACACCGGTCCGCGCACTCATTACATCCTGAATAGATTACTGCAACGCACTCTACCTGGGGTTGCCTTTGAAGACTGCTCAGAAACTTCATTTAGTCAAACAATCGGCAGCCAGGTTGCTCACCGGGGCAGGATACAGGGAGTGTACAACCCCCCTGTTACGCCAGCTCCACTGGCTGCCTATCAGTTTCCGAGCACAATCCAAAGTGCTGGCTTTAGCCTATAAAGCCCTAAACGGCACCAACCCAGTTTACCTGTCCGAACATATCAGTACTGTCTCCTATGGGAGTGATCCTGGACTCATCGCTGAGCCTGGAACCTCAGGTCTCGGTGGTGGCCAGGGGAGCTTTTGCACAGTTAAGACTCGTGTGCCAGCTGCGCCCGTACCTTGGGAAGTCTGACTTGGCTATGGTCGTCCATGCTCTGATCACATCCTGAATAGACTACTGTAACGCTCTCTACGTGGGGTTGCCTCTGAAGACTGCTTGGAAGCTGCAATTAGTCCAACATTCGGCAGCCAGGTTACTAACAGGAGCAGGGTACAGGGAGTGCACAACTCCCTTGCTGCGCCAGCTCCACTGGCTGCCAATTAGCTTCCGGGCACAATTCAAAGTGCTGTTTTTCACCTACAAACCCTATACAGTTCTGGCCCAGTTTACCTGTCCGAACGGATTCTCCCCTATGAACCATCAAGGACATTAAGATCCTCCGGAGAGGCCCTGCTCTTGGTCCCGCTGGCTTCACAAGCGCGGCTGGTGGGGACGAGAGACAGGGCCTTCTCTGTGGTGGCCCCTCGGCTGCGGAACTCTCTCCCAAGTGATGCTAGACCTGCCCCCTCCCTGTTGTCCTTTAGGAGGCTGGTGAAGACCTGGATGTGGAACCAAGCCTTCCCAGAATAGGCTGAGATTGGCTATTGTCTGAATGTATGACCATGTTTACAGGTTGAGTGGAATTGTTTTAGTGGCGATGTGGTTTTGTGCTGGGATTTTCATGTATTTTAATATGTTGTTGTAGTTGTTTTTAAATTGTATAGCATTCAATCTTTGCTGTTATGCCGGTCCGAGTCCCTCAAGAGAGAGGTGAGAAGGTCGGGGGGCAAAAGTTTTAAATAAATAAATAAATGAATATCTCCCTGTACGAACCTCCAAGAATGCTAAGGTCATCTGGGGAGACCCTGCTCTCAGTCCCACCACCATTGCAGGCACCACTGGTGGAGAAAAGAGGTAGGGCCTTTTCCACGGTGACCTCCTTGGCTGTGAAACTCCCTCCCCAATGGCATCAGGTCAGCCCCCTCCCTCCTGACCTTTCGTAAAAAAAAGAAAACTTAAAACCTGGCTATGGGGTCAAGCCTTTGAGCAGTAAATTGGAATAATCTGGAAAGAGAATGTCCCCAAGCTAGTAAATAAATAAAAACAGATGTGACTGTATAAGCCCCAGCATTCAGATGGCAGTCCACTCTCTATATCTTCTGTCCTTGGGGCTGGCTTTGGGGTCTTTGTCTTAGTTAGACGCCAAAGCGGCTTTGGGGGCTTAGATCCTCTGATCAGCCTTTCAGTATACGAGCTGGACCTTTGAGCAACCACGTTAATCAGGGATTGCTCTTAGGGGCTTTGGTGTTTTGCCCAGGGGAGACCAAAGCTTTAGCCATTCCCATATCAAATTGCCCCCCGCCCCCCCAAACAATTGATTTGCTATCTGCAAGGAACAGAATAAAAGGTAACAGTTAATTGAAGTTGCCCTTATTTCATTCCTGTCCAGTTACCTGGTCTCTTATTTACCTGGTTTGTCAACAAAATGTTTATTTGGCTGTATAAAGACCAGCATTCAGATCTATGCTCATTGACTGTACAAGCAGTGCCCACTAATTGACTTTGATTGATTGCTTTAGGGTTTTTCAAGTATCTAGTCATAATTATTTAAAATTATATTAATGCTTCCAGCTCTATCATGTGCTAAGCCAGCCAGGAAACCCTCTTCATTGTAAACCAATTTGGTGCCTGGTTACTCTGGTTTAGAAATCAATGTTCCTGCAGATGCCTTTCTGTGTGGCTTCCATATGCAGGTAAACAAAGGCAACAAAGGCTATATCGAATAGCGAGAAAAGCAGACAAAAAGCACAAGGCTAAATAGAATATATATATATATATATATATATATATATATATATATATATATAATTCAATGATTAGTACATACGTGCACCTAGGTAGTGGACCATGCAGGGTAGACAAATCCCGGGCACTCAGGAAGAGGGGAATTCCCCAGAACCAGTACAAATAAAGGCAATTTGCCTCACAATGAGTAAGTCCCAAAGTTCAAAGCCCGTAGGCAATAGAGTTCCTGTAGGTAGACACCAATTGTATATCCATAGATGGGAGAATAGGAAAGATAGTTCAAGGGATCGGGATGATGGAAGGCATTAAAGGGAAAAATTCAGGGCCGCGGGAGACCGTTGATGGGAGTCTCCTCTGAAGTAATGTGGATGAAGAATCGCCGACGGCAAGCATTCGCTGTGTTTTCGGCCGCTGAGAAACCGTTTCGCCGCTTGGCTTTTTCAAGGCGTTTATATGGCATAATAGCGTCCCATATTTACTACAAATATATAAGTATGCATCAAAATCAATATACAGTCACATATAGCACATGAAAGAACGTAAATACAATAGTCATAGGGTATACATACCAAAAGAGAAGTTCGACCGACCTAACCCTGCTTCCAAAGAAGTAGGGTGACCCGTGGGTAATTGTAATCCAAACTTGGGGAATTTTAATCCAAACGTGGCCTCAATGACCCGGTCCATTTACACACCCTTCTCTCCTAATTATAAAATATATTGATTTTGATGCATACTTATATATTTGTAGTAAGTATGGGACGCTATTATGCCATATAAATGCCTTGAAAAAGCCAAGCGGCGAAACGGTTTCTCAGCGGCCGAAAACACAGCGAATGCTTGCCGTCGGCGATTCTTCATCTACATTACTTCAGAGGAGACCCCCATCAACGGTCTCCCGCGTCCTGGAATTTTTCCCTTAATGCCTTCCATCACCCCGATCCCTTGAACTATCTTTCCTATTCTCCCATCTATGGATTTACAATTGGTGTCTACCTAGGAGAACGGACTTCTTCGCACTACAGGAACTCTATTGCCTATGGGCTTTGAACTTTGGGACTTACTCATTGTGAGGCAAATTGCCTTTATTTGTACTGGTTCTGGGGGATTCCCCTCTTCCTGAGTGCCCGGGTTGTCTACCCTGCATGGTCCACTACCTAGGTGTACGTATAATCATTAAATATTATAATATATATATATATATATATATATATATATATATATATTCTATTTAGCCTTGTGCTTTTTGTCTGCTTTTCTGGCTTCCATATGCAACCATTGGGAAAGGGTGGCTGAGAAATACTGTAGTTCAAAAAAGCAGTGTTTTAAAGCTCTTTGTAGCCTATAAATAAAGTACAACTGATGTTAACAATTTCAAAGTCTGTTTCCCAGCTTCACACACAGACATGCAAACATATTATCCAAGAACGGATGCCAATAGACCATCTGAGCCGTTTCGAGTAGTTGAGGAACTTCTCCACCCCCCTGGGGAAGGGGGGGGGTCCACCGACGACCCAAAGGCTTGGTGCTGCAATTTCGCGCACCATTTTGCAGATGAAGTCACTCGGATATGCCTTGAGTTAGATTCTATCTTAAATACAGTTCCAGGCGAGGTGACTGTGGCATCTGTCAGTGCTAAGATGTATGACAAAGATGAGTTTAAAATGTTTCCTGTGGATGTTTTCTATTTTCTGTATCTATCTTCTGAGCTCTATAATATTTAAAAGTGGCCAGCCACGGCTGGACTACTGTAATGCCTTGTACGTGGGGTTGCCGCAGTCAACCACTCGTAAAATCCAGCTGGTGCAGAATGCAGCCGCCAGACTCCTCACCGGGACACCACTGAGATGCCATATCGCGCCATCTCTGCAGCGCCTGCACTGGCTGCCAGTCGAGCTCAGAGCCATCCACAAGATCCTGTCGCTTACCTTTAAGGCCCTCCATGGTGCCGGCCCAGCTTATTTAAAAGACCGCTTGTCCGAACCAGCTCATTTAAGGTCGCCGCGCTCAGGAAACAGGGACCTTCTCCGCATCCCAGGTGTGAGTGAGGCCCGCCTCTACACCACGAGACGGAGAGCTTTTTCCATCGCGGCCCCTGTCCTTTGGAACTTGATGCCGGCGGATCAGAGAGCTATCCGGGACATGCCCCAGTTCCTGACCGCACTGAAGACCTGGCTCTTCCGAAAGGCTTATGGCTAAGGACACCTCCCAGACTTAGCCTGAGCTACTGGAACTATTTTAATTAATCTTTTTATTCTTTTAGCTTTTAACTATTGAATTCTTTTATGTGTTTTTGTGTGTAAGTCGCCCGGAGCACTGACGTGGAGGGCGACTCATAAATAATAAAATCAATCAATCAATCAATCAATAATATAGTTAAACCATTGTAGAGTTAACTGGAGAAGGAAAGTTCATGGTCTGTGACGGAAGCAAAGACGGAAATGCTTTGGCTGGGCCGCCCGGGCGGTGGGGAGCTCCAGCTTCCAATCCTGGACGGCGTGGCTTCATGCCCGTCGTTCTCTGTAAAAAGCCTGGAGTCCATCTCCATGGTCAGTCGAGTTGCGTTCTTCCATCTTCGCCAGGCTCGGAAGCTGGCCCCTTATCTGTCCCGCCGCGATCTGGCCTTGGTGATCCAAGCGACGGTCATCTCAAGGTTAGACTACTGTAATGTCCTCTACATTGTCTATTCTGTATATGTTGTCTCGATGTGCCACTGGGCACCCAAACGTCCGTAAACCGCTCCGAGCCTTCGGGGAGTGGCGGTATACAAGTTTGACGAAATAAATAAATAAATACATACATTGGCCTACCTTTGTCGGTGATCCGGAAACTTAAGCTAGTGCAAAATGCCGCAGCCTGTGTGCTCACGGGCACGCCTGTGGGCTACCGTATTACACCTGTGATGCGGGACTTGCACAGGCTGCCTACTGAATTCCGGATCACTTTCAAAGTGTTAGTTCTAACTTTTAAGGCCTGGTATGGTCTGGGGCCAGTGTACCTGAGGGACCGCCTTACCCCGTACTGCCCCGCGAGATCACTGAGATCCAAAGATAAAGATCTTCTACTTGTTCTGAGCGCCAAAGCCTACGGGCTCACGTCAACGAGGAGAACGGCATTCTCCATCATTGCCCCTACGCTTTGGAACTCCCTGCCGCAGGAGACCAGGTCACTCCGTGATCTCCTGGCTTTCCGCAAAGCCTGTAAGACCTGGCTGTTCCAGCAGGCTTTTGCCAACTAAGTCAGTTCAAGGGCATGCTAATTGAGCAAATACTGTTGCTCAACACAATTTTTTACTGTTACTGCTGTTGATTTATTGTATTGTTCTTTTATTGTTTTATCGTTTTTATACTATTGTATTCTGTTATTTTAAATCTGTGAGCCACCCCGAGCCACTTGGGAGTGGCGGCTAAGAAATCTAATTAAAAAATCTATCTATCTATGTATATAATAAAAGTCAGTGTTTGCGGCCGAGCGGTGGGAGGAATATGTGGCAGCGTTTCGACTGGCTGCCACTCCGGGATTATTTGCATAAAAGGCTCTGACTGGCCAGCCACCCAACATTCCAACACAGCACAGAGAGGAGAGGAAAGGGCCTGAGGCAGGCATAAATGGCTGGAGTTGAAGTTAGCCAGTTGACAGTTTTTTTTCTGTTGGAAATGGAATGTTCAGTACTTTCACCAACACTGCAGCCCCTATACATAGAGGGAAAACGAAAGGCCTCAGGCAGTCAGCCACTGTGGCCCACAGCAATGACGGATCAGGACCAAACTTGGCAAACAGGGCCCAATGGCCCACTTCACAACCTGGTGTGATTTAGGGCAGAATGGGCCATGAATGATGGGATTTGCAGTACCTTCACCTCACTCACTTCCCAAACAACACTGCAGCCCCTATACATAGAGGGAAAACGAAAGGCCTCAGGCAGTCAGCCACTGTGGCCCACAGCAATGACGGATCAGGACCAAACTTGGCAAACAGGGGCCCAATGGCCCACTTCACAACCTGGTGTGGTTTAGGGCAGGCTGGGCCACAAATGATGGGATTTGCAGTACCTTCACCTCATTCACTTCCCAAACAACACTGGAGCCCCTATACATCACAGACCAGGCCCAAAATTGACAGCAAGGCTTCCTTAACTTGATTTTCCTGACTAGGCCCCCAACAATGACAGAACAAGACCAAACTTGGCACACAGACCCCCCCAAGGTGCACCCTACATCCTGGTGAAGTTTGAGGGAGGATGGACCATGGATGATGGGACTTGCAGTACTTCAATTCACTTCCTTAGAGCACTGTGGCCCACACCAATGACAAACTATGGCACACAATGCCTTCCTCAAATAACCCGGGCACCGCCGGGTCCCCAAGCTAGTAAATAAATAAATACGCGATTCCCTTTTTAATGCCTGGATAAGAAAACTAGAAAAAACCCACATCCCTTTTTTCAGGAGACCGTTTTACAAAATTAATATTCATAAGGTTGCCTTTGAAGTATCACATAGGGATGTGTAAGGAAATTCAATCACCACCGCGCATGCTAATAGATGTAAGGTGAAATGTTAGGGAAATTACACTAGAAATGAATGACAAGACTGTAACATTTAGACAAGTGCTTTAAGGGTGTATGCCAAAAGTACAGCAAAATACTGTCCTTGTTAATGATTTAAATTGTTGTGAAGGCTCATATTTCCATATAACCCTCCGAGATCACTCTGCTCTGAGGATCAGAACCTCCTCGACATCCCGAGTGTGAAGGCTTTTCGCCTGACTTCGACAAGGCGCAGGGCATTCTCAATCATCGCCCCTCTACTGTGGAATATGTTACCACCAGAAACGCGGAGTTTGCAAAGTTTAGTTTCCTTTCGCAGAGCCTGCAAGACCTACTTGTGCAGGCAGGCTTTCGAACGCTCGTGATTCAATTGTGTTTTATGTCGTTATTGTGATGTTTCTGCTTACTGTTTGCTCTTGTCGAGCTATGTTGTAAACCGCTCCGAGCCATTGGGAGTGGCGGTCTACAAATCCAAATAAATAAATAAATAAATAAATAAATATTTACAACATTTAAAAATAACAGTGTGGCATTATATATAATATATTATTATTATATATAAGCCCATCGCTTAGCTGTGACGGGGGTGAGGGGGACTGCTCTCAAATGGGTGTCCTCCTTCCTCCTGGATCAGGGACAGCGAATGGAGAAGGGAGGTATGGTTTCCGAGAGGCTCCCGCTAAACTGTGGGGTCCCTCAGGGAGCTATTCTCTCCCCTTTATTATTTAACATCTATATGCGACCACTTGCCAAACTGGTGCGGAGTTTTGGGCTGGAGTGTCATCAGTACACTGATGACACCCAGCTGGTGCTGAGGATGGCCGGCCGGCTGGACTTGGTACCCAATCCCCGAGCTGGCCTGGACGACCAGCTATAATAACAATATATGAGTCTAGTCCACTGCCCACCCAAGCAGTTCAAACAACAATGGGGACCACGTATAAATAGTAGGGAAGGGTTTTTTACAGACCTACAACATCTGAAAGTTTCGGCTGTCCGGCGAGGTGAAATGCAGAAGTGGGGAAAAACAGAAGGCTCCCGTCAATGAGGATGGAACAACAGCACCCCCTTGTGACGCAAAGACGCATAACAACAATGACGTCGTAATTGGAGCAGAGACATTCTATATGACCCTGTATGACGCACACCTGCATGTCCCTGTTACCCCGTGACGCAGCCAAGAAAGAACCCTTCTATAAACTGCACTGTCCTGTCTATGTGTAAAACTGTACTGTCTATGTGTAAAACTGTACGTCTCCGACAGGGACTGTCTGTCGTATGTGTATTGTAATCCGCACTGAGTCCCCTTCGGGGTGAGAAGAGCGGAATAGAAATAAACGGTATTATTATTATTATTATTACTCTGGATGGCGAGGCATTACGCCCATCGCCCTTAGTAAAGAGTCTGGGGGTCCAATTGGACCCACTGCTGACGATGGAGGCCCAGGTCTCCACTGTCAGCAGATCCGCCTTTTTCCACCTGCGACAGGCTAGGTGGCTGGCGCCATACATTACCGGGAGTGATCTAGCTACGGTGATCCAGGCAACTGTCATCTCGAGGCTAGACTACTGTAACGCCCTCTGCATGGGTCTACCTTTGGAAACTCAAACTGGTGCAGAATGCCAGGAGCCATATCACTCCAACTCTGCAGCAACTGCACTGGTTGCCCATCGAGTACCGGATCACCTTCAAAGTGTTGGTCTTGACCTTTAAGGCCCTATATGGTCTGGGGCCAGTGTACTTGAGGGACTGTCTACTCCCATATGCTCCCCAGAGATCCCTTTGGTCAGAGGACCAAAACCTGTTACACGTCCCTTCCATTAGGTCCTTTCACTTGTCATCAACTAGGCAGAGAGCCTTTTCCATCGTCACACCGAGCCTGTGGAATGCCTTGCCGGTGGAAGTTCGGGCGATAAACGAGCTACCAGCCTTCCGGAAGGCATGCAAGACATTCAATCTTTAAGCCATGCCAATGTCAGGAACTTCAATGCTTTCCAGTAAAGACGCTACAGAACTGCTGCTTCTTCCAGTGGTAGTTTATTGAAGACACAAAACCTATAAAGCTGAAGCACCCGCTTCCCATCACCACAATCCTTATATACTAATCCCTCCCCCATGCAATACCTGGAGAGGGTTGCATCCTGACTCAGCAATCCCAGTGAGTCTTTGCATTACCCAGAGTTCCCTGGGTATTACATCATACCCCAGAGTCTTATCTAGACCAAAGGTCATAGTCCCAGTATATTCAACTGCAAAGAAATAGAGCAAAGTTCATGGTTGAGTCATCTCTCTCTGACTCAGCAACTCAGGTGAAAGTAGTAGGCTCATGGCAGGCTGGGATCTGTCTCTGGCCCCAGGCATAGAGATTCTAGCCCTGACATAACGCCTTCCTCCACCTTCTCCTCCTCCCCCTGAGGAAGACATTCAAAATTTTAGCATAATTGGGTTAACATATCGTTTTAACAAGTTGCAATGAAACACAGGATGAATTTTCCTCAAGGCCCTTGGCAATGTCAATCGGCACGTCACCTCATTCACTCGCTCAGCCACTCTGAATGGTCCCACATACTTTGGGCCCAATTTTCGAGAAGGTAACCCCAACTTTAAATTCTGAGTGGATAACCATACCAAATCCCCTTCCTTATACACATCACCTTCTTGTCGGTTTTTGTCCCCAAATCGCTTGTGCAACCCCTGTGCCTTATGCAACGCCTCAGTTACCTCCTTCCACTCTTCTCGAGCTCTATTGTACCATTTCTTATTATCATCCTCCAGCACTCCTATACCAACTGGTAGTGGAACAACCTCTTGGCCAAATACAATTGAAAATGGAGTCCTGCCTGTAGATGAGTGCACAGATCCGTTATAAGCCACTTCAGCGTAAGGCAACAAGTCTGCCCAATTACTCTGCTGGGCATTTACAAAAATTCTTAGATAACTACCCAACGATTTCTGCGTCCTCACAACTCCCCCATTACAACAGGGATGATAAGCAGTTGTCAACTTCCGGTCTGCTCCTAAGGTTTCCAAGAACCTATCCCAGAATTTCGCCGTGAATTGCACACCTCTATCGCTAAGCACCTGCTCTGGACACCCATGTAACCGGTATATATGCTGCACATATAACTTAGCCAATTTTTCTGCCGAAGGCAAGCCAGTTAACGGTATAAAATGGGCTTGCTTTGAAAACATGTCCAGCACAGTCCAGATATACCTATATCCTTTACTAGGGGGCAACTCCCCCACAAAGTCGGTACTAATATGTGTCCATGGCCGCACCGGAGTAGCCACCACCTGGATCAATCCTGGGGGCTTAGCAGTAGGTACCTTCCCCCGTGCACAAGCCTCACAACTACTCACATAATTCTTTACCGATGTCCTCATTCCTGGCCACCAATATCGGGCTTTGATTGCAAAGAAAGTCTTAGTAAATCCCCAATGCCCTGCTGTCTTGTGGTCATGGAACAACTCCAACACCCTATTCCTTAATTCCGCTGGTACATACAATTTCTCCCGAACTATCCACAATCCCTTGACCCTTTTACATTCCAACTCATGGGCCTTCAACCAATCATCCTTCTCATAACACCTCTGAAACTCTTTTACCCACTCTTCCAGCTCCTCATCCTCCTGCTTTATTTCCAACTTCGCTTGTGCTCGTGTCTGCACCCTCAGACCCCACTGGTCTTTTGTGAACACTCTCCCCACACTTGGAAGAGGATCTGGCCCCACTGCAGGATAACGCGACAATGCGTCAGCAACCACATTATCCTTACCCTTTATATGCTTCAACACAAAATTAAACCTAACAATAACAATACACAGAGGGATTCCAAATAATTCACTTGTATTAGCTTACAAATAAGCACAAACTTATCAATGTTATAAGCACAAGAATATCAGTTTACATATAAAGTAGCGCACAAACCGCAATGAAATCACCCAAGTCACTCACGAAACAGATAGTAGCTCACAAGAGCGTCCTCTGTATGAAGTAAATCTTCAGACCCAATGGTCAAACAAATTTATAATCCACGGCCCGATGGCCCACTGTAATCCAAAATAATAATTCCCGGGTATCCGTTGGAAAGCCGTGAGTTCCAATGAGTAAATTCCACTTGGTTTGTGGAAATCGCTGGGCAGTCCACCTACGGGTTAATCCTTCTTCGGTTACCGACCCGTTTCGATCTTCTCTTCGTCAGGGTGGCCCCAAAATAGAGATGCACTAGACAATATGTCTGCAATATAAACAATTACAATAGTATCCCATATACATAAAAAGCAGATAGTAACAAAGGGTAGGAGTATTATCTCGATGCTTACCAATATAAATCATAAACTTGCTTAATAGCAATGCTGATCTCACAGCTCACATATGAATCGCCCACGTGGCGTTGACCACAATCCGGTAAATGCTAACACTGAAAAGCTGCTTAAGTGCTTCTCCACGGTGCAAACAAATTAACATACAATGAGGTGCGGCTCCTTAAGTGTCTTAAAGCAGCAAGTCTGTTATGCTGAGATTTTCATTGAGGCCTAGTGGTTGCTCGCATCTGGTGCGGATTATCCAGGTACGTTCACACTTGAGTAATGTGGTTTGAGTGTCTGCGTGCGGTGGTATTGTCACTTGTTGTAATCCTACAAACTTAAAGTCTGGCACAGATGCATGCACAGTTTTAAAATGTTTATACAGGAAAGTGTCCTCATTGCCTGATAGAATGCGATTTTTGTGTTCACCTAATCTCTTCCTTAAAGATCTTTTGTCATGCCCACATAATATTTAGGACAAGAACAAAATAATAAGTAAATAGATTTCTCAGATGCACAGGTGAAGAACTGCTCCAGCTTGATTGGAGCAACATTGTCAGGAGTATTATAGTTTTCATGGGTGATACAAAGTCACACATATTACAGTGTCCACATCTGAATGTCCCCGCTCTAAAATTGCTTTTGGCAGCTTGGTATTTGCTATGGTCAGTTCTGATGAGACAGTCCTTGATGTTTTCCGTTCGTTTAAATGCTGGCATCGGTGGTTTTTCAAGGCCTTTGATATCCGATATTAAAGGCCAGTGTTGTTTCACAATCCGGATAACCGCTTGGCTTTTTGGTGTGTATGTGAGGGGCCATATAAGCCTCTCTGGGGCTGTCCTCGTCTTGGGTTTTAATAAGTCTTCCCGCTTCATCAGATCTGCCTCCCTTTAGCTTTCGCTATAATATCTTGTGGGTAACATTTTTTTCCTGAAGTTCTCCATGATCCTTTTAGCTTCCAGTTGGTAATCATTTTCCAGTGTGGCATTTCTTTTGGCTCTAATCAGCATGGAATATGGCAAATTATTTTTCAATGCTGGAGGATGGAAGCTTTTGTAGTGCAACATCGCATTCTTGGCAGTGGGTTTGGAGTACGGCTTTACCGCTAACTTGTCACATTGCTTGTAGATTGTAACGTCTAAGAAATTAACTTCTTTTCACTGTATACCGTGGTAAATTTGATATCTGGATGCCAGCTAGATAGCCAACACTCACAGTCCTTTAAGTTGGTATTGGGGCGCACGAGAAAGAGCACATCATCTATGAAGCGCCACCAATGCGTGATATGGTCGAGAATGGTAAATCCGGATTATTTTTTACTATGAATTTATCTTCCAGAGATCTGACAAATATATTGGCTATGGAAGGAGCTGCCGGGGACCCCATGGCCACGCCCCCTTTCTGGACATAGAACTCATCTTCAAATTTGAAATAGTTATAGTCCGTTATACAGTCAAATAACTCTAACAGAAAACCGGTCGGTGGGTGAAGAGGTTTCAATCTTTGATTTAGGAGATCCTCTATGGCTGTTCTTGCTTCCTGCAACGGTACATTTGTATACAGTGAAGAAATATCCGAAGTCGCTATAGTGGTGCCAATGGGTATGATGATATTTTCCACTTTCTTAATCAGATCCGTGGTGTCTTTAATGTATGATGGGGCTTGCTGTACAAATGGTTGGAGGATGTTATCCAGGTACTTCGCCAAGGGTTCTAAAATTCCATTGTTGGCTGCTATGATGGGTCTCCCTTTAAATGGAAACTCCTTTTTATGAGTTTTAGGATTAATATAGAACACAGGAATTTTCGGGTGTTGATTCACTAGATATTGGGCTGTTTTGGTATCTATATACCCCATGGCTTCCCCATAATATATAACATCGGAGATTATTTTAGCATATCTCCGTGTGGGATCTGTGTCCAATTTGGCATAATATTTGGAATCCTGTAGTTGTCTGTTGACCTCTTTCTGGTACATGTCTAGGTTTTGCAGGACCACACCCCCTCCTTTGTCTTCTTTCTTGAAAATGATGGTATTATCTCTGCCTAATTTTTCACCTCAAGTCTTGGTGCCTCATGTTGGCATGAGTGTTTCTAAAGTCAATTTTTTGTACTTCCGTGCTTACTACTTTCTCAAACGCCCTGACATTCAAAGAGGGAGCATTCGGAGTGAATTTACTCTTAATGTAGAACTGATTGCTAGGTTTGGCTGATGTAGTGGTATCTTTAAAAAATCTTTCAATCGTATGTTCCGGAACAGAGTTGCTAAGTCTCTTCTCACATCTATGTCTCCATATCAGGGAGTTACCACATAGGATAATCCTTTATTTATGATAGTTTCTGTTTTATGGGTAAGCTCCTGTTGGAGACATTAATTATCAAGTTGTCTTTTTTGTTGAGGCCTCTTTTGGAAAATCCGCTTGTTTATAGAAGCCTGTTTGTGGTCTATTCTTCCTCAGCATTCTTTGCGGTTGTGGCGCAGGGCCAGCTGCATCTGAGTCTCTCGCTGAGTCCTCTCCAGATGATGGGGAGGTGCTTGCACCTCCAGGAAATCTCACTGTCCTATTATTGTAGTATGGTTTCTTGGCCCACGTGTGGACTCTGTTCTTCTTGTAATCCTCTACATCTCTATTGTATTTTTTATTTTCCGGTTCCTAATTTCTGTGAATAGCTTATCACATTGTTCTGTAATCAGTTCGCTGTCTTTTGGTTGTAGTTGACCTGATAGCTCCTGTTTCAGATTATCTATTTCAATAATCAATTCATCTATCTCCTTATTGGTCCTTTGCAATAAAAGTGTCATCACATCTTTTGAGCAATTTGCTGTAATATCATACCACTCTTTACTGAATGCTTCGTCCTCTTTGTAAGTACCAGGTGCTAGGTCAATACGTAACCCTCTCGGTACTATATCTTCCCTAATATAATCAGCTAACGCCGCTGCATTTAACTTCACTCTGGTTAGCCTTAGTTCCTTCATTTTTAAATCTTCTATACTGTTAGTAATATTACTAGTGGTAATTGCTGCCGCAGTGGCACCTTGAGCAGGGTCCTTTAAGGACCAATCTCTGAGTATAGAGTCCTTTTCAGCTTGCGCAAACCTTCGAGTACTAGAGTTCTCCATATTCCCTCAAACCAGCTGGGCTGGGTACAAACTAATAATATTGTATGTTAATTTGTTTGCACCGTGCTTACAAATAAAGCACAATGTTATAAGCACAAAGCAGCTTTTCAGTTTTAGCATTTACCGGATTGTGGTCAACGCCACGTGGGCGATTCATATGTGAGCTGTGAGATCAGCATTGCTATTAAGCAAGTTTATGATTTATATTGGTAAGCATCGAGATAATACTCCTACCCTTTGTTACTATCTGCTTTTTATGTATATGGGATACTATTGTAATTGTTTATATTGCAGACATATTGTCTAGTGCATCTCTATTTTGGGGCCACCCTGACGAAGAGAAGATCGAAACGGGTCGGTAACCGAAGAAGGATTAACCCGTAGGTGGACTGCCCAGCGATTTCCACAAACCAAGTGGAATTTACTCATTGGAACTCACGGCTTTCCAACGGATCCCCGGGACTTATTATTTTGATTACAGTGGGCCATCGGGCCGTGGATTATAAATTTGTTTGACCATTGGGTCTGAAGATTTACTTCATACAGAGGAAGTGATTCATACAGAGGACGCTCTTGTGAGCTACTATCTGTTTCGTGAGTGACTTGGGTGATTTCATTGCGGTTTGTGCGCTACTTTATATGTAAACTGATAGTCTTGTGCTTATAACATTGATAAGTTTGTGCTTATTTGTAAGCTAATACAAGTGAATTATTTGGAATCCCTCTGTGTATTGTTATTGTTGAGTTACGGCAGATAGTAACTACACTGCATTATATTACAAAATTAAACCTAGCCAGATACTGGGCCCATCGTAACAATTTAGGAGACAACTTCTGGGGCTCCCTAAGAAATTGCAAATTCTTATGATCAGTTAACACTTCAAACGGGTGAACTGCCCCCTCCAAAAAGTGTCTCCACGTCTGCAGAGCATAACGAATAGCAAACGCCTCCTTTTCCCACACTGGCCAATTCCTTTGCTGCTCCCCAAACTTCTTAGAGAAATAAGCACAGGGTTTCAACACCCCTTCCTCGTCCTTCTGTAACAAAGCTCCTCCATATGCCCAAGCGGAAGCATCACTCTGTACCACAAAGGGTTTTGCTGGATCTGGATGCACAAGCAAAGGACCTTTAGTGAAAGCTACCTTTAAAGAATCAAAAGCCTTTTGACACTCTACAGTCCAACCCAACCTGGCACCAGGCGCCCTCACCTTCCTAGCCTCACCCTTACCTTTTGTCTTGAGCAACTCTGTAAGAGGCAAAACAATATTAGCAAATCCGGAAATAAAAAGACCGATAAAAGTTAGCCATCCCCAAAAAAGCCTGTAACTGTCTCCTTGTTTTAGGAGCTTCCCAAGCCAACACATCTGCCACTTTACCCGGATCCATGGACACACCCTCTCTACTTAGTCTAGATCCCAGGAGTCAATTTCGCTCTTGCTAAATTCACATTTACTTAACTTAACAAACAGTCTGGCCTGTCTCAATCTCTCCAACACTTCCCGAACTAACTGCACGTGCGCCTCTTTGGTTTGTGAAACCACAACAATGTCGTCTAAATAAACATACACCCCCTTATACAAAAGGGGTGCAGCACCTCATTTATCAACTGCATAAATATACCGGGGGGCCCGGCCAAACCAAAAGGCATGACGACCCATTCGTACAGCCCCAAGGGACACGAAAAAGCAGTCTTCCACCTGTCCGATTCTCGCACCCGCACCATATGGAAGGCATTTATAATATCCAGCTTTGTGAAATACCTGCCTTTCCCCAATTGCCCTAATAGATCCTTGATTAAAGGCAATGGATAACAATTAATGGTACTTATCGCATTAAGACCCCTATAGTCGATACACAACCTTAATTTCCCATCTTTCTTTTCCCTAAAGAGAACAGGGGCTGCAATAGGGATTCCGATCTTTGGATGTACCCTTTCTTTAAATAATCATCTATCTGCTCCCTTAACGTAACCTTCTCCTTCTCAGACATAGGATAAATCTTTGGCTTAGGGAGTACTGCCCCTTCTTTCAGTTCTACCTTGCACTGTACATTCCTGACTGGGGGCAGATTGTCGGCTAATACCGGGTTGAACACATCTGCTAAGTCAATATATTCCTCAGGAATCTGTGGCTCACCTCCTTTCTTCTCTTCATTCACACACACACCACCATTCGCCACAGGCCGGCACTCTAACGTACCTGCTTTCCAATCTATGATTGGATCAGCCTGTCTCAGCCAAGGCAATCCCAATATAATTTCATGTTCCATAACAGGAGCCACTACACAATCCAGCTCCCCCTCCCAAGTATCAACCTTTCCTTTAACCCTTTCATTCCCAATGGAAAGGGCCCTCCTCCCACAAAAAGTTCCATCCAACTGGGCAAAATGTACAGGAGCTGGTAATTCCTGAATTTCACATTTCAAATCCTTAACTAATCCAGGACACATAATGTTTTCAGAACACCCGCAATCCACCAATGCTTTATGCGTTTGATATTTTCCTTTCTTTTCCAATTCGATTTTACAAACAATACCTGGGGCCCCTTTTCTCACCCCATCCGCACTCTCCATCTTTTCACCCAGGGCACCTCGGGCAACTTTCACATTTTTGGTATCCGGTAACTTTCTTAGATGACATTGGAAGGAATAATGTCCCGGCTTAGAGCAAATGTAACACAAGCCTTTCCCTCACAGTTGGCTTTCCGCTAACACTACTCCGCTGGCTCGCTTCGGTTACACGTCTTGACCCTGGCCGAAATCGCCTCGTAGGTCCTACTGCCGACTTCCGTTGCACTTGGGCCAGAATACCTTCTAACGTTACCAGCCAATTGGATCCATCCATCGACATCACCAGGGTCTCCACGATGAAGGCACCACTCCAACAACTCTCGTAATCCGTCTTTAAATAGTTCAAGGAGGGTTGCTTGAGACCACTCCGCTACCTTGCCCGCAAGGCTCATAAACTCCTCCGCATACTCCGTTACAGATTTATTGCCTTGCGTTAACCCCCCTCAGAGCTTCTTTGGCCTTTACTCTCTCCAGTGGGTCACGAAATCTGTTCTTCACAGCCCGAAGAAACCCTCTCAATGTCCTCAAACATGGATCCTGTCGATCATGGCACTGCACGTACCAGTCCGCAGCTCTTCCTTTAAGCACAGCTCCCACAGCACGCACTCTGCTGCCTTCACTTGGGTACAAGTGTCCATAATCTTGCATGTGATCGCCAACTGCCGCCACAAAAAAGGCCACTTTACATGCCTCACCATCAAACTCCACACGGAGCGGCTCCTTCCTTGGACGAACATCACCCCCCAATTGGGGTCTCCACTCTCCTAATCCATCCCTTCTAGGCATCTGGGCACCAGTCTGGGATCTCCATCCTCCAGATCCATCCCTCTTGGGCACCTGAATACCTCTTCCCAGTCCTACAGCTTTAGGCTGGACTGAAACCCCTTCATTCACCACTCTCAGCCTGGCACCACCATATGCTGCTCCTCGCGGAACTCCTGACTGGGCATCAACCCCCACACTCCCCGAAGGAGATCTAGGATGGGTTTCAACCCTCTCACTGTCCATCCAAGAATAACGCGTAAAATCGCTCCCTCAGGCGGCCCCCACATAGAATCTTGGTTCTTAAACATCTGCTGGGACATTCGCTGCAATGTCTTCTCCAAAGCCGCAACTTTACATCCCAACACCTCCACTTCCGTGGGAGAACTCGGCTCAGTAGTTTCACTCCCGAGTTGCCTCTTGCATAAACCTCTCCATTCCTGGGAAAGTTTCAGGGGCTTCAGCTTCTGTCAGGAACTTCAATGCTTTCCAGTAAAGACGCTACAGAACTGCTGCTTCTTCCAGTGGTAGTTTATTGAAGACACAAAACCTATAAAGCTGAAGCACCCGCTTCCCATCACCACAATCCTTATATACTAATCCCTCCCCCCATGCAATACCTGGAGAGGGTTGCATCCTGACTCAGCAATCCCAGTGAGTCTTTGCATTACCCAGAGTTCCCTGGGTATTACATCATACCCCAGAGTCTTATCTAGACCAAAGGTCATAGTCCCAGTATATTCAACTGCAAAGAAATAGAGCAAAGTTCATGGTTGAGTCATCTCTCTCTGACTCAGCAACTCAGGTGAAAGTAGTAGGCTCATGGCAGGCTGGGATCTGTCTCTGGCCCCAGGCATAGAGATTCTAGCCCTGACAGCCAATCTGTATGCTGACAGAAACATTGTTTTTACGCTTTTTTAATGTTCTTATCATTCTAGTGCTGTGTTACCTTGTGCATTTTGTAAACCACCCTGAGCCAATTTGGAAAGGGCGATATATAAATTGAAACAATAAATAAATAAATAGAAAATAAATATTTAAAACAAATGGACAAATGACCGTGAACAACAGCGCACCTCCCTTCCAAGCAGCCGTCTTTCTAGTAAGGCCCTCTGGTGTACAGAAATCCTTTCACGGTTTTCTCCGTGTGCAAGGTAGTGGGTTCCCTAACAAATTCCAAGTTACTCACACCTGATAGAATTTGTTTAATCCAATATACATATTCAATCTCATTGATACATACATGTTACATAGAATGGTATGAATTAGTCTGTAAACCAATGTCTTGGTTTTTCTAATGGGCACTGTGAGGACTTACCCATTTTATGCTAGGCCGAGACCAGCATGGCAGTTTGGCATCCATGGTAAAACAGGATAGCCAGGAAAGGGGGAGTGGCTTGGATCCTTCTCAGGGAGGGAGAGAGAGAGAGAGCTGCCTGGGAGTGGCTCAGAGCTGAGGGGAGGAGCCGAGCTGCTTGAGAGGGAAAAGTGTAGCTTATTGAGCAGTCTCTTGACAGAGCTGAGAGTGAGCAGTCAGAGCAGACAGTTGTCTTGGAAACTGACAGGAAAAGTTCTGTGTGAAGCTGACAGGTAGTCAGTCACAGACTTTTGGAATCTCTAGGGCTTAGAGATTAGCTCACATCTCTGGGGAAGCCAGCTACAGGAAAACTCTAGGATAGAGTTAGTAGCTAGGGTGCTTCTGGTAGACTGAGTGTTAGCTCAGGGAACTAACTAGGTTAGTTAGTGGAAGAAACTCACGTCTAGTTTTAATATTAGAGTGAGAGGAGGTTCAGATAGACAAGTTTTGAACTGTCTAGTTTTGTAACGATCTTGAGAAACCAACACGCTCTAGTACTGTTCTGCATAACCGTTGCGCATCTGTGCATTTAAGATCAGCCTGTTAAGTTAATAAACGTTCTATTTGTTAACTTTACAAGAAAGCTTTCAGTGTGCCTCATTACCTCAGAGTGTGCCATTTCCAGGCTTCCCATATTCCCAGTCTGGGAGAAGATATCTCGCCTCAGAAATCCTCTTAGTTTACTTTCAGTTTAGGAGCCTAGCTTAGCTATTATTTTAAAAGAAATCCTAAAAGCATTCTTTTAGGTTGGTGGCAGCGTTCTAAGTGGTTAAAACCTCCACTTAGTGACTTTTGGCGTTTAGGGTGGGATCTAAAATAACAAGGTCCACCCTGCCCCAAGGTCCCAAAGGCCAGGTCGTCACAGGCACTCTTCCCTTTATTATTACTTTGAAATCTGACCGAGAGACCAAATAAACCCCCTGGCTTTGACCAAAAAAATACGATTCAATCTAGGGAGCAATTATTGTGGGGTATCTTGATTGGCAAAGGCTAGGCATGAAAGTTATGTGCTAAAGGGAATATATAGTAATCTATAAAGCAGTCTTCGGTAGAATTAAAGGCTACCTAGAGCACAATTTGATCATATAAGTGCTTTGATAGGAATTCACAGCAGGGAAGAAATTGTGTACGAAGGAAAGGCAAAGCAACAAGCTTCTTCTGAGAATGAAGGAGGGGAATAACAACATGGATTCTTATAAAAGCATTGGAGACTAAAATAACTCTTCGTAGTAATAGTGATTATCATATGTACTGAGCATCGGACACTTACCTACAAAGCCCTAAACGGTTTGGGACCCGCCTATCTTTGTGACCGCATCTCTCTACATGAACCAGCCCGAAACCTTCGAGTCTCACAAACTTGTCTTGTGGGCACAAGGGAGAGAGCCTTTGGAGAGTTAACCTTATCCTCTGTGGCCCCCCACTGATTCTGGAACGCATTGCCCGGAGAGATTAGGAAAGCCCCACCTTGAAACCTTTAAAAGCACCTTAAAACCTGGGTTTTCCGCTCTGCGCCTTTGGGGAGTAGCCACTTAACCATTTTTTAAAAAATGATTTTTTTATACCATTGCTCCCCTGAACAGCCCGATGCCCCTATCTCTCCCCCCCCCAATATGAAGGCTGCCTACAACCCATGCTCTACACGAGCTTCCCTTTGCAAAGAATCTACTCCTTTTATCTCACTCTGAGTTTTTAACATTTTTATCCTGTACATCAGTGTTTTTCAACCTTTTTTGAGCCACGACACATTTTTTACATTTACAAAATCCTGGGGCACACCACCAACCAAATGACACAAAACGACACTCTAACACAGTAAATTTCTGGACCAATGGTATCCCCCTCACCCTTAAACAGCTGTCCAGGTAAGTGTATTTGTGCACTGGCCCAACCTACTTTGAAGAGTGCATGAGTGAATATGGGCCTATTTATGCTGTCCTATTTATAGAACCGCCATCCCAGAAAGGCCCAATAACAATACAGGGTAGGCAAAAAAAACCTAGAATGTAGAAGGGGAAAAAATTCCTACCTGGCCTCTAAGGTGACCACTATACTGCCACTGGGCAGGAGTGGTGGGTCAACACCTCAAATGGGAATGAAGCAGGAGGCTGCCCCAACACCATAGGCAGCCTCCGCCCGTTCCCCAGAAGGTTCCATCCAGGGAACCAATCACCTTGTTACCGAACAATAGAAATAGGGGGCCCTTCCCAAAAGGGGACAGAGCCCTGACCGCCCCTAGATAGCGAGGATTTTCGGCCGGAGTCTAGGTGATCCCTTGAAAACTACAAATCCCACTGTAACCCAGATCAAAGCTCACCCAGACCGGAAGAACGCCAATACCGAGAGAAGAATCTTATTCAGCTGAAAAAGGATGAGATGCCAGACTCCAGGTTCCAAAGGCAAAACGGGTCTTTAATGGGTCGTACACACAGATATATAGGAAAGCATTCACTTACATTTGAATCGCGCGCCCTCCCTGTTTACGTGCGGCTCCAGCTGATAGGCTCAGATGTCAAAGTCAGCTGGGCCAGAAGCCGGCCGGCGCGCCTGAGCCAATCAGGAAAGGTGCGCCTAAATTTGAATTAGCCAATCCTGGCCGGCTGCACAAGGCGGGAAAGGGCACAAAGGAACGGATGGGTGAAAGAGGAAGTTACCTTTGTGGGATTGTTGCCTTGGGGTGGGCGAGCGTCCGATGGAGCTACGAGCCCACCTTAGCTATTGTGAATTTGAATTCCTTAATGGCTGTCTTTGTCCATGCCGAAACCTCCTTTGTCTGGGAGTTACTGGCTGAGCGGGAAAGATCGTTTCTTAGTTTAAAGTGATCCAAAAAGTGTCTTATTTCGGCTGGTTTGCAAGGGTCCGAATCTCGCAATGGAGCAGCCATGTTTCTGGGTTATGACTAAATGTCCGGGCACATATACCATCAATGGGCAAGCTCCGACGTTAACAGAAAATATGTGCAAGAAGATCTACTGTAAGTATAGGTTACAGGACAGCCCCTGTTGAAGGAACTTAGCATCTTCTAAAATATTTTTGTGCAAGGGGAAATGGATGGGAAGGAAGGTTATTGTGTTCTGTTAAACTCTGGAACTCTCTGGTTGAGGGCGTTATCTTAAATGTTACAGTGACACAAAAGGGGAAGAACATATAAGGATACAATCAGACAAGACAAAACAGAGATCCCCAGCAATCATCCCATAACATTCCCATGCAACCTCCTTCCCAGAGAAAATGATCTTAAAAACAACCAGCAGGGAGCTGCTTTCCTTCTGGGAGTTATAGTTCCTCTAGATCAGTGCTGTCCAACTTCTGCCGACCCAAGGGCCGGACATCTGGTGAGTGATCACCTGGGGGCCGAGTGGCCACGCCCCCCGGGCCAGCCCCCCCCCCGCCACGCGGCTCCGCCCCCTCTCCCAAAGCGTCACATAGCCTTGGAAGCAGGCGATTTCGCCCACTTCCGAGGCTGTTGTGACGCTTTGGGAGAGAAGGAGGAGCCACGGGGCGCCTTCCGTGGCTCCGCCCCCTCGTCCACAGCATCACAACAGCTGTTGTGACACTTTGGGGGAGAGGGCGAAGCCGCGAGGAAGCTTCCACGGCTCTGCCCCCTTGCCCGCAGGCCTGGATGGCTCGCGGGGCAAGCGAGCGCCCGGTTCTCGCTTCCCCCGCGAGCCATCCAGGCTTGCGGGAGGGTTTTTCGCCCGGCTCTCGTGTCCCTCTAGTCAGAGGGACACAAGAGCTGGGTGAAAACTCTCCCGCAGGCCTCCCTGGAAGACCTGCCCCCTCGCTCCCTCCCCTTCCCGGCGCCGCCAGTGTCCCGGCGCCACGGCGCCGGGAAGGAGAAGGAGGGAGGTCCTCCCCCGGCGCCACGGCGATCGGGACACCAGCGGCGCGGGAGGAGGAGGAGGAGGAAGGGAGGATTCCTCCTCCTCCCCTCCCTCCCCCCGCCGCTGTGAACCGGATCGCAGCGGTGGCACGGAGAGAGGGACGGAGGGGGCAAAGCAAGGAGGAGGAGGGAGCTGGCTCCTTCCTTCTCCCTGCCCCGCCTCCTCCTCCCTCTCCCCCCACCGCTGCGATCTCGCAGCGGCGGCGCGGGAGAGAGGGACGGAGGGGCGGTGCAGGGAGGAGGAGCTAGCTCTCTTCCTCCTCCCTGCCTTCCCTCTTCTTCTCTTCTCACCGGCGCCGATGCGATCCGGATTGCATTGGCGCCGGCGAGAGAGGGAAGAAGAGGGCGGTGCAGGGAGGAGGAGCTGGCTCACTTCCTCCTCCCTGCCCCCCCCCCCCCGGCTGCCATTTTTTAAAAAAAAATTTAAATGGCGACCAGGGGCATAGCGGGGGCCATGTCCAACAGGCTGGGGGGCGTGTATGGCCCCCGGGCCGCCAGTTGGACAGCCCTGCTCTAGATGTAAGCACTGTCCTTGGAAGCTACAGAGGCTTGGGGCCCAGTTGTTCTTGAGGGCCCTAGGATGGCAAAGTCATTGAGAGTCCATGGGGCAGAGAAGGGAAAAGGCAGGAAATGTCCAACTGGGAAAATGTCCTTGGAAACTACAAAGTCCGTGAACAGGGGAAAGGTCTGTGTGCAGCTCCCTGGGCGAGCCCGCTTGTACGGGGCATAACCCGGGACAGAGAAACAGCAGAGAATGGGTCCATGATCAGTGTCCTTGGCGAACTCCTTATCCCAGCCTGCAAAAACCTGGGTTGTGGGTTCGAAGCCTCCCTACTCGCATGGATCCCCCCTCAGAGGCTTCCCGGGGGCGATCTACCGAGGCAGAGACATCTTCCGTCCCCCCGGAGTCCATGGATGCACGTTTGGGCTCCCTGACTGCTCCCAGCCAGGGAAAGGATCTCGAGTCCGTTCAGGAAAGAAATTGTTGGAAATGGGGGGAAAATGAGTTCTGGTACTTGCAAACTAAGTCTCCCAATGTGGCAGAAGGCTGGGGACCCGCTCCCCCCTTCGCGGGGCCCCTTTGAGTCCAAATCGTCAACTTGCTGCTAGTTTTGGGCACGGATTTGCTGTAGAGAGAGTGGGACTTTAATGCAAAAAAGATGGGGGACGATTATCCTCAGATGAACTGAGAGCGCAAGAGCCGCTGAGTGCGAGCGGCCGCTTTTCCGGGCTTCCCCCAGGCCGGAGAGAGTTAGAGAGAGAAGAGGAAGGAAGAAGAGAGGATGGGAGAAGAGATAGAGTGTTTTGGGACAAAAACGAGGCAAATTGGTGAAACTTGCAACTTGTGGATACTGAATTCATTGATTCCTATGGAGATCCCTTTAACCGCTGTTCCCGGCTCTTCCCCCTCCCTTTTGGAACGCTCCCCCCCCCCCCGCCTTTCCAAAATGGCGGAGTGCAGGGAGCGAGGCCCCCCTTGTGGCCCTAAGAATCGGACCGGTCGCAGAAGGATGGAAGACAGGGTAGGAGGGGTAGTGGGTTGATTTTGGGGGTTTGTTTATTGTTTAGTAAAGTGTTTTTGTTTCCTTAAGTTTTGGGAGCGGGGAGGCGTTTGGCTTAGTGGCGGGCGGAGGTACTGCAGCGGCCTAGCATTTAGGCCTGTAGGAGGTCGCCAGGCTGTTGTGGCTTGGAGGCACGGAGGAAAGCATTTGCTTCTGTCTTGATGTGGTTTGCTTATGGGGCTGAGCATGTTCTTGCCATGTGTGGGGCTGAGTGGACGCTGGGAGAAATGTTCTTGCCTATGGTTATGTGAAGTATAAAGTTGCTTAGAGATGTTTTTGGTGCCTGGGCTGTGGGGAAGGGAAGGGAGGGAAATGTATTTGGCTTTTGTCTTGCTATGGCCTGTTTATGGGGTTAAATGTGTTGTTGCCATGTGTGGGGTTGGGTGGAAACTGGGGGAAATGTCCTGGTTTATTGTTATGTGCTGTCTTGATGTTTGTGGTGGAGATGGGGTAATGGGAGGCAATGGTGGCTTGGCTGGTTGGGAGGGACGAAGTTGATGTAGTAGTGTGTGTGTGAGTCTGGATAGGGAGGAAGGAAAAAAGGAAGATAAAATCCCTATTGTGGTATAGGTGGTGTGACTTGGCCCAATGCAAGAAATGGATGCTGGGGAACCCACTGCTGCGGGGTCTTCAAGGCCAGAATCTCCGGATTCGACCTCAACCTCCCTTCGTGGGAGGAGGTAATAAGCTTTCCCCGCCCACTACGTAGGAAGGGAAAGGGCATTCTGTCTTCTAACTATGACCCGTCCTTTAGAAACATGATATGAATCAATGGATTGAAGGAGCGCCATTATATTTAGATGACATCGCCTTAAAGGGGATCTGTGGAACGGAGAGCACACAACTGCTCAGTTGGTACATGGGGATTTTCTGAGAAAGCAACCTGTATAATTCTATACAGGTAATTCATTGTGTCTATATAATTAAATTTTGAACTACAGGGAATGTTTCCTTCACGGCCGACCCCATAGGATTAGCTATTTGTCATTGGTAAATAGAGTATTTGCTGAAAACTAGAGCACAGCAAGCGTAACCCATTTTATAATGGAAACAATTCACAGGCAAAGACAAAAGCTGCGGCACAACCACTTTAGCTTCAGCCACAGGGGAAACTCGGGGAACACCTGGGAAAGCAATTTGATGAAGGAGGAAGAAGAATGCGGCTGCAAAGAGAGGAGGTGCGTGGTTAACTCACCTTTTCTTGAAAATGTTAGTACCAAAATATATGGAGGGAAATCATAGAGTCAGAGAATCCTAGAGTTGGAAGACACCTCATGGGCCATCTAGTCCAACCCCATTCTGCCAAGAAGCAGGAAAGCTGCCTTCAAAGCACCCCCAATAGATGGCCATCCAGCCTCTGTTTAAAAGCTTCCAAAGAAGGAGCTTCCACTACACTCCGGGACAGAGAGTTCCACTGCTGAACAGCTCTCACAATCAGGAGGTTCTTAGATGACATAGCTGGACTCGATCCCTTCCAGTCCGGCTTCCGTATCGGGCATGGGACGGAGACCGTGCTTGTCGCCATTACAGACCAACTTCACTGCCAGCTGGACCAGGGTGGATCAGCCCTGCTCGTTTTGTTAGATCTAACAGCAGCGTTTGATACCGTAGACCATGCACTGTTGGCCCACCGTTTAGCCGTGACTGGGGTCAGGGGGACTGCCCTTAAATGGGTGGCCTCCTTCCTCCAGGACTGGGGACAACGTGTGGGGGGGGAGGTCTCCGGGAGGCTCCCATTAACTTGTGGGGTCCCCCAGGGGGCCATCCTCTCGCCCTTATTATTCAACGTCTATATGCGCCCCCTGGCCCAGCTGGCCCACGACTTTGGTCTGGAGTGTTATCAGTACGCTGATGACACCCAGCTTCTGCTGAGAATGGACGGCAGGCCGGACACCGTACCCGATTGTTTCCATCAATGCCCGAAGCCGTGACTGGATGGCTGTGCGCCAGCCGGCTGAAGGTGAACCCGTCGAAGACGGAGATCTTGTGGCCCGGTTGCCCTGGGCTGGATGAGTGCCGGTTGCCTACCCTGGATGGCGAGCAACTGTCATCCCTCGTTAAGGGCTTGGGTGTCCAACTGGACCCTTTGCTGTCCATGGAGACCCAGGTCTCCATGGTCAGCAAAGCATCATTTTTCCATCTCCGACAGGCTAGGCGACTGGCACCCTACCTGTCCAGGGATGACCTGGCCACGGTGATCCAAGCGATGGTCATCTCGAGGCTGGACTACTGTAACGCCCTCTACGTTGGCCTTCCTTTGTCAACAATCCGGAAACTCAAGCTGGTGCAAAATGCCGCTGCTCGCTTACTGGTGGGAGCACCAGTGAGAGAGCACATCACTCCCATCCTATGGCAACTGCACTGGCTTCCTATCGAGTACCGGATTGCCTTCAAGGTGTTGGTTTTGACCTTCAAGGCCTTACACGGTCTAGGGCCTGTGTACCTGAGGGACCGCCTTACCCCGTACGTTCCCCCGAGATCACTGCGCTCAGAGGAGCAGAACCTGTTAGAAATTCCATCAATCCGCTCCTGCCATTTGTCCACAACCAGGCAGCGTGCCTTTTCTGCTGCGGCCCCTATGCTGTGGAATTCCCTATGCTTGTCTCCTTCCGGAGAGCGTGCAAGACCGTCCTTTTTAGACTCGCTTTTGGCTATTTCGAAAATGTACTGTATGACCATGTCTATGAGTTTTAAGAATCTGTAATCCTTGAGATTTTTAACATTGTTGTATCTCGATGCTTTTGTTGAATGTTGTGATCCGCCCCGAGCCTGCAGGGAGCAGCGGAATATAAAACCGAATAAATAAATAAATAATTAAATAAATAAATGTTCAGGTGGAATCTCCTTTCTTGTAGTTTGAAGCCATTGCCATTGTCCTAGTCTCCAAGCCTGCCCCTTCCTCCCTATCACTTCCTCTCACATATTTATACATAGCCATAATACATGTCACCTCTCAGCCTTCTCTTCTTCAGGCTAAACATGCCCAGTTCTTTAAGCCGCTCCTCATAGGGCTTCTTCTCCAGACCCTGGATCATTTTAGTCACCCTCCTCTGGACACTTTCTAGCTTGTTGATATCTCTCTTCAATTGTGGTGCCCAGAATTGGACACAATATTCCAGGTGTGGTCTAACTAAGGTGGAATAGAGCATGGGGAGCATGACTTCCCTGGACAGAGACACTGGACTCCTATTGATGCAGGCCAAAATCCCATTGGCTTTTTTTGCTGCCGCATCACATTGTTGGCTCATGTTTTAAATGTTACTGTTATGGCTTTAGTGTATATACCGTGCTATCAGTATCTTTACAAACCTCTATCTATATATCTATCTACTGTATATAATAAAAGTCAATGTTTGCGGTGGTGGGGTGGTGCCAGCATTTCGATTGGTTGGCACTGTGGGATTATTTGCAAAAAGGACTCTGATTGGCCAGCCTCAGAACTCCAACATTCTAAGGCACCAGACAGAGGGGATTGGTTGCCACTGAGAGACAATTTGCATAACGCCTCTGATTGGCCAGCACCACCAACATTCCAACCCTCATCAAATTACCAATGCAGACCAAACTTGGCACACAGAGCCCCATCCTGCTGCAGTTTGAAGGAGGTTCTCTCGGCCTGCACAGGGCCTGAGTTGTAACTCGGTCCCATGTCTTTGCTACTGATTCTTTAAATGTTGTATACCCCTTTCATCTTCCCCTCCCCTGTCTATGTAACCGTGTTGCTGTTGTTATGTGTCAAACTCTGTAAACCGCTCCGAGCCCTCGGGGAGTGCATAAATAAATACATTTCTATTTAGCTTGCACACTTACTTTTCTACTTAATTTTCACACCATGCTCAGTATCAAGCTAAGAACACTGTTAATAACTTCAATAAAAACATTTTTTTTAAATTAACAAGGTGTTTTGAACAGAATTTTGCAGAATGTAAATTATTATTATTATTATGATGTTTTTACCCCACTATCTCTGTTTGGAAAGGGGAGAACCAGTGGCGTACAATGGGCAAAGTAGTCCATCAGATGAGGTCGGCGGAGGGGCTATAGCATTATACATGGCTAGACCCCTTCCAGTCCGGCTTCCCTTCGGGGCACGGGACGGAGACGGTTCTGGTCTCCATCACAGACCAACTCCGTTGCCAGCTCGACCAAGGCGGGTCTGCGCTGCCCGTGTTATTGGACCTCACGGCAGAGTTTGACATGGTCGAACACAATCTTTTGACCCACCGCCTGGCCATGGCTGGAGTGAGGGGGACAGTCCTGAAATGGCTGACCTCCTTCCTCCACCAGCGGTCTCAGTGAGTGAGGAGGGGCGAGGTGGTCTCCGAGGGCTCCCCATTAGTTTGTGGAGTCCCTCAGGAGGCCATCCTCTCCCCTCTGTTATTTAACATCTACATGCAGCCGCTTGCACAACTGGTGCGGAGTTTTGGGCTTGAGTGCCACCAGTACGCTGATGACACTCAGCTCATTCTGAGGATGGAGGGAAGACCTGGATCCGCCCCCGATAATTTCCAACATTGCCTCGAAGCCGTCACTGGATGGCTGCAAGCCAGTAGGTTGAGGGTGAATCCAGCGAAGACGGAGATCTTGTGGTTAGGTCGTCCGGGTGGTGGGGATGTCCAGCTTCCGACCCTGGACGGTGTGGCGTTATGCCCATCGCCTTCTGTAAAGAGCCTGGGAGTTCATTTGGACTCCCAACTGACCATGGAGACCCAGGTCTCCATGGTCAGCAAGATTGCCTTCTTCCATCTCCGTCAGGCAAGGAGGCTGGCCCCCTACCTGTCCTGGTCTGACCTGGCCACGGTGATCCAAGCCACGGTCATCTCGAGACTGGATTACTGTAACGCCCTCTACATTGGCCTTCCTCTGTCGGTGACCCGGAAGCTCAAGGTGGTGCAGAACACTGCCGCCCGACTCCTGTCTGGCACGCCAGCTGGTAGTCACATAACACCCACCTTGCAGGATCTGCACTGGCTCCGAATTGAGCACCGGATCACCTTCAAAGTGTTGGTGCTCACCTTTAAGGCCTTGCACGGCCTGGGGCCAGCGTATCTAAGGGACCGTCTCTCCCCATATTGCCCTACGAGATCACTGCGGTCGGAAGGTACCAATCTACTAGACATTCCATCTGCGAAGTCAGCTAAATTAACGGCAACTCGTAGGAGGGCGTTTTCCGTGATTGCGCCCACACTGTGGAACGCCCTCCCAGCCGAAACGCGCGCCATCCAGGATCTCCTGCCTTTCAGGAAGGCTTGCAAGACCTATTTATTCCAACAGGCTTTTGGACTGTAGGTCCTACTATGCATAACCCGCCATGCTGGTAATTTTCTATCTGTTGTGCCTGTATTCTTTGCATCAGGCTTTTAATTCTGTTGTGTAGACTGTGATGTTTTTGCTGTGTTTTAACCTGTTTTTAACCTGTTTTAATATGTTGTTGTATCTGCGCATGTGAGCCGCCCTGAGCCTCCCGGGAGTGGCGGCATAGAAGCCCGATAAATAAATAAGTAAATAAATAAATAAATAAATATACCTAAGCTCCAAATGTCTGCTGACTTTACAGAATAGGATTTCAGTTACTATTCCGGGCCAACCATTCCAGCACAACTTAAGTTGTGTTTCCGCACGTCTTGCTTTATGCTGGCCTCCCACTGCCTGCCACATCTGTTTATCAATTACCTTCCAAATACTCCATTTTGTCACCTTTTGATTCCCCCAGGAATTCTCCGACAACTTCCATAGCACAACAAAGGAGTCGCACAGCTTGAACATCTTTATGAAAGTGCCTTAAGAAGATTGCCGTTCCTTTTCGCCGTAAGATGCCGCAACTTTCAAAATGCGCTTTCTTCCGCCCGGCAAGGGCCTGCTGTTCTCTGAGTGATCACCAAAGTACGGAGGGGTGTTGGCCGCTCCACAGAAAGAAGTGCAAGAGTGGGACGTATGCTGAGTATGAAATTTGTTGTTTTGAATGCCTTTAATATACCCTGGCCCTCCTGCGGAGAAACTTGTCTGAAAGGAACCTTCCAGGTGTAAAACGATGACAAGATTGGCATGGCCAATTCAAAGGGCTTTCAAAATGGGAAGCCTGGTGGCAGATTACATCGAAAAGTATTGGCTGAATGATTTAGCCAATTTCTCAACAATGGAAGAGGGAGGGAGAAGAGACTTTGCTTATAAGAACCTATCATTCCAGTAAAAGACGACAAATAACAACCACCAATAGGAAGGGTGAGGTAGCTGCCTATCGAAAGCAGGCGCAGAGGGACAGGGACTGGTGGAAAGGTGTTGAAAAGCATGGAGGGGATCTTCTTGTCACTGCAGGCCCGGATTACCCAGAAGGCCAACCTAGGCCATGGCCTAGGGCAGTGTTTTTCAACCTTTTTTGAGCTGTGGCACATATTGTACATTTACAAAATCCTGGGGCACACCACCAACCAAAATGACACAAAATGATACTAACACAGTAATACATATAGTTAATATGTTTTTAAATGTATTTATACACTACCTTATGTAAGACTTTTGATTTTCTCCAGCAGGATTGGGTACTTTGAATGTGCTTTTTGCATCTGATTATGTATAATTAATTGTGCATTTCGTACTGTGACGTAGCGGCACTCCTTTAATAAGTAAGGGGATTGGAGGTTCCAATTTCCCACGGCACACCTGATGATCGCTCACGGCACACTAGTGTGCCCCGGCACACTGGTTGGAAAACACTGGCCTAGGGGTGCAAGCCGAGGGGGGCGCAGATCACAGACCAAAAAATAATAATTAAAAAAATGTTGTCACAGCCCCTGAAGGCGAAACGTCAGAGAGCGTGCTTCTGGGAAAAAATTGGGCCAAGCGGCCACAGGGATCACTCCGTGCCCCCCAGGGGGACCCCGCTGCCCCAGAGGACCTTCCTTCCATGCAGGGAGGGAGGGGGGAGAGAGGGAGTCGCCGGTGGAGAAGGGGAGGGGGTGTCCCCGCGGGGATCCTCTTCTCCCTGCCCCCCCAGGCCCTCCTTCCCAGGCACCGCCCTCCATTCCGCCCTCCCTTCCGTCCTTCCCTCCCAGAAGCCTCAGCTGCCGTGGCCCAAGGACCGTGGATTCCAGGGGGGGTGGAGTCCGAGGAAAGGAGGGAGGGAAGGAGGGTGCGTGCGCTCCCCCCCCCCAGTCTCTCTCTCATTCTGGGGCTTTCTGACGTGAAGGCTGGCGTCTTTTTGGGACGCCTGCCCGTGGCTGCCATGTTTGTGCCAGGCGGAAGTCCAGCGAGAGGGGCGGCCTGCACTTCCAAGAGAGGCGGCAGAAAGAGGCCTCTCTGGCGACGTGCTTCCCGCTGAGCTCACTTCCGGGTGATGCATGTGTGCTGGGGCCTGAGCGAGTGGCCCCTTGGGTCCGCTTCCCCCTCCATTCCTTGGTCACTCGCTCTTTCTGGGGCCAAGGCCCCTCCCCCCTCCTCCTGGCGGGACTCCAGCCTCAGCAGGGACTTTGCCCGGGCCTTTGCGAGGAAAGGGAGGGAGGGTTGGCCGCTTGCTCTCCCCTGGCATGGCATTAAAATAAGACTCAGGGTGCACTGTGGCTGGTTTCTATTTGTGGGATATATCTACACTCTCCCCCCTTATACGAAGGCCCCTCACAACCCATGAGCTCTCCTTCGCAATGAATTTACTCCTGTTACCTCACCCTGAGTTTTTAATCATTTTATCTTGTATGTATTTATTTATTTATTTCCAACATTTCTACCCCGCTCTTCTCTACCCCCCATCGGGGGGGGGGGGACGGACGACACTCAGAGCGACCTAACAAAAGGCACAATTCGATGCCAACATAATAAATACAATAAAAAACCAAAAATATACAGCATTAAAACACATTCAAATACAATTAACATTAAAACATCATACACATTCTCTTCAGTTAAAAACAGTATTTTGTCCATAACAGGAGCATTGAGCTATATCCATAACTTGCCATTACAAACCCAGTCCAAAGTGCTGCCTTGTGCTAATGTGCAAACGCTTGGTCCCACAGCCAAGATTTCACTTTTTTCCTGAATGCCAGGAGGGATGGTGTTGATCGTATGTCGCTTGGAAGCGCGTTCCACAGACGGGGAGCCACCACTGAGAAGGCCCTCTCTCTCGTCCCCACCAACCGCGTTTGAGAAGTTGGCGGGAGCGAGAGCAGGGCCTCCCCGGATGATCTTAAATTACGAGGTGGGACGTAGGGGCTGATGCATTCGGACAAGTAAGCTGGGCCAGAACTGTATAGAGCTTTAAAGGTCAAAACCAGCACTTTGAATTGAGCTCGGAATTGGACAGGCAGCCAGTGGAGCTGACACAGCAGGGGGGTGGTATGCTCCCTGTATGTAGCTCCAGTTAGTAATCTGGCTGCCACCCATTGGACTAATTGCAGTTTCCGAACTGTCTTCAAAGGCAGCCCCACGTAGAGTGCGTTGCAGTAGTCTATTTGGGATGTGACCAGAGCGTGGACAACCATAGCCAGATCAGACTTCCCAAGGTACGGGCGCAGCTGGCGCACGAGTCTTAACTGTGCAAAAGCTCCCCTGGCCACCGCCGAGACCTGGGGTTCCAGGCTCAGCCATGAGTCCAGGATCACTCCCAAGCTGCGAACCTGCGACTTATTTATTTATTTATTTATTATTCGGGTTTCTATGCCGCCGACTCCCTGAGGCTCGCGGCGGCTCACAGGAACCGAAGGTACAACTACACACAAGCAATGCGATAAAACATCTAAGACAATTAAACAGTTAAAACAGCAAAATACAAACCCCCAGGTACAGTTCAGAAATTAGATAGCGTGACACCCCAGGACAGCGGCTAAAGCGGAACATGGGCAGGACCTACTCACCGAAGGCCTGCTTAAACAAATAAGTTTTGCAGGCGCGTCTAAACGGGAACAGGTCCTTTATAGCCCGCGTTCCAGCCGGGAGGGCGTTCCACAGCGTAGGAGCTATAACGGAGAACGCCCTCCGCGAGTAGATGTCAGTTTAGCCAATTTCGCCGAGGGTATCTCTAACAAATTAGCATCCTCGGAGCGTAGTGATCTCGGGGACAGTGTGGGGTGAGTCGGTCCCTCAAGTACGCTGGCCCCAGGCCGTGCAAGGCCTTAAAGGTAAGAACCAACACCTTGAAGGAGATCCGGTGCTCGATTGGGAGCCAGTGCAGATCCTGCAAAACAGGTGTGATGTGGCGGCCTGCTGGGGTTCCAGACAGGAGCCGGGCGGCAGTGTTCTGCACCAGCTTGAGCTTCCGGGTCGCCGACAAAGGAAGACCAACGTAAAGCGCGTTACAGTAATCCAGCCTTGAGATGACCGTAGCTTGGATCACCGTGGCCAGGTCATTCCGGAGATATAGGGGCCAGCCTCCGAGCCTGTCGCAGATGAAAAAGCAACCTTGCTGACCGCGGAGACCTGGGCCTCCATGGTCAGCTGGGAGTCCAGATGGACCCCCAGGCTCTTAACGGAAGGCGATGGGCATAGCGCCACACCGTCCAGGGTCGGAAGCTGGACATCTACACCACCCGAGCGGCCCGACCACAAGATCTCCGTCTTCGCCGATTCCCCCTCAACCTACTGGCACGCAGCCATCCAGTAACGGCCTCGAGGCAGTGTTGGAAATTATCGGGATGGATCCCGGCCTGTCCTCCATCCTCAGAATGAGCTGGGTGTCGTCAGCGTACTGGTGGCACTCCAGCCCATAACTCCGCACCAGCTGTGCAAGCGGCTGCATGTAGATGTTGAATAACAGAGGGGAGCGGATGGCCCCTGCGGAACTCCACAAACTAATGAGGAGCCCTCGGAGACCACCTCGCCCCTCCTCACACGCTGAGACCGCTGGTGGAGGAAGGAGGTCAGCCATTTAGGGCTGTCCCCTCACTCCAGCCACGGCCAGGCGGTGGATCAGTAGGTTGTGGTCGACCGTGTCAAACGCTGCCGTGAGGTCCAATAACACGAGCAGTGCAGACCCGCCGTGGTCGAGCTGGCAGCGGAGTTGATCTGTGATGGAGACCAGGACCGTCTCCGTCCCGTGCCCCGAACGGAAGCCGGACTGGAAGGGGTCTAGCCATGTTGCATCATCTAAGAAGGACTGCAACTGCTCCATTACTGCCCTCTCAACTACCTTGCCCAGGTACGAGAGGTTCGACACTGGTCGGTAGTTGGAGGGAACCGCAGGATCTAGTGACGGTTTCTTCAGTAATGGAGCTACCACCGCCTCTTTAAAGCACTCTGGGAAGACTCCTTGCTCAAGGGAGCTATTTATGATGTTCAACAGAGGCCCACGTAACCCCTCCAGGCAGGATCTAACAAGCCAGGAGGGGCACGGGTCGAGGAGCAGGTGGTAGGCCTGGTTGCAGCCACAATCTTATCAACAGCATCTGCGTCCAGTGGCCGAAACCGGTCGAGGGTGGGCCCGGCGGAGGGCCACGGGGTCTCAAGTTCTCTTACTGTATCAATTGTGACTTCAGGGGGAGTGCGAACCCATCCAACACAGGCTGTAACCCTATGCCCTGTTTGGCCTTTCGACTGACCAGGAGGACCTCTGTCTTGTACAAGTGGCCCACTTTGTCATTTCTGATTTTAGATGCTGTATTTGTTCATTGTTCTTTTATTTTCAATCAATGATTTATGACGGTCTATGACCAGCACATAGAATGGGGCACAGATGCCCAAGGAAGGGGAATCGCAGTTCCCAAATAGGTCAAATATAAAAGCAGATTAAAAACATGTTATGAAAAGAAAACAGATTACAAAAAAACAAGTTAAATTACAGTTTAAAGAGCAGGTATGTGTCTAAAGGAGGGGGGCAGCTAATAGGAGATATCAAGCTCCTGGGAGGCCCTGGAGGGGGATGAGAAGGGAACATTTGCAGCATTTCAGTTATGACTAGTTACTCTACCTGTATTCCCGGCAGGAAATTGCCATGTGGGGTCAGTCATTGACCGTCTAATATTAATTGCTGCTACACCGTTCTTTAATTGATATGTTTGTATTTTTACTGTGTTATTGTTCATGCTTTTGATTTGATTTTATTGTAATTTGTTGTTTGGGTCTGGCCTCATGTAAGCCGCCCCGAGTCCCCATTGGGGAGATGGCGGCAGGTTATAAATAAAGATTACTATTATTATTATTATTATTCACCACAGGCAGCAGGTGTCATAAGACACCCCTTCTTGTATAGAAGCAATTTGACCAGTATTATTGTCCCTCCAAATTCCTCAAAATGATTATCCTGTTACATGAGGGCCAGCGTGGTCAAGTCAGATACGGCGATGCTCTCTCGGAGCCCTTTCTCATAACTAATGGAGTGAAACAAGGTTGTGTTCTTGCACCAACCCTATTTACAATCTTCTTCCGCATGATGCTCCAAAGGGCTACGGCAGACCTCGAAGAAGAAGAAGAAGAAGAAGGCGGCATATATATACGCTATCATACTGATGGTAGCTTGTTCAGCTTAAGCCGTCTGAGGGCTCGCACGAAGACTCTAAACTATCTAGTCCGTGAGCTGCTTTTTGCTGACGATGCTGCCCTTGTCGCCCATTCAGAAGCAGCCCTGCAGCGCCTCACGTCCTGCTTTGCAACAGCCGCAGAGCTGTTTGGGCTGGAAGTCAGCCTGAGGAAAACAGAAGTCCTCTACCAGCCCGCACCACAGGAAGAACACCATCATCCCCACGTCAGCATAGGCACATCTGTGCTTAAGTCCGTTCAGCAGTTCACCTATCTGGGAAGCATCATATTTTCAGATGCCAAGATTGATCAAGAGATAGATCACAGAGTAGAAAAGGCATAGAGTGCATTCGGAAGGCTTCACAAAAGAGTCTGGAACAACAAGCACCTGAGGCAAAGCACCAAAATCAGTGTGTACAGAGCTATCGTACTGTCTATTCTCCTCTATGGGTCTGAAGTATGGGTCACCTATCGCCAACACCTACGACTCCTCGAACACTTTCATCAGCGCTGTCTTCACACAATCCTAAATATACACTGGACTGAATATGTGACGAATGTTGCTGTCCTTGAGCAAGCAGGGATCACCAGCATTGAGGCCATGCTATTGAGAACACAGCTGCGCTGGGCAGGGCACATCTCTAGGATGGAGGACCACCGCCTCCCAAAGATACTACTCTATGGTGAACTCGCCACGGGTCAGCGCAAGAGAGGCACCCCCAAAAAGAGACATAAGGACTCCCTGAAGCAACACCTCAGGTTCGGCCAGATTGATCACCAACAATGGTCCACCCTGGCCTCACATCGGGAGGGATGGAGATTTCAAACCACACAATACAACATTGAAGGAAATATGCTTTTTGCGTTCTCAGTACAGCCCGATTCTGAATATACTTATTAAACCTTCTTTCCTTTAGTGTGGTGTTTATTCCTAAGCAAGTGTTGTGTAATGCCCTCCATGTGCACTGTATTCAGAAACAAGCTCCACTGACGCTGGGAAGGAAAGAGGTATTCCCAGAGCAGAAAAGCCGAAACCCGCTCTTTAGAAATCGCCCCTTACATCCATTTGCCTTCTCATCAATAATGCAGTTGACACATGCCTCGGTATTGCTTTCACAACACTCATCCATTCGTAATTAAAAACACAAATAAATTTGTTATGGAGACAGATACATCAGCTCGCGCAATAATACGCCAAGAGCAATAGAAACAACAGCAGTTGGACTGAAATGCGTGCTTTTAGCAGGCAGAGCCCGAGCCGGCAAGCATCACTTGGGTCCCACCTGCATCATTTGTATCCAAATAATCTTTAAATAAAATCAATATTTGAGGCACAGAAAGTACTAAACTTCAAATCAGCCAATCATTTGCAGAGGTTAAATTCCCCTTTTCAAAGAGAGGAGCAACAGAATATGTTGTACAAACACACAGCCTGGAAAGGTTTGGGACTGCAATTCTCAGGACTGTCTGGTTATGGGGGTCAGGAAGAAGTGACCCCAAAAAGGAACCTTTGCCGTATAAACACACATGTAGCTGCTTCAGCGGCAATATTAGGGATGGGAACATTGGTGACTCTCTCTTTCACTTGCATTCCTTGCCAACTTTGATTTAAAAAAATATCAAAAATGATAACCTAATCATTGGCAACACTGATGTAGACAGAGATCTTGAACATTTTATTTTATTTACTTACTTATTTACTTATTTATTTGTTTGTTTGTTTGTTTGTTTCGGCTTCTAGACCGCTCCCTCTAGAAAGCTCGGAGCGGTTTACAGCAGTGTAGCAAGCAATATAAAACATCTATCTATGTATATAGTAAAAGTCAGTGTTTGCGGGCGGTGGGCGGGTGGTGCGACCGAGCGAATATGTGCCAGCGTTTTGATTGGCTGCAACTGTGGGCTTATTTGCATAAATGGCTGTGACTGGCCAGCCTCCCAACATTCCAACACAGCACAGAGAGGAGAGGAAAGGACCTGAGGCAGGCATCAATGGCTGGAGTTGAAGTTACATAACTTATGTTATTTCATTACCAGCCTGCTCGTTTCTTTAGCCTGGTTTTTGAAGTTAGCCAGTTCACAGTTTTTTCTGTTGGAAATTGAATGTTCAGTATTTTCACCCAATACACTTCTAAGGAGACTCAGATGGAAAGCAAAAGGCCTCAGGCAGTCAGTCACTGCAGCCCACAGCAATGACGGATCAGGACCAAACATGGCAAACAAGGGACCAATGGCCCACTTCACAACCTGGTGTGGTTTAGGGCAGGATGGGCCACGAATGATGGGATTTGCAGTACCTTCACCTCATTCACTTCCCAAACAACACTGCAGCCCCTATAAATCACAGGCCAGGCCCAAAATTGACAGCAAGGCTTCCTTAACTTGATTTTCCTGACTAGGCGTCAGCACATGGGATATTGTTAGGCTTCCTCAATTTGTTTTTCCTGACTAGGCCCCCAACAATGACAGAACAAGACCGAACTTGGCACACAGACCCCCCAAGATGCACCCTACATCCTGGTGCAGTTTGAGGAACGATGGACCATGGATGATGGGACTTGCAGTACTTTAATTCACTTCCTTAGAGCACTGTGGCCCACACCAATGACGAACTATGGCACACAATGCCTTCCTCAAATAACCCGGGCACCACCGGGTCCCCAAGCGAGTACAGTATAAAACAAGCCACTAGACACCAACTAATCTAAAAATTGTTACAATAGTAATTGTTTAGAATTACCCCGATGTAATTTCCTCCAGCCCAACTCTCAATGCTGTGAGCTTGGAAAATGAGAAAAAGAAGTAGGCATGGCTCCATCATGGCTAGGTCCAAACACAAATGGAAGACCCTATATCACGCCCCTACGGGGCTTATTTGGTACTGCATCATGGACTTGGTCAACCTTCCTTGCATTCCTTTGTCCTCAACCATGCGGACTTGGTGGGAGGGACTGTGTTTGTTGCCAAGGTGATGCCACCACCCTAACTCCTCCCTTTTCTGAGGTCATCTGAGGGGCAGGACGTCCTCTCTTTGGCCATTCCAAGCTCAGCACATGGACGAAGCAGGCGGAAATCTGGAGCTTACGCTCAGACAAGCACCTTCGTTAGGGAAGTAATAGGAAGGGCCAGCCCGTCAACAGAGACTGTATTTCTTTGGGGACGCACGGACTTCGTGCGCCAGAGGACCATTTGAGGAGCAACAGGATACCTGGAACCATAAGAGAGGCACCTTCACGCTGCATAAGGCAAGTGAGCGCATCCCCTTTGTTTAAAGGACACTTTTGCGACCTACTTCAAGCTTTTTGGACCATCAGTTTTTACTGATTGTAAGCCAATAAACCATTGTTTTGAGTTCACCTTTTTGGAGTCCTGAGAAGGATGTCAGGGGCGGGGCCAAGAGGAAGGGGTGCCGCTGCCGCCATCCCATTGCGAGTTGTGGGGTCTGCATTGGCAGACAGCCCGCCGCTCCAGAGAACAATCGGAGGGCGGGCTTTGGAGTGCCTGCCATCCCGGGAGCGATCTGGGCCTGCAGCGGGAGCAGTCGGCGAGCTGCGGCAGCTGACCGCCCTGGTCACCCAGAAGACTTGATTGTCTTCCGGTTTGCCAGGGCGATCACCCGCCACAGCTCGCTGACTGCTCCCGCTGCAGGCACGGATCGCCTCCCGGGATGGCAGGCACTCCAAAGCCGGGATGGCAAGCACTCCATGGCAGGATGATCAGCTGGGGAACGGCTGGGGGCGAGAGCGGGCGGAGGCCTGCAGCCTCCAATCGCCTATTGCTCTGCTCAGCTCTGCTGCAGTGGCGGCTGGGTCTGCTTTGCCCTCCTCTGGGCTGGGTCCATTGGGCCATTCCATCTTGGGATCCTTCCTCTCTTGAGGATGTCAGCCTCCATCTTGGTTCGCACCTTGTCGTCTTGAATTTCATTTTATTTTATTTTAGTGGTTTTTATTATTATTTTATAATAATTTTATAATAATATAATAATATAATAAATAATATAATATAATGTTATATTATATTATAATTTCAATATATTATAACGTCTATATATACTATAATATAATAATTATGATATTAATACTAATAATATATGAATATTTCTTGATATATTAATATGTTAATATTAATGATGTGTAATATATAGTAAATAAATAAATAATGTAGATTAGAATGGAGTTCCGCCTTTAGGTGCGGCCCTCCATAATATTTTTTGGTTCTCATGTGGCCCCTTGAAAAAATAATTACCCACCCCTGCTCTAAATAAATAAAATAAATCAATTACTACTGTATTTTTCATCCTTTCCTAATGAAAAAAAATGTGAAAATTCAGGGTTAGAAATAGGAACCAATAACTTTATTTGAGCAATTAAGAAATAGGAATGTATTCCCAACCAAATAACTTTTTACATTAATGCAATACAACTGTTTGGTTCGCTCCTGACACGACAAATAGATAAATAAATAAATACATAAATAAATAAATAACTTTTTGTAAACTACGGTATATAGGGCTCTTCTTTTACTTAGCAAAATCACAGTCAGACTATTGGAAAAGAATTAGTCATGAGGACAACTGCAAAAAGAGTTGTTAAATAAGATTAAAGGTAGCTCTACAGTAGATAGCAATGTCAGATTGATCACTGATTCTGCTGAACGATTGGATTTGGCAAGTTCCCCTTGCAGATAATAATTAATGGGATTATTGCACAAGGTTGCTGGAAAGGTTTATTTATATATAAGGAAAGCCTTGTGTGCACTTTCATTCTTTCCAACTACCTTTCCTGAAGTGATGAGAAAAGAAGTTTCATCCTGCCAAATCATTGCAGGCAAAATAAACAACATGCCGAGACATTTAATCAATAGTTTATCTCTAGTTTGAATGCCTAATATTTCTTGTGGGTAAGATTTTATTTCTCCACAAAATATTCTAGGTACTTGCATGTTCCTAAGTGCAGTTTGACATATCATAGCCCTAAAGATGTTTAGGTAGCAGAACTATTTTCCGCACTGGAGTTGTATGATTTTGGGTTTGATCAACACACCAACACCACAACATTTGATCTGATGTTAATCTATTTTCTTATCAAGATTATCTCATTGGAGGAAACACTGAAGTGTGGTCAGTGTCACACCCCAACCTGGTCCCCAACCTGTTTCCTTGGTCAAACCAGACCGAAGCCATGTTATTCGGTCCCAGGGAGCCATCCTCTTCCCTTTATTATTCAACATTTACATGCGGCCGCTGGCCCAGCTGGTGCGCGACTTTGGTCTGGAGTGTTATCAGTACGCGGATGACACCCAGCTGGTGCTGAGAATGGATGGCAGGCCGGACTCCGTACCCGATTGTTTCCAGCAATGCCTTGAAGCCGTGACTGGTTGGCTGCGCTCCAGCCGGCTGAAGGTGAATCCATCGAAGACAGAGATCCTGTGGCCTGGTCGCCCTGGGCTGGATGAGTGCCAGTTGCCTACCCTGGATGGCAGGCAGCTTAGCCCGTCATCTTTGATTAAAAGCCTGGGGGTTCAGTTGGACCCATTGTTGGCCATGGAGACTCAGGTCTCTGTGGTCAGCAAAACGTCTTTTTTCCACCTGCGACAGGCTAGGCGACTGGCCCCCTACCTGTCCAGGGACGACCTGGCCACAGTAATCCAAGCGACGGTCATCTCGAGGCTAGACTACTGTAACGGCCTCTACGTAGGCCTTCCCTTGTCGACGATTCGGAAACTCAAGCTGGTGCAAAATGCTGCAGCTCACTTGCTGGCGGGAGCGTCGACAAGAGAGCACATTACGCCCATCGTGCGGCAATTGCACTGGCTTCCAATCTAGTACCAATTGTCTTCAAGGTGTTGGTTTTGACCTTCAAGGCCTTACATGGTCTGGGGCCGGTGTACCTGAGGGACCGCCTCACCCCATACGTTCCCCTGAGATCACTGCGCTCGGAAGAGCGAAACCTTTTGGCGGTACCATCTGTCCGCTCCTGCCATCTCTCCAGCATGAGGCAACGAGCCTTTTCAGTCGCTGCCCCAATGCTCTGGAACGTACTGCCAGACGACGTCCGGGCGATGGCGGAGCTTATCCCATTCCGGGGGGGGGAGGGGTGGTGCAAAACTGTGCTATTCAGGCTTGCCTTTGATTGAAGCCCCAGGAAATGAAATTGTCTTTATACTATCGTTGCATTATTTGCAACTTTTATTTCCTGTTCTTGTTGTTTTCATGATGTACCACTGCTTCGCAGTTCATTTTAATATATATGTGAACCACCCCGAGCCGGCCGGGAAGGGCGGAATATAAGACCGAAAAAATAAATAAATAAATTCCAGTCAGGCCTGTTAGGCCAAAAGGCAAGCTGCAGCCAGGCAGCTTTCGCAAAGACTCCCAGTTTATTCATCGTTCAAGGCCAAGTGGAGCTCAGCTCCCTCTCGGCCCGATAAGCAGAGATGAGTCGACTCCCTTTTACCCAGGTGCTACTACTAATTGGGATCACATACCATTCCCATGTGAAAAGGCCCGAGAAAGCCCAGCTGGAGAACTGTTATGAGAACCCAGTCCGACGTCTTTGTACGTTGTAACATCAAAGCCCATGAGACCTACTTAAGCCAGGTCTCAGAGATGGAAGTATCTTTCGCCAACGTTCAGAACTCCAAGCCAAGTCTCCACGGAACCTTGCCGGCCCATTTGGGGCCTGCCTAGAACTTTGCCTGCCAAGTCTTGTACCAAGAACTTTCCTGGATTTAGGGGCAAGAAGATTCTCTTTGCTTTGTTCCTATTTGCCAAAGGACTATAACCTTGCCTTCCTGCTATTTTGGACAATTTGCTGCTATCTGTTGCTGCTGTGAGAGCATCAATAGACTATATCCTAGCCTCTTTATTCTATCCATTTATTCTAAATAAAGCATTTAAACGTGGCCAGTGTCAAGCGGATTACTGAGGGGTCTTCCAGGTCTTTAGGACGCAACAGTCAGAGGCTTTGTAATGCTATAGTATCCAGTTGAAAGCAGTGTGGTCAGAGGAAAGTGAAATACAAAACAAAATGTGAAGGATGCTAACTGTATTAAAGCTTAAAAGGTACTAAAATAATGTATTGTCGAAACTCACAACCTCTGAGGATGCCTACCACAGATGCAGGAAAAATGTCAGGAGAGAATGCTTCTAGACAGGCCCGGATTAACACTTTTTTGTGCCCTAGGTCAGTGTTTCCCAACCTTTTTTGAGCCGCGGCACACTTTTTACATTTGCAAAATCCCGGGGCATACCACCAACCAAAATGACACAAAATGACACTCTAACACAGTAATACTTATAGTTAATATGTTTTTTTTAATGTATTTATACACTCAGTGTGAAACCTGGGCCTGTTTCAATGAACTCAACATAGAAATCCCGGCAGAAATGGCAGAAAGACACAAACTTCTCACACAGAACTCCCATAACCAAGAGAAAATGCTATAAGAGTTTGGTGGGCATTGACCTTGAGTTTTTGAGTTGTAGTTCACCTATATCCAGAGAGCACTGTGGACTGAAACAATGTTGGATCAGGACCAAACTTGGCATGATTACTCAATATGCCCAAATATGAACGCAGATGGAGTTCAGGGGAAATAGACCTTGACATTTGGGAGTTGTAGTTGCTGGGATTTATAGTTCCCCTACAATCAAAGAGAATTCTGAACCCCACCAATGATAGAACTGGGCCAAACTTCCCACACAGAACCCCCGGGAGGCAAGAGGAGGTCTCTACTTGGGGAAAGGGAGGCGGGCCTTCCCAATGCATGGAGAGGGAGAGACCAAGTAGACAACGGGTGGGGAGGGGGGGTGTTTGTAATTTTGTGCCTTTATCGAGTTAGGTTTCTTAGGGTTTTTATACTTCAACACACTAGACACCCCCCCCCCCCTCCACCTTCCTGGAGGTTCCAATTTCCCACAGCACACCTGATGATCGCTCACGGCACACTGGTTGAGAAACACTGCCCTAGGTCACATTTTGGAATTACGCCTCCTTTAAGCCAACCTCCCACCACCTCCAAGGTCCCCATTCCCACCGGCTGGAAAGCTCCGCTGTGCTCTGAAGGTCTCAGGAGTCAGGAGGCTTGGGGAAAGCGCAGCGGGTGCAAACTTGCTCCAAAGGTGCACACGAGAGAGAGGGGGATGGAGCAGAGACTTTGCCAGGTGAAGGAGCAAGGAGGGGCATGAGAAAGGGGGAAAGAGGGGCGTAGACCAGGGGGTTTTTTGGTCCGTGATCTGCGCACTCCTCCCTGGCTTGCGCCCCTAGAAAATTGCCTTGTTGGCCTTATGTGCAATCCGGGCATGCTTCTAGAACATGGCCATACATCCTGAAAAACCTACAACAACCTACTAAAATAATTATAGTGGAATTGAGAAATCGTGAGCTTGTAAAATTTCTTTCAAGAAGAATGTATATAATGACATGCTGAAGATATTCAGAACTGATCGGTGGCACCAAGATCCGGGACTTAGAATATTAGTCATGGATGTCTTCAGCTTGTCATTGTATTCATTCTTCTTTATTTAAAAAACCAAACCCTACACGCTCTGTAAAAATAGGTGTGTATTGCTGTCTAGATTATGTAACTCCTGGGTGGCTGAGGCAAGGGACTTGTTTCCAAATTTATCAAAGTTTTTTTAATTGTCAAAGGTAGAAAAAAATATTCAAACAAAAAGAATTTCCCTGTTTTCTTTTAAACATACCATAGTATACCTTGAGATGGACAAATTTGTTCCCTTTCTGATTTTATCAATTAATTCTTCTGAGGTCAGAGCAACAACAAGAGCATTTGCACAGTTAAAACTGGTGCGCCAGCTGCGTCCGTATCTTGGGAAGTCTGACTTGGCCACGGTGGTCCACGCTCTGGTTAGATCCCGTATAGATTACTGCAACGCTCTCTACGTGGGGTTGCCTTTGAAGACTGTTCGGAAGCTGCAACTAGTCCAACGTTCAGCAGCCAGGTTGGTAACAGGAGCGCCATTCAGAGAGCGTACAACTCCCCTGTTGTGCCAGCTCCACTGGCTGCCAGTTTGCTACCAGGCACAATTCAAAGTGCTGGCTTTGGCCTTTAAAGCCCTAAACGGTTCGGGTCCTACTTACCTGTCCGAACGCATCTCTCCCTATGAACCATCGAGATGTTTAAGATCATCTGGAGAGGCCCTGCTCTCGGTCCTGCCTTCTTCGCGGGCGCGACTAGCAGGGATGAGAGACAGGGCCTTTTCAGTGGTGGCTCCTCGGCTTTGGAACGCCCTCCCTAGTGACATCAGATCAGCTCCCTCCCTGTTGTCTGGGCCCCGCCCCCGGAGGGAGTGGCATTGCTCAGACTGCACTCCTCCCTCCCTCCTTCTGAGGCCACACCGAGTTGTCCCAGCAGCAGCTGCGTGGCGCCTTTGAGACAACTCGGCATGGCCTCAGAAAGAGAGAGGGAGGAGCAGTGCAGCCCGAGTGATGTCACTCCCTCCTGGGGCGGGGCCCGAGTGATGTTGCTTGGGCCCCGCCCCTGGAGGGAGTGACCTCGCTCAGACCCCACCCCGGAGGGAGTGACGTTGCTCGGGGGCAGGGCCCGAGCGGCGGCGTGTGAAAGGGGGCGTAATTCCAAAGTGTGGCCTAGGGCGCAAAAAGGTCTTAATCCGGGCCTGCATCTGATGAGGTCGTAATTTACATTTAATAAGTTGTGGTTGTGTTGTGTACATTGTATATTTGTGTTGTGGTTTGATTATTATGCATGCCAGGCAATACAGCAATGCATTATATGAATCAGTGTTTCCCAACCTCTTTTGAGCTGCGGCACACTTTTTACATTTACAAAATCCTGGGGCACATCACCAACCAAAATGACACAAAACGACACTCTAACACAGTCATACATATAGTTAATATGTTTGTAAATGTATTTATACACTCAGTGTGAAACCTGGGCCTGTTTTGATGAACACAACAGAGATATCCCGGCAGGAATGGCAGAAAGACACAAACTTCCCACACAGAACTCCCATAAACAAGAGAAAGTGCTATAAGAGTTTGGAGGGCATTGACCTTGAGTTTTGGAGTTGTAGTTCACCTATATCCAGAGAGCACTGGGGACTCAAACAATTATTATTATTATTATTATTGGTTCGACTTAATATACCGCTCTCTCTGGAGCCCAGAGTGGTTTACAGAGTTAATAGATAAAACACATAAAAAGCAATAAAATACAATAAGACCAATTAAAAAACCCCAGTTAAAATCCATTCCAGCAAACTGCGATGGCAGTAGAAATATGCTGGCAGCGGCACATCAGGATGCTGATAATACTCATTAGTTATGGGCCAAATGCCTGTCTAAATAGCCAGGTTTTTACGGCTCTGTGGAACGGCATTAATTCCCGGATCAGGACCAAACTTGGCATGAATACTCAATATGCCCAAATATGAACGCAGATGGAGTTCAGGGGAAATAGACCTTGACATTTGGGAGTTGTAGTTGTTGGGATTTATAGTTCCCTTACAATCAAAGAGCATTCTGAACCCCACCAATGATAGAACTGGGCCAAACTTCCCACACAGAACCCCCAGGAGGCCAGAGGAGGTCTCTACTTGGGGAAAGGGAGGCGGGCCATCCCAATGCATGGAGAGGGAGAGACCAAGCAGACAATGGGTGGGGAGGGGGGTGGTTGTAATTTTGTGCCTTTATCGAGGTAGGTTTCTTAGGGTTTTTATACTTCAACACACTAGACTCTCCCCCCTCCCCTCCTGGAGGTTCCAATTTCCCACGGCACACCTGATGATCGCTCACGGCACACTAGTGTGCCCCGGCACACTGGTTGGGAAACACTGATATGAATAATCTCAATGTAGGAAAATACTTTGCAAGATGCTTGTGAGATCTCTAAACAATTCCGCTAAGAAAAGCAACCCCCCTACCCCTACTCCAAAATATCAATGAGAAGAATGATGTAAATCCCGGTTCTGGGAGGCTACACATGTATCCATTGCAATGAATGTTCACCCAAGCTCTCCCTACAAAATCAATGCACATTATTTTGCCAGTGAAAATTTGGCACATTATCACACAATAAACACCCCAAGTTGCTGTTTCAGGGTAGAATATTTAATCACCGTGATCATATACCATTAGTGCCACCATTTATTCTGTATATTGCTATTGCATGGAAGAATAGATACGTTCATTCCATTTCTTTTGGCAGCCTTTCCCTGCCATTTGCTGTGAGCACGCACAGTTTAATTAACGATCTGGTCAGTAAGAAGACACTCTGTATTTAAGCACGAGCCTCCTGTTGAAGAACGAATCAAGGAGAAATTAACACCGTCCGGTTTGATTACTGTTGCTTTGCCCATTATCCCTATAATGTTTTCAGTGATGGGAAGATCTAAAACCAGACCGTGGATCTCTTCCGTCAGTGTTTACACTGTTTATACCAGGGATGGGAAACATGAGTCCCGCCCAGTGTTCCCAGGTCTCCGGGCCGTTCCTCTCTTTTCTGGTCCTCATAGCAAATGGGGAAATCTCAGGGCAAAAGCACTATCCTGAAAAGTAAGGTAAAGGTATTCCCCTGACATTAAGCCCAGTCGTGTCCGACTCTGGGGGTTGGTGCTCATCTCCATTTCTAAGCCAAAGAGCGGGCGTTGTTCGTAGACACCTCCAAGGTCATGTGGTCGGTATGACTGCATAGAACAGTGTTTCCCAACCAGTGTGCCGTGAGCGATCATCAGGTGTGCTGTGGGAAATGGGAACCTCCAGGAAAGGAGGGGGGAGTCTAGTGTGTTGAAGTATAAAAACCCTAAGAAACCTACCTCAATAAAGGCACAAAATTACAAACACTCCCCCCTCCCCACCCGTTGTCTATGTGGTCTCTCCCTCTCCATGCGTGGTCTCTCCCTCTCTATTATTTAACATCTACATGCAGCCGCTTGCACAGCTGGTGCGGAGTTATGGGCTTGAGTGTCACCAGTACGCTGACGACACTCAGCTCATCCTGAGGGTGGAGGACAGGTCTGGCCCCGTCCCCGATAATTTTCAGCACTGCCTCGAAGCCGTTACTGGATGGCTGCGAGCCAGTAGGTTGAGGGTGAATCCGGCGAAGACGGAGATCTTGTGGCCGGGTCGTCCGGGTGGTGGGGATGTCCAGCTTCCGACCCTGGACGGTGCGGCGTTATGCCCATCGTCGTCCGTGCAGAGCCTGGGGGTCTACTTGGACTCCCAGCTGACCATGGAGACCCAGGTCTCTGCGGTCAGCAAGATTGCCTTCTTCCATCTCCGTCAGGCAAGGAGGCTGGCCCCCTACCTGTCCCGGTCTGACCTGGCCACGGTGATCCAAGCCACGGTCATCTCGAGGCTAGATTACTGTAACGCTCTTTACGTTGGCCTTCCTCTGTCGGTAACCCGGAAGCTCAGGCTGGTGCAGAACACTGCCGCCCGGCTCCTGTCTGGTTCCCCAGCAGGATGCCATATAACACCCATTTTGCAGGATCTGCACTGGCTGCCTATCGAGCACCGGATTACCTTCAAAGTGTTGGTTCTCACCTTTAAGGCCTTACACGGCCTGGGGCCAGCGTATCTGAGGGACCGTCTCACCCCATATTACCCTTCGAGATCACTTCGTTCGGAGGACTCTAATCTTCTAGCTGTCCCCTCCGCTAAGGTGGCTAAAAGAACTGCCACTCGCCGAAGGGCCTTCTCGGTTATAGCGCCGACGTTGTGGAATGCCCTTCCGCCAGCCACACGGGCTATCCATGACTTACTCCCGTTTAGGCGGGCATGTAAGACTCACCTTTTCCGGCTGGCTTTCCAGGTATAGGATATCCAATACTCAAACAAAATATGCCACTTATGCACCACAGTGAAATTGTGAAGCTATTAAGCACATATGTTATTAATATACTAAAAGTGATTTTTACTACAATATGTTGATTGTCTGACTTCTCCCTCAGTTCTGCCCTAAGAAACTTCACGGTATAGCGTTGTGTGTTATATGGTTTCCAGGTATAGGCCCAGCGGGTTCCTCAAGCCATGCCAATGTTACCAGACCGTTTTAATTATTTTAACTGTGTTTTTAATGATGTTTTATTGTGTATTTTTATCTACATCTTGTATTGCATTTTAGAGTGTATATGTTTATTGTGTATTGTCTTGCTTTCTGGCTGTGAGCCGCCCCGAGCCATATTGGGAGTGGCGGCATAAAAGCCGAGTAAATAAATAAATAAAATAAATAAAAGGCCCGCCTCCCTTTCCCCAAGTAGAGACCTCCTCTTGCCTCCAGGGGGTTCTGTGTGGGAAGTTTGGCCCAGTTCTATCATCGGTGGGATTCAGAATGCTCTTTGACTGTAGGGGAACTATAAATCCCAGCAACTACAACTCCAAAATGTCAAGGTGTATTACCCCTGAATTCCATCTGCGTTCATATTTAGGCATATTGAGTATTCATGCCAAGTTTGGTCCTGATCCAACATTGTTTGAGTCCACAGTGCTCTCTGGATATAGGTGAACTACAACTCCAAAACCCACAGTCAACGCCCACCAAACTCTTACAGCATTTTCTCTTGGTTAGGGGAGTTTTGTGTGGGAAGTTTGTGTCTTTCTGCCATTCCTGCCAGGATATCTATGTTGCGTTCATCAAAACAGGCCCAGGTTTCACGCTGAGTGTATAAATACATTTAAAAGCATATTAACTATATGCATTACTGTGTTAGAGTGTCATTTTGTGTCATTTTGGTTGGTGGTGTGCCCCAGGATTTGGTCAATGTAGAAAATGTGTCGTGGCTCTAAAAAGGTTGAAAAACACTGGCATAGAGCACTGTTACCTTCCTGCTGGAGCGGTACTAATGTGGAGATATTGGGAATATAGATATTTATACATATATTGCATGTACATTACAAGAACTAAAATGTAAGAAAAATCAGATTATCTCTGTTTTAGAAAGCCAAGCTGACAGGACAAAGGGAAGCGGAAGTTTCTGTGTCCAAGGCAGAAGCAAGAGGGGGAGAACATTCCAGAGGAGAGCTCAGCAGCAGGCCATCGGAGGCTGCAGGCCTCCGCCCGCTCTCCCCCCAGCCATTCCCCAGCTGATCGCCCTGCGGGGCCAAGAGGAAGGGAGGCCGCTGCCGCCATCCCTTCGTGGGCTCTGTGGAGCCTGTGTTGGCAGACAGGTGGAGGAGCAGTGGCTTTGGAGTGCCTGCCATCCCTGGAGGCGATCCGGGCCTGGAGGGGGGGGGGCACTCAGCAATCTGAAGCAGCTCATCGCCGTGGCGACCCAGAAGATGATCAAGTCTTCTGGGTCGCCACGCCGATCAGTTCTCGCAGGTCACTGAGTGCTCCCGCTGCAGGCGCGGATCACCTCCAGGGATGGCAGGCACTCCAAAGCCACTGCTCCTCCACCTGTCTGCCAACACAGGCTCCACAGAGCCCACGAAGCGATGGCAGCAGCGGCATCCCTTCCTCTTGGCCCCGCAGGGCGATCAGCTGGGGAATGGCTGGAGGGGAGAGCGGGCGGAGGCCTGCAGCGTCCGCATGCATCCGGCCCGCGGGCCGTAGGTTGCCCACCCCTGTTCTAGGCTTTGAAATCTTCTGAGCTGGGATAAATGCTATCCTAAAGCTTCCAGGTGCCATTAAATATAACTCCCAACATTTCTCATTGTTGGCTATGCTTGTTAGGACTGCTTGGAGTCTAATATCATGTCAAGTGACACATATACGTGAATGAACTTAACTGAGTCTCATACAGAACCCCTTCCCAGCCCTGTCTAGAGATGACAGGGACAGAACGAGGAAGGGACCTTGCAAACGAACTTCAGCTCTTCCACTGTTAAACCCAAGTATGTTCATTATTTATTTATTTATTTATTTATTTATTTACTATTTTTATATGCCACCCTACTATTTTTATATGCCACCAATATTGCCGGAGCGGCTTACAACAAACTGAAAAAACAACAATTAACATTACAACATATCGCAATATTGTTAGCAATATTGCATGTAATACAAATATATAAGTTATAATATCACGATATAATTATTGTATCACATTATCATTGGCAGTATAATACTGTGTTACAATACAACACCACCAATACCAAATGCATATACCACATACCATACCGTAATCATACTATTATTATTATTATTATTACATTACAATTATTATACTATAACATAATACAATATATTGACATTATATTATATCAAATTGCAATGCAATGTAACACTATATTATATTATATATTATTATATTATATTATCTTTAAAATAATAAATAACATTATTTATTTAAACAAAATAAAATTACTTATTTAAATAAATAATTTTATAGAATCATTTTAAACAATTACTTTCAATTATAATGCAATGTAACACTACATTATATCATATATTATTACATTACACCATACTTTCTATAAAATAATACATAACATTATTTATTTAAACAAATACAGTTAACATAATAAGGCCACATATTTTATTTAACTTTATTACGGTCACAGACCAGCACAAAGCGGGCACAAGCGCCCTAAGAGGAGAAGGACAACTCCCCAGTAAACAGTTATTTAAAATCAGACTAGAAATCAGTATAAAAATATATTTTAAGAGACAGGATATTGTTGCCTTACGGTGTCAATCATCACCCGTCTGATCTTAAGGGCAGCAGCACAGAACTTAGCAACACTGTAAGTCATTGCAGTGCTAGAGTCCGAAAGCAGCAGGGTGGAAAAGCATCTTTCACTGCGCCCCGGGTACTTTCAAAGCCATGGCCCAATGAGATTGGATCTAAGATCTCTGTAGAACATGAATTGAAGAAGCACGTGCTCAGTTGTTTCCACATCACCAGACCCACAGGGGCATAGTCTCTGCTTGAAGGGGGTCTTCTGATACCTCCCCTCCAATACAGCCGATGGGAGGGCATGGCCTCTTGCCAGGGTAAAAGCCACATGTCTTATCCCTAATTCCATCAGAAATCACAGTATGTACTAGGAGTGGATATCTCCGGTTTAAAATACTTTGAAATCCGTTATTTTTTGTATTTAAAATTAATTTCAAAGTTTTTTGACCCTCGGGGCCCAACCCGGAAGTGTAATTTCTATACCGATAGAAATACACAATGCTAAACCGAAAAGATAAAGGGCCAGACCTGAGAGCGTCACCAATAAACAGTCGCAATACAGCAATGTAGCAAAAGTATCAAAATCCATATTGTAAATATTAACAGTGCTATAATGCAAGGCAATATCATATTTAGTACAATGCTGTGAATAGCATGCAGCATCAAATGCAATGTAATCCAAATATAGCAACCAAATGGTGATGCTAAATCAAATACAAAGGGTAATACGCCCAAACTCGCAGGTGAGGGCTACTTGCGACGCTCAACCAGAATCCGAATAACCCTGTGTGAGGTCCGGAGCCAGATAACTCACGGACTGAAGACAAAGTCCTTGGGGGAGCCTTGGTGGACGGAAGAGCTGGCACAACGCGAGCCCCTGCCTCCTTCTCTATACTTGGGAATAAACCAGGACAAGGGTCCCGCTTTATTCCCACGCAGGGAAGGAAGTGGGGACTCGGCTCCCCACTTTCCCCGCACCTTAAAGCCATCCCGTGTGAAATATAACGCAGGATAGTACTGAGGGGGCGGGGGAAGGAAGGTGTGTGGCTGTGCTTGCATCCCCCCCCCACGAGTTTAGAATCAAATTTTTTATGGCTCAACCACCCCTAGTATCTACCATCACTGAGCTGCCTATTTGTCACCATAAGAGCAACAAAGGGCACCCACAGTTTCCTTCCCAAGAAGGTACATTTGGCACATTATCACACAATAAACATCCCAAGTTGCTGTTTCAGGGTAGAATATTTAATCACTGTGATCATATACCATTAGTGCTGCAATTTATAATGTATATTGCTACTGCACGGAAGAATAGATACATTCATTCCCTTCCTTTTGGCAGCCGTTTACTTTTCAGATGGCATAAATCTGGGAAAACTTTGGAAGGCTGAGACCTTTTTGTCTAATAGCATTATTTCTGGAATCCTTGTTCCCAAAGGTGAGGAGGAACTGAATAGAGGCTATACTACACATCCTGAGAGAGAAAATTACTATTCATGACCAGGCAAAATTAAACCTCTTTTTATATCAGTTTGAGCAATAAGAACTTTGTCGAAGCCTGTTATTGGAGGGCATAAAAACATCCTTCAAGTTATCAAAACTATATAAACTTTTAGATAGAACTACACAGCAGCCACACCGTGACTAATTTAATCAATCATGTTAATATGACACAAGGGATCTACAACCAGATCTGACTTTTATATTTTATTTTAATGTAAGATTAAATACCGTCTTCTTTTTAAGTGTAACGTTCAGGTAATCCCTCAGAGCCACATTTATTTATTTTATTTATTTACGGAATTTATATGCCGTCCTTCTCACCCCGAAGGCAGGCCCGGATTACCCATAGGGCCACCCTAGGCCATGGCCTAGGGGCACAAGCCAAGGAGGGTGCAGTTCACACGGATCCAAAAATAATTGTTGAAACAAAACCGCAACGCAACTCTCTCTCTCTCTGGGGAGGGCGGGGGGTGAGCAGTGCGAGGGGGTGGGGGAGGAGAGAATGGCGCTTCCCCTCACCATCGGCCCCTCCCTCTTGTCAAGGAAGGAGGGCGCGAGGAGGAGGCGTAGGGAAGCCCTCGGGGCCGCTGCCGGGCATGCACGGCACCCAGGAACATGGCGGAGGAGGCAGAGACGCTCGTACCCTCCTGCTGCACATGTCCGGCAGCGGCCCCGGGGGATGGGGCTTCCCTCCACCTCCTTACTCCTTCCTTGAGTCAAGGAAGGAGAGCGCGCGCATGCAGCGAGGGCCCGGGGGCTTCCCTTCCTTCCTCCTCCTCCTCGCGCACCCTCCTTCCTTGACTCAAGGAAGGAGGATGCACTGCGAAGAAGAGGAGGCGGAGGAAAGCCCTGCCCCCGGGGCTGCTGACGGCCCCGGGGGCGGGGCTTCCCTTCGCCTCCTCCTCCTCATGCCCTCCTTCCTTGACTCAAGGAAGGAGGGCGCACGGCGCCACGAGGAGGAGGAGGTGGGGGTGCGGTAGAGGTTGTTTTGGGGGCGTAATTCCAAAGTGTGGCCTTGGGCGCCAAAAGGGGTTAATCCAGGCCTGCCCGAAGGGGACTCTGAGCGGCTTACAAGTCATATGAACATACTACATACTACATTACTAGCATAGTACTAATACATCATTCATAATATTAGTATTATATAATATTATATTGTTGCTGGGGGAGGGCCCTGATGTCACAGGAGACAAGATGGAACTGTCTTCCCGGCTCCCCTTCTTTTCTCTGGCCCCAGAGCGGCCATTGGTGCTGGGGGATAATGGGCCTTGGCATGCCACTGTCAAATTAGACCAAGGCAAAATCATTGGCTCACCCCTTCAATCCCTTGGGGGGGTTTCTACCTACTTTTCACAAACACTGGTAGTACCAACTAGAGCGGAATAATTAATACAATTGTATAATAAAAAAGCCAACATTTACATAAATCTCAGTGATCCAATAGACCTACAGTACTTTAGTTGTGTGGTGTTTCAGCCTGGTGTTCATGTGCATGCTAGGGATGATGGGGTTGTTAATGTAAATGCTGATGGTGAGAACTCTGAACTGCAAAGTGAACTTCCAGGTGAGGCTTGCCTTCCTGAGAAAAGGCCAATTCCCAGGGCTGCATTAGATGAGCCGGAGTCCGAAGGCCTTCAGGCTGATAACGGAACACCTGGGGATTTTGATGAGCTTACATTCAATCGTAGAGATAACGTTCTACAATCTTGGCAAGCTGCCAGTCTACGACGTAGCGGCCATTTGGGAAACCGAAACTAATTTGTCCTTATTAGAGCTTGCTTGGGAAATTGTCTTTAGATTCCAGGCTTCGTTCAGAATACTATGCCAAGCTATTCTTGTCTCCAAGCTCTTGATTTTTGCCTAGGCCTCCGTGCACCTTTTGCTTCCAAAGCTGCCTTGTATCATTTATGGGATTTGCATCAAGCTTTCTACCTTTGTCTATTGGATTTTGGGACTAATTGAACTGTGTGATTTTTACCTTGGATATATTCTACAATTTATCTTCTTTTAACCCTTTTGTTGGACACTACATTTGATTCAAAATAAGCCTACTTATTCGGAGACTATCTGTTGTGTGTGAGACTAGGTGGGGTGCTCCTTGTCTGAAGTGCAACAAGTTGGGACTACCAGTAAAAAAGATTATTCCATTCCCTTTCCACCAAGCAGGCTAAGGCCTCCATTATAACTTGCATGGGGTTTTTAGAATTAGTCTGATGGCAGCATATGACCCAAGGGGTCTGTAGAAGGATTTTCCTAACTTGATTGTAAAACATTGAGGGAGATCGGTTTAACCTTTCTTCTATGCCCTTTACACTAATATTTAGATATTATTATTTTTCCATAGCAGAAAAATCTGATTAGGGAGCTGAGAATAGAGTCTGTGCAGAAATAAGAGCCACTGTGTTGTGATTGAGCCTCCAGCTGCTACTGATAGTAGTGATTCAGAAGACTCTGATGGCTCAGCCTCTGGGGAGAGTATGGAACTGGGTGGGGCTGTTTGTAGCAGGAGTACTGGTGTTTGCAGAAAGAGGCTTACTCGTGAGTCAAGTGAAGAGGATCACTTGCAACTCAAGGGAGTCAAGCAAATAATGACAGCACCTACAGACTCTGAGACATGTGAGGGATTCTCTGGGAATGATGGGAGTCAGAGTACAGAGGACACTTCTATCGAAATGGATTGGACTCAAGTAAGAGAAATTCAGAGGGCTTGTGAGGAGCCCACAAGTTCAGACACCTGGGTAGGATTCACTGATGATCAGGATTGGCCCTCAGAATCCCCAGACAATGGGTGGGATGTTCTAAGTCTTAACCACAGGTGGAAATCTTGGGGGGGGGGGCAGTCAAAGGGCAGCAGCTGCTGGGAGAGTAACACCTGAGGATGATGACGATAGGGCGTCGACCTCATCAAGTGGATCTGACTTGTAGTAAGCTTAAAAGGTGGGCATTTTGACACTAACCTCTGTGGCTAGCAAGGAGTTGCCTTTGGATCCGAGGACTCTTGTATCCTGTCATCTTACATCTTGCAGCCTTGTTTCCAGACTGATTCTGCTGCTTCCTGTGGTGGGGTTTGAACTCCGCTGGATTGCTCCCCAGTTGGACGGTGGGTTGTGTCTTTGCTTCTACGTCTATCTCCTCTCCTTGACATTGGCCTGGCTCCTGGATTACGTCTCTCCTACGCCCCTTTGGATACCTTCTTGGACAACCTTTGGATGACTTCAATGCTGATGACCTTGGACTGATTCTGACGACGACATCTTCTCTGCCGCCCTCAGCGTGCCTTTCCTTGTTTGTTTTGCTTTGATTTTGCTAAAGTGTTTTGGCGTTTTGAATGCAGGCTTTTCCTCCCTGTTTGTTTTCATGCCGGTCAAGGCTTCCTTTTGTGAGCGTTTTCACTGACCATTAAGTGCTTTTGTTTTGCAAATACTTACTGTATCTCCAGAGACTCTGTGAATATTAAAACCAACTATTTACACTTCAATTGGGTTTGGCTCTCTGAACTGGCATCTGCTGCGACACACTGAGTTTAACATAGCTTAATTCTGGCCAAGAGTGCTTAATTCCAAATAAATGTGTATATCCTGAATGAGAGCATTCTTGCTATAACCTAAAATCTGTATATCTGTATACCTTTATAAAACAGAATGTTTGTGTGTATGCGGAGGGCGGATGGGCGGAAGGGCGGATTGTGGCAGCCACTTTCACAGGCCAGGGCGGATATGTGGCAGCCACTTTCACAGGCCACAGCGACCAGCGCGGGTGATGGACCTGCACCAAACTTGGTACACATAACCCCCCTAACCCCCTTTATGCCCTGGCGCAGGTCGGGGGACATGACCCACGGATTATGGGATTTGTAGTACTTTCCAACACTTTGGTTCCCACAGACCACTGAGGCCACCAAAAAGGACCAATACAGACCACACTCAGCACACACAGCCCCCATGACCCACTCTACGTCCTGGTGCAGAGGGTGGACCATGGATGATGGGACTTGAAGTGCCTCTACTCACTTCCCAAGTCCGCTGCAACCCTCATCCAATCACTGATCGAGACCAAACTTGCCATACATAACCCCCATGACTGCCTTCACGTCCTGGTGAGGTTTGGGGGAGGACTGACAATGGATGATGGGATTTGTACTACTATTACACCCCTCTGTTCCCACAGACCACTGTGGCCCCCAACAAACACTGATAAAGACCACACTTGGCACACAGAGCCCCAGTGACCCAGTCCACATCCTACTGAAGTTTGGAGGGGGACAGAACATGGATGATGGGTCTTGCAGTACCTTCCCTCACTTTCCAAGACTGCTACAAACCTAATCCTATGATTGATCAACACCAAGCTTGCCACACAGAGCCCTCATGACCCACTCTACATTCTGGTGCACTTTGGAGGAGGGTGGACCATGGATGATGGGACTTGAAGTACCTCTACTCACTTCCCAAGTCTGCTACGACCCTCATCCAATTACCGATTGAGACCAAACTTGGCACACATAACCCCCATGACTGCCTTCACGTCCTGGTGAGGTTCGGGGGAGGAGTGACAATGGATGATGGAATATGTAGTATTTTCACACCCCTCTGTTCCCACAGACCACTGTGGCCCCCAAAAAACACAGAGAAAGTCCACACTTGGCACACAGAGCCCCAGTGACCCACTCTACATCCTACTGAAGTTTGGAGGGGGCCAGAACATGGATGATGGGACTTGCAGTACCTTCCCTCACTTTCCAATCCTGCTACAAACCTAATCCAATGACTGATCAACAACAAATCTGGCACACAGAGCCCTCATGGCCCACTCTACGTCCTGGTGCAGTTTGGAGGAGGGTGGACCATGGATGATGGGACTTGAAGTACCTCTACTCATTTCCCAAGTCTGCTGCGACCCTCATCCAATTACCGATTGAGACCAAACTTGGCACACATAACCCCTTGACTGCCTTCACGTCCTGGTGAGGTTCGGGGGAGGACTGACAATGGATGATGGAATTTGTAGTATTTTCACACCCCTCTGTTCCCACAGACCACTGTGGCCCCCAAAAAACACCGAGCCCCAGTGACTCGCTCTACATCCTACTGAAGTTTGGAGAGGGACAGAACATGGATGATGGGACTTGCAGTACCTTCCCTCTCTTCCCAATCCTGCTACAAACTTAATTCAATGACTGATCAACACCAAATCTGGCAAACAGAGCCCTCATGACCCACTCTACAGCCTGGTGCAGTTTACTGTGAGACGGATCACGGATGATGGGACTTGAAGTACCTTCACTCACTTCCAAAAAACAATGCATCCCTCATCCATTCACCAATACAGACCAAACTTAGCACACAGAGCCCCCATGACCCAATCTACGACCAAACTTGGCACACAGAGCCCCCATGACCCACTCTACATCCTGCTGCGCTTCTCAAATAACCCGGGCAGGGCCGGGTCCCCAAGCTAGTAAGAAATAAAATTGGGTGCAACACATTTCATCTTGAACACATACAGTATTTAACATGTCATTTTTAAGCAAGGCGTACCAAAACATTACAAAAAACTAGGGCAAAAATTATTCCCAAAGCTGTCCAAGAGTCTTCAATGCTACCAACAAACTCAGAACTTTTCTCTTTTCAGGAAGCGCAAGAGGATCTAAAACTTGCTTGAGGAGAATCATCAAAGGCAGGCTAAAAAGATCTTGATTTAACATCTCTTTGTGAGAACTAGTATTTTAATTGACTTTACAAGATAGAGGGGATTGGGGCTGGCAAATTGCCGGCATGTCAGCAAGTTGTCAGTCGTATAAAATAGGTAAGTAAAAAATTACTAGCATGGCACTAACAATATATGCCAGTTTCCCATTACTTACTCCACTTACAAGATGCTATCCCGGAGTAATGTCTGCCAACTGTGTCCTCCCTGCCCAGAAGTCATTACAAACTCCGCAGGTTCAATTATTGCCTTGACAATAGGCTTCTACTTGTAGATGACAAGCGCATGAGGTGCAATGAATGTGAACATGCCTCCCACGGAGAAATGTATAAGATGTTCAAGAAGATAGGCATTTTTAAGGGTAGTAGTTTTACCCAGAGATTCCGCTGTCTTTTTTTTTTTTTAATTACTGAAGAAAATAGCCAAGATGTTCTACAGACAAGACTGGTTTCTTTTCAGAAGCTGGACAAATAAGCATAAAAGTGTTTGGATATTAAGAACATATGGAAAATAGAAATTAAGGAATTATACAAAATAACTTCTGTAGTCAACTTGTGATGATTTTGTTATTTACAACAGACAGGAGCAGGCCCAGATTAACACCTTTTTGCGCCCTAGGCCACACTTTGAAATTACGCCCCCTTTAAGCCAACATCACTCAGACCCACACTAAAAATAAAACCTTATCTTCTCCTTTGATCTTCAAAACGCGATGATTCCGCATTCAAACCACTGCATCACGTTCCACCTTGCTGAGCAAGAGTCAAACCACTCGGACACAGAGGTGGTACAGCTCACTGTACGTCTCTGAAGAGCTCCAAGTTTTCCTACAACTTGGGGTTGCCACTTTTTGATATAAGAAATAAGGGACATTTACCTAAAAATACGAGATTTTTCACAAAACCTAAGGGACACTTCATTAAAAACTTGAAAATCAAACGTTAGGCAACCCTAACTCGACTCCTTTTGATGCAGCCTTGGCTTTTTCAGCTGCGGCATCGCACTGTTGACTGATCTTGAGGCTGGGGTCTAACAGAAGCCTCTTTCGCATGCATTCAGGGCTATATCATCTACTTGGGCCATTCTGCAAGAAGGCACAACCCAAGCTCTCCCGACAGATGCCCGTCTGGCTCAAAAGCCCTCCAGAGACCCCCACCCGCCCCTCAGCCTCGGTGTGGCTGTGATTTGTGTGTCTGGCAGGTGGTCACGTTCCTTCCTCTCCCAGCAGTCGACAGTGAAGGTGGCCCCACGGTCAAAGTGGACGAGGGCGCGGCAGACCTGGCTCTGGGTCTCCATGATCAGCAGCTCCATGCGGGCCCGCATCTCCCCGTGCCGCACCTGCAGCTTCCTCAAACTGCTCGCCGGTGGCGCCATGAAGACCAGCAGGCCCCCTTCTCAATCTTCCTTTTCCTCCTCCTCCTTCTCCTCCCCCCTTCCCGGAAGCGAGGGCTCTTGGGAAATTGAGTCCTGCCCAAAAGGGCCGCGTGCGCCTCTCAATCAAGAGGAAGCAGCCTTGGACTACAATTCCCAGAGAAGCGAGAGGAAACGGGAGGAGCCGAAAGGGATAGCAGGATGGAGGAGGAGGAAGAAGGAAGTATGTGAGTTTATGTACTGGGGCAGGAGCTGAAAATAAGGGACACGAGGTGAAAATAAGGGACACGAAATTTGGGGCCGAAATAAGGGATGTCCCTTAGAATAAGGGACAGTTGGCAACCCTACTACAACTGGACTCATGCCCTCCAACCCGGAGTTCAGTTCCTCCATCCTTCAATGAGTCAGAGTTTTTGCCATCCCCATCTCAATTCTCAAGCACAATCAAAGCACTCCTGACAGATGGTCACCCAGCCACAATAATAATAATCATCATCATCATCATCATCATCACCCTTCTACCTTCATGCTGGGAAAACACAATCAAAGCACTCCTGACAGATGGACAGATGGTCTATCTTCATGCTGGGAAAGCACAATCAAAGCACTCCTGACAGATGGTCACCCAGCCTCAATAATAATAATAATAATCCCCCTTCTATCTTCATGCTGGGAAAGCACAATCAAAGCACTCCTGACAGATGGTCACCCAGCCTCAATAATAATAATAATAATAATAATAATAACAATCCCCCTTCTACCTTCATGCTGGGAAAGCACAATCAAAGGGAAGGGAAAGTGGGGGGAGGGAGATCGCTGGAAGGGAAGGGGAGAGACCACGCTTGTTTGGCCTTCGGATGCCTCCCCCCTCCCCCCACCACCTTCGTTCCTCCAAAACTAACTTTGGTGAGTTCCCTGGACCCTGGAGCATCGAGGCGAAACAGAGAAGAGGGCAGAGAGAAGCACGGAGGGCTTGGGAAGGAAGGGGACAAAGTCCCGGGGGGAAATTCACAATCAAAGCACCCCTTCCAGCTTTCCCTCACCACTTTGGGGGGGAAAGCCTTCTACAATTGCTGCAACCGGGAGGAGAAGAAAGAGAAGAGCAGAGCCGTGTGGGTGGGTGGCGCGAAGGAGGAAGAGGCATTGGAGACGTGTTATTTTCCCCCTTGCTGAGGTTGGAGGTGCCTTTTTTTTGGTCCGTTCGGCGCCCCCCTCGGCTTACGCCCCTAGGCCAGGGCCTCAGGTGGCCTTATGAATAATCCGAGCCTGGACAGGAGGATCCCCATTTTTTGAGTTTGAGAGCCTGGAGAGGCTTAAATCCCTCCCAGATATGGACATCAACAGGAAACTTGGGCAGAAACAAAGGTCTAATTAAATTGTGCCAAGAAATCCCTATGATATGGTCACCGTAACTCAAAATAGATAAGAAAACACATGCCAAAGAAACATATGTTAGCCTTGAGAGAGACAAACTGTACTTTTAAACTAATAGCCAGTCAGTGAGAAGACTATTTAGTTGAGAAATTATATTACGCCTCTCTGATAGCGTCTGCGAGCTCACGCACGGCGCAATTGTTTAAGGTAATTCGATCTCTGACGACGGTCCCAACCGTCCCCAAACAGCGAGGATCAGGCCCTCACTGCCGAGGTTTTTCAGAGCTACTTTGCAGACAAGACCTCGACCCTTCGCCAGGACCTCCCAGCTACGCTTGATACAGTAAAAGAACTTGAGACTCTGTGGCCACTTGCTGGAGCCACCCTCAACCGGTTTGAATTGCTGGATGCAGAGGCTGTCAATAGGATCGTAGCTGCAACAAGACCTACCACCTGCTCCCTCGACACATGCCCCTCCTGGCTTGTGAAATCTTGCAAGGAGGGTTTACATGGCCCTCTGTTGAATATAGTAAATAGCTCCCTTGAGCAAGGAGCATTTCCAGAGGTCTTAAAAGAGGCAGTGGTTACTCCATTGCTGGAAAAAACGGAATTTAAATCGCTCGGTTTCCTGCAATTACCGCCCAGTTTCGAACTTACCGTTTCTGGGTAAGATGATCGAGAGGGCAGCAATTTAGCTTACATGACACGGCCGGACTAGATCCCTTCCAGTCCGGTTTCCGTGTTGGGCACGGGAGCGAGACAGTGCTGGTTTCCATCACAGACAGCTTTGTTGCCAGCTTGACCAAGGCGGATCGGCGCTGCTTGTGTTATTGGATCTCACAGCAGCGTTTGATACTGTCGATTACGATCTTTTGACACACTGCCTGGCCGTGGCCGGAGTGAGGGGGACAGCTCTAAATTGGCTGCCCTCTTTTCTCCACAACCAGAGGCAGCGAGTGATGAGGGGCGAGTCGGTCTCCGAGGGGTCCCCTAGTTTGTGGAGTCCCTCAGGGGGCTATTCTCTCCCCTCTATTATTTAACATCTACATGCGGCCTCTTGCTCCACTGGTACGAAGCTTTGGGCTTGAGTGTCACCAGTACGCTGATGACACTCAGCTCATTCTGAGGATGGAGGGCCGGCCATCAGTGCCTTGAGGCTGTTACAGGATGGTTGCGTGTCAGCAGGTTGAGGGTGAACCCAGCGAAGACAGAAATCCTATGGCCGGGTCGCCCGGGTGGTGGAAATGTCCAGCTGCCTACCCTGAATGGTGTGGCGTTATGCCCATAATCTTCGGTAATGAGCTTGGGAGTCCTTCTGGACCCTCTGCTGTCAATGGAGGCTCAAATCTCCGCTGTGAACAGAGCAGCATCCTTCCATCTGCGCCAGGCTAGGCGCCTGGCACCCTACCTATCCCAGAACGATCTGGCCATGGTAATCCAAGCCACGGTCACCTCAAGGCTAGATTACTGTAACGCTCTCTACATTGGCCTGCCTTTGGCGTTGACCCAGAATCTCAGGCTGGTGCAGAACTCTGCGGCGCAGCTACTTGCGGGTGAGCCGGCGAGAGGTCACATAACTCCAGTCCTCCAGCAGCTGCACTGGCTGCCGATTGAGCACTGGATCAGCTTCAAAGTGTTAGTTCTAACTTTTAAGGCCTTGCATGGTCTGGGGCCAGTGTACCTAAGGGATCGTCTCACTCCCTACAAACCCCAGAGAGTGTTACGCTCTAAGGATCAACATCTCCTGGAAATCCCTAGTGTGAAGAACTACCGCCTGACTGCCACCAGGCGGGGAGGGCATTTTCAGTTATTGCCCCTGCATTGTGGAATGCCCTCCCACCTGAGATTCGGGCGCTGCAGGATTCGTAAAGCTTGCAAAACCTTTCTTTTCCAGCAGGCCTTTGAGCCATGCTCGTAATAGCTAATTCTGTCATTGTTTTAAATTGTTGTCATACTGTGTTCTTTTACCTATGTAAACCACAACACACACAACGCATACATACCACTGCTAAACAGAAACCTGCACAGTACAACCAACTAACACACCCCACATCCACACCGTACATCCACACCACACTACCACTGCACACTCACAACAACAAACTACACTCAACACCACACACTCTTCACCAACCACCATCCCAAACTCACACCACCAATCCTCCAATTTACAAACACTACACCCACAACATGACAGCCACACAACTCGCGATGCCTACCTCTACAGACCCATTACACAACTCACACACAACACACACAACGCATACATACCACTACTAAACAGAAACCTGCACAGTACAACCAACTAACACACCCCACATACACACCGTACATCCACATCACACTACCACTGCACACTCACAACAACAAACTACACTCAACACCACACACTCTTCTCCAACCACCATCCCAAACTCACACCACCAATCCTCCAATTTACAAACACCACACCCACAACATGACAGCCACACAACTCGCGATGCCTACCTCTACAGACCCACTACACAACTCAGACACAACACACACAACGCATACATACCACTGCTAAACAGAAACCTCCATAGTACAACCAACTAGCACACCCCACATACACACCGTACATCCACACCACACTACCACTGCACACTCACAACAACAAACTAAACACTCAACACCACAAATTCTTCTCCAACCACCATCCCAACCACACACCACCAATCCTCCACTTTACAAACACCACACCCACAACATGACAGCCACACAACTCGCGATGCCTACCTCTACAGACCCACAACACAACTCACACACAACACACACAATGCATACATACCACTGCTAAACAGAAACCTCCACAGTACAACCAACTAACACAGGAGGACATAACAACTACCAGGAGGACATAACACTAACACAAATAGGGCACCAGGGACACAGGCACCGCTGACCAACACATACCGGCAGAATAACACAAACTTCCAAAACCTATGTAAACCATCCCGAGCCGTTGGGAATGGCGGTGTATAAATCGAAATAATAAAATAAATAAATAAATAAATACGCATGTCACCTTTCTGTCCCAATGACAGAAATAATAAAATAAATAAATAAATAAATAATAAAATAAATACAAGTCACCTTTCTGTCCCAATGACATCACAGGGGGCAGTTATAGGCAACAAAGGCTACTGAATTTTCACCTAGTAACAGTCTTTGTGATACAGACAGACATACTTTGAACATATATAGATGATAACAGTGCTAAGCCGAAACTTTCCACAATAAAGCCGTGTTGGTTCATGCTTTGGCTTTCAGAAGGTCATTACATCCATTCTTGTCACAACCAATTTCTTCAAACTCAGGGGACCGTGTGTATCCAAATGTCAGTTATAGGACAACGTGTAGGTAAGAGATCTTAGGTGACTGATAATGGACCTTGAGCCATCTTCTTATCTACCATTTCAGACAATATGCAGGAAGGAGCCAAGATAGTCAACCTTTGGCAAACCAGAATGATAACTCAGAGAAATCTGAAGTTTGTTCTTGCTAGGTGATCGGAGAAGTCTCTGAGGCCCCTTCCACACACCTGAATAAAATCTCACATTGCCTGCTTTGAACTGGAATATACGGCAGTGTGGACTCAGATAACCCGTGCCGTCATGCCCAGGCACTTAAAAATTAGAACTTTAATGTGCCTTTATAACCTGGGGGACTGCAGGTGCCTTCTTTTCGTAGCTCAGGGGTCCCAAAAACCACTTCAGGTTAAGGTTGAAGAGCAAACACAAACTTTATTCAAGCAAAGTCCTTGGCAGACTTGGTTCAGATCTTAATGCAGGCCCGGATTACCCATAAGGCTACCCTAGGCCATGGCCTAGGGTGGCAGCTTTGGGGTGGCAGCAGATCCGGACCCCCCAAAATTGAAAAAACAAATAAAAAAATGTAGTCCGATTTTCGGGCACTTGCTTCTGCGCCTGCGCACTGAGAAGGAGCGAGGGAGAAGGAGCCGGGGGAAGTTCCGCTGCCCCTAGGGCATCTGACGTGGCTTCCCCCGCCACCTCCTTGCTTGCACGAGCAGGCGCCGCTCCTTCCTTCAGGAGCCGGGGGAAGTCCCGCCCCTAGGACGTCTGACGTGGCTTCCCCTGCCGCCGCCTCGCTCACACGGGCGCCCCTCCTCCCTTCACTGAAGGAGAAGGAACCGGGGGAAGTCCCGCTCCCCCTAGGGCGACTGACGCTCGAGCGGGCGGGTGCCACTCCTTCCTTAAGTGAAGGGAGGAGGGGCGCCCATGCGAGCGAGGCGGCGGCAGGGGAAGCCACGTTAGACACCCTAGGGGTGGGACTTCCCCCGGCTCCTTCTCCCTCGCGCCGGCTCCGCCCCTCCTCCTTTCAGTGAAGGAAGGAGTGGCGGCCGCCCGCGCGAGGGAGAAGGAACCGGGGGGAAGTCCAGCCGCCCTTAGGGCAACTGACGTGGCTTCCCCTGCTACGTCAGTCACCCTAGGGTGGGACTTCCCCCGGTTCCTTCTCCCTTGCACCGCCCTCACCCCCCGCAAGAGGCCCCGCCCCCTCAAGTGGCCCCACCCCCCGGGGGTGGCATTTAGAGAGTGTGGCCTAGGGCACCACAAACCATTAATCTGGGCCTGTCTTAATGGTTGCAAAAACAGAACACACAAGGCTTGTTCCTTTCTTTATACTTGATTGCTGGGATGAAGATTGAAAAATCCCCCTTTGCTACCACCTGTGATAAGGAAATCCGGGGATATTCCCTACCCTGACTCTGGCTGGCTATTTATGAACCACGGATCTTCCCCTATCTAAGCACAAAGTCAATTTTATAAGCAAAACTAGTGAAGGTTGCAGCCAGATAGCCCTAAAAAATACCGCAGGATAGTACAGGACTATGGCAAGGTAAATTGGCTAGCTATCCACACTACTATAACACAAAGTTAAGGTAGTTAGAAGACCCTAGTACTTACAATGGCCTGTCTAACTGACCTAGCTTGACCAAGGCACATCTGAGCAGGCCCAGATCACCCATAAGGCCACCCTAGGCCATGGCCTAGGGCAGCACCTTTGGGGGGGCAGCAGGTCCGGACCCCCCCAAAAAGTTAAAACAAATTTAAAAAATAAAAAAATATCAAATTTTTTTCATTTTTTTAAAGGGCGCATGCGCACCGCAGCATAAGCGCCATCCATGGCCGCCCGCCCCCCTTTGCTCTGCTCCCCTCAGCTATGCCCCCGCCCTCGGCTCCGCCCTGCCCCGGCTCCGCCCCCACCTCCTCGCCGGCGCAAGGAGGAAGGAAAGCCCCACCCTTTTAAGAACATAAGCCGATGCAGGGCCTCCCCACAGCTCCTCCTCCCTCCTAAAGCCGCGATTTAGCAGAAAGGAGGGCAAAACCTCACCGCTTCTCAGGCCGGCATGGTGGCTTTAGGAGGGAGGGTGGGAGGAGCCGTGGGGAGGCCCCGCACTGGCTCCGGGGGTCGGGCTTTTCTTTCTCCTCCTCGCGCCGGTGAGGAGACGGGGGCGGAGCCGGGGCGGGGGCAGAGCCTTTGGCCTAGGGCGCCAAAAGGGCCTGATCCGGGCCTGCATCTGAGTCGTTCTCTAGCCTGGAGAAGACTAAAGACTTTTCAAAATGGAGATCCCATCCCCAGGAAGAAAAGGGGCGGGCTCCAAACCCAAAGGATACTTTTGCAGCCAATAACTGCAAAGTCCCATCAAACAGGCTGCAAAGCTTAGCAAACGATTAACCAACAGGGTGCCACTGAGTCTGCAATGGACCCTGGGAAAAACAGCAAAGAGATGCTTTTTCCTTTTAACTATGGGGCAATGCAAACAGATGTCTGGAAGACGTCTTGATATTCTTGATAACCTTGATATTCTGGGTTATATGGCTGTGTGGAAGGGCCCTCAAAGCTAATGCCACTTCAGCTGGTTTTTCTTTGGTGACAGCTAACATGCAGAACACCCTTTCTTTCCAAAAATCATGGGCCTGTCGTCAAATCTCATGGTCCCACAAATGAAAGAAAAGTAGCAACCTAATTGGATTCCTGCAGAGAGGCACGCGACCCTCTACTGTGTTTGTCTGATTTCTTCACCATCAGCTATTTTATTCTGCTTCTTCAGTAAAAGATGGTTAGGAGCCTAGTTTGAAGCAATCAGCAATACGACATAAGGAGGCCTTGAGTGGGGGCAACTCAGAGGCATTAAGCGGAGATTGCCGCAATCAAATCCTGCCCTCGCTAAACCTTGGAGTCAAACAGGCAAGCTTTCTGATGTAAAGCTGCCCAACAATTCATATTTATATTTCTTGAGTACTGTTATCATGTTCTGGATGTTTCATTGGTTCGTAAACCTCCAAGCAAGATATATAAGCCGGAATTTGACAGGAGATGTCTTAAAATCAAAATAAATGAGATGCATGATATATTTATTTAATACATTTCGTTTGAAGATCATAGAGGCATCTTGCCGCATAAGGACAAACATATTACTAAAATGTGATTAAATATAAATAATTAGAAATAAAGCCCCTTTCACTCAAATTCTATTTCAAAATCTCCCTCAGCGGCAGGGAAAATAGGTGACCTTTCAGTATTCCCTCTTTAAAGTTGCCACAGATAAAAGTATTTGAGAATTCTGTTAATGGAAGTTCTGTGTTACTGTGTTAGAGTGTCGTTTTGTGTCATTTTGGTTGATGGTGTGCCCCAGGATTTTGTAAATGTAAAAAGTGTGCCACGGCTCAAAAAAGGTTGGGAAACACTGCTCTGGGGAGTATATGGGGAAAGACGGTCCCTCAAGTACACAGGCCCCAGGCCATGTCTGGCCTTAAAGGTTAGTACCAACACTTTGAACATAATCCAGTACTCTATTGGAAGCCAGTGCAGTTGCTGCGGGATAGGTGTTATATGGCATCTCGCTGGAGCACCGGCGAGCAGACAAGCTGCAGCATTCTGCACTATCTTGAGTTTCCAGATCACGGACAAAGGAAGGCCAATATAGAGTGTCAGAGCTGGAGGTTCTTAGCCTTGGAGAGGCTACGGGAACCCACAGCCTGACTTAGCTCGCAAGAGACTGGCGCGTCACCATGGGGAATTCCCGGGGATGATGTAATCTCCCGGGAGTTATGCTGAGTCAGGAAGGACATGGCGCGACCTCTTCCGGACAATGAACACTGACTTGCATATTGCTGACTCAGAAGGGATATGATGCAATATCCGCTGGACATGGGGATTGCTGAGTCAGGAGGGGATGATGCAACCTTTCCCGGACGTTGCAAGTGAAGGGGGAAGGGGGCTGAGTATAAAAGGTGTGTTTGGGCGACGGGACACTGCTTTGGCTTTATAGGTGTTGTACCTCTAATAAACTTCGTTGGATCAACCAGAAGAGTTTGCGTGATCACTGCAGATAAATTGGAGCGGCCTCACAATAGAGGGCGTTACAGTAGTCTAGTCTCGAGATGACTGTTGCCTGGATCACCGTGGCCAGGTCGTCACTAGACAGGTAGGGTGCCAGCCGTCTAGCCTGTCACAGATGGAAAAATGCCGATCTGCTGAACATGGCGACCTGGACCTCCATAGTCAGCAGCGGGTCTAACTGGACCCCCAGACTCTTTACCAAGGGCGACGGGCAAATTGCCATGCCGCCCAGGGTAGGCAGCCGGCACTTCCCTCCAACTGGATGGCCCAACCAGAAGATCTCCATCTTCGATGGGTTCACCTTCAACCGGCTAGCTCGCAGCCATCTAGTCACGGCCTCTAGGCACTGATGGAAATAATCGGGTACGGAGTCCGGTCTGCCCTCCATCCTCAGCACGAGCTGGGTGTCATCAACGTACTGGTGGCACTCCAGACCAAAACTTCGTACCAGTTGGGCCAGTGGATGCATATAGATGTTATATAATAGAGGGGAAAGAATGGCCCCTTGAGGCACCCTCGTGCATAGGGGGTGTGCCGACTGGCCCACGTAAATTAGGCCACACCCACATACCAGGGCATACACACAGTTTTCCGTGGCACAGGTGGTATGGTGCCTGATCTGGAAAGATTTGTTGATGTGATCACTGTGGATTTCTTTTCCTTTAAGTACCTGTGTGCATGAGATGCAGGTACCACACGGTTTACATCCTGGAGTGATAATGCCATGTACTGGAGTAACTCCAAACGTAGAGTGTACCAACAGATCTTTGAAATTTCTCGTACGTTTGTGTGCCACTATAGGGAGTTGTTTAAACAGTTGTATATATTTTAAGTTTACCGGCTTAGAAAGAGTCATTACTCCACCACATGGTAATAATCATAGTAACCCTTGAGGTACCCCACAATCAAGGGGGAGCCCCTCGGAGACCACTCCGCCCCTCACCACTCGTTGTCCACGATTGTGGAGAAAGGAGGCCACCCATTTAAGGGCAGTCCCCCTCACTCCAGTCACGGCTAAACGATGGAATAATAATGTGTGGTCTACTGTAGGGCTGTCCAACTTCTTCCGACCCAAGGGCCGGAATTCTGGTCACTGATCACCTGGGGGGCCGCAGGTGATCAGTGAGCGGGGGGCGGGGTCGCGTACGTAGCCCCTCCTCCTTCCCCCGGTCGCGCCATTGCTCAGATCCCGAACGGCGGCACGGGGAGGGGAAGGAGGAGGGGCTAAGGAGGAGGAGCTGACTCCCTTCTCCCTGCCCTGCCTCCTCCTCCCCTCCCTCCCCCCCGCCGCTGCGAACCGGATCGCAGCGGCGGCGCGGAGAGAGGGACGGAGGGGGCGGCGCAGGGAGGAGGAGCTGGCTCCCTCCCTCCTTGTCGCCCTTTGAGGCTTCTTGGCACTTGACCCCCCCGGACAACAGACAAGGCCGCTGAGGTACAACAAGCTTTATTGATTATAAAGTAGCAAAGTGGATAATAAGTCCAGGAGGCCTTTAGTATGCAGCCTCCGGATAGCAGCAGACACTGGAATCAGCAAGGCTTGAGTATCCGCAACGGCAGGATCTCAAGCGGAGGAAATGCAGGAACAAATGCGGGATGCGCTTCCCCACAGGCTCGGCGATGAACAGGAACAAGGCTAGATGCTGGAACGAGGCAGCCGGGAATGGCTGACTGGCTGGATCTTAGTAGCTGGCCGAAAGGCCTGGTTCACTTGGACATCATGGCAGTAGCGGTCGTTGGTACGAGATACTGCTAAGCAGGATCTCACAGCTTTTATAGGATTTCTGCCAGCAGGGCCCAGTGCGTCGAACATCAAATTGGATGATGGATGAGCCCTGGGTTGTTTTGAGAACCTCAGTCCTGAAGAATGTAGGCCCTCGTTAGTGCGGACCATCTGGCCTGGGGAGTAGCGCTTACTGCTCCGAGTACCCGCCTTTGCTATCAGCTTGGTGGGCTCCGTTTGGCCTTGACATGCTTTCAGCCTGGCATCTCCCTTGGACAGTGCAGAAGAGCAAGATAGAGGCCCCTGACAGGGGCTGGGAGTTAACACAGCTGTGCTGTGAAGCTTCTTAGAAACAAGCGGGCAAAATGCAGACCCAAGGAAAGATGCTGTCGGAGGCCCTGGAATCTCTTGGGGTGTGACACTCCTCCCTGCCCTGCCTCCTCCTACCCTCCCCCCCCGCCCCCCGGCCGCCATTTTTTTTTAAAAAATTACAAAAATGTTTTTTTTAAAAATTCTTGCAGGAGGGTAGCGGGGGCCGTGTCCAACAGGCTGGGGGGCCGTGTACGCCCTGCGGGCCGCCTGTTGGACAGCCCTGGTCTACTGTATCAAAGGTCCAATAACACGAGCAGCGCTGAGCCACCTTGGTCCAACTGGCAACCCAGCTGGTCTGTGATGGAGAGCAGCACAGTCTCCGTCCCGTGCCCACTACGGAATTAAGACAGTTCATGCCCATTATGAAGTGGGGAATCGGCACATGAATCTTTCCACCTGCAAGTAGCGTTCCATGGGACCCACAAAGTTAAAAGTAATTACCTAAGGTCACAGGAAAAGGGTGCTTCTCCTACAACAAAACTGATGAAGACAACAGAACAGCTTGACTCACTTGGCAGAAATCCTGACAACAGGCTCTCTGGTGTTACCTCGGCGCCTCCAGCTTTCCCACTGGCTACCCAGCAGTTTGCAGCTATCCTGCTGTGTTAATTGATAGAGTAACAAGAGCTACCTGTCAGTGGACTCAACGGCTTTTTAACACCCACTGGGAATGAGCGCATCTCTGAAATACATACAGAGCTAAAGGGGTTGGGTTCCTGTCACCGTTGTGAGAAAGGAGGCGTCTGGAGCGTCACCCCCTTGTGCCTTGAATCCTGCAACATAATGGCTCCATTCAGAAATCTCAAGTGCACCTGAAAACCACCACCAAGCAATTAGAGTTTCAGAAACCATTTATTAACAAGCAGATTACTTTTCAAATTTTCCAATCATCTAATCCCAGGGCACAAGCCCACAATGCGTCAGAGCAGCTGGTAAGGTAAGCTATTACTTTCAGACAGATGACACCTGGAGAAAGGAATGAATTACTGCTATTCTGTGCAATGCTTCCGGAGTGTTCAAGGTGCCGTGCAGGAGTTGTTTCAAACGTCTCCAGCCCTCCTATTAAGCACAATGAGGGGATGCTCCGGCCAGGTTATGGTGTCATGGAAATGCAGCACATGGTTAGTCATCAGTTTGTTCGTCTTAAATTTTTCCTACTGGGGAGGAAGTAAAAGCATATGACAAATTTTCTGCCTTTGGTCTGCAAAATCCCAGAATTCTCTAGCCAGCATAAACAATGGGCATGCTGGCTGTGGGATTCTAGGAGCTATTTATTTATTTATTTATTACTTCGTACTTATCCGCCACCCCCCCCCCCCCCCCCCCAAATGGCTCGGGGCGGCTCACAACAGTTCATAAAATACGATTTAGCAAACATCTCATAAAACCACAATACAACACCATTAAAATAGAACAATTAAAACAGTTAAAACAGAGGGTGGGATCACAGTGGGCTGCATCCCAGGCAGCGCAAAAGGGAAACTGTAGTCTAGCCCAGTGTTTCCCAACCTTTTTTGAGCCACGACACACTTTTTACATTTACAAAATCCTGGGGCACACCACCAACCAAAAGGACACAAAATGACACTCTAACACAGTAATACATATAGTTAATATATTTTTAAATGTATTTGTACACTCAGTGTGAAACCTGGACATGTTTCGATGAACACAACGTAGATATCCTGGCGGAAATGGCAGAAAGGCACAAACTTCCCACACAGAACTCCCATAACCAAGAGAAAATCCTAAAAGAGTTTGGTGGGCATTGACCTTGGGTTTTGGAGTTGTAGTTCACCTATATCCAGACAGCACTGTGGACTGAAACAATGTTGGATCAGGACCAAACTTGGCATGAATAGTCAATATGCCTAAATATGAACGCAGATGGAGTTCAGGGGAAATAGACCTTGACATTTGGGAGTTGTAGTTGCTGGGATTTATAGTTCCCCTACAATCAAAGACCATTCTGAACCCTACCAATGACAGAACTGGGCCAAACTTCCCACACAGAACCCCCAGGAGGCAAGAGGAGGTCTCCACTTGGGGAAAGGGAGGTGGGCCTTCCCAATGCATGGAGAGGGAGAGACCAAGTAGACAACGGGTGGGGAAGGGGGTGTTTGTAATTTTGTGCCTTTATCGAGGTACGTTTCTTAGGGTTTTTATACTTCAACACACTAGACTCGCCCCCCCCCCCCCTTCCTGGAGGTTCCAATTTCCCACGGCACACCTGATGAGCGCTCACGGCACACTAGTGTGCCCCGGCACACTGGTTGGGAAACACTGTTCTAGAGGGTCCACATCCCTGGAGTGCGACACCTATCTGAATAGGTCTTCAGCCTTTGACTAGTTGGGACAAGAGGATGTGAAATGGCTTTGCTGCTCGTGCAATATGGATCTTACGCATCTGTATTTCAAATTAATTTCTCAAAAGTAATGTTTTTAATGTATTGAAGGCTCAATAATCTGTATACCTTTATAAAACGGAATGTTTGTATGTGTGTATGCGGAGGGCGGGAGGGCAGAAGGGCGGAAGCAGCCACTTTCACAGGCCAGGGCGGATATGTGGCAGCCACTTTCACAGGCCACAGCGACCAGCGGGTGATGGACCTGCACCAAACTTGTACATAACCCCTAACCCCCTTTAAGTCCTGGCGCGGGTCGGCGGACATGACCCACGGATTATGGGATTTGTAGTACTTTCCAACACTTTGGTTCCCACAGACCACTGAGGCCACCAAAAAGGACCAATACAGACCACACTCAGCACACACAGCCCCCATGACCCACTCTACGTCCTGGTGCAGTTCGGAGGAGGGTGGACCATGGATGATGGGACTTGAAGTGCCTCTACTCACTTCCCAAATCCGCTGCAACCCTCATCCAATCACTGATCGAGACCAAACTTGGCACACATAACCCCCATGACTGCCTTCACATCCTGGTGAGGTTTGGGGGAGGACTGACAATGGATGATGGGATTTGTAGTACTTTTACACCCCTCTGTTCCCACAGACCACTGTGGCCCCCAACAAACACTGATAAAGACCACACTTGGCACACAGAGCCCCAGTGACCCACTCTACATCCTACTGAAGTTCGGAGGGGGACAGAACATGGATGATGGGACTTGCAGTACCTTCCCTCACTTTCCAAGACTGCTACAAACCTAATCCTATGATTGATCAACACCAAACTTGCCACACAGAGCCCTCATGACCCACTCTACATTCTGGTGCAGTTTGGAGGAGGGTGGACCATGGATGATGGGACTTGAAGTACCTCTACTCACTTCCCAAGTCTGCTGTGACCCTCATCCAATTACCGATTGAGACCAAACTTGGCACACATAACCCCCATGACTGCCTTCACGTCCTGGTGACGTTCGGGGGAGGACTGACAATGGATGATGGAATTTGTAGTATTTTCACACCCCTCTGTTCCCACAGACCACTGTGGCCCCCCAAAAACACCGCGAAAGTCCGCACTTGGCACACAGAGCCCCAGTGACCCACTCTACATCCTACTGAAGTTTGGAGGGGAAGAGAACATGGATAATGGGACTTGCAGTACCTTCCCTCACTTCCCAATCCTGCTACAAACCTAATCCAATGACTGATCAACACCAAATCTGGCACACAGAGCCCTCATGACCCACTCTACAGCCTGGTGCAGTTTACTGTGAGATGGACCACGGATGATGGGACTTGAAGTCCCTTCACTCACTTCCAAAAACAATGCATCCCTCATCCATTCACCAATACAGATCAAACTTAGCACACAGAGCCCCCATGACCCAATCTACATCCTACTACACTTGGGGGAGAGATGATGGGACTTTCACTACCTTCAGTAATCACATGATACCACTGCAACTCCCAATAATGATGGATCAAGACCAAACTTGGCACACAGAGCCCCCATGACCCACTCTACATCCTGCTGCGCTTCACAAATAACCCGGGCAGGGCCGGGTCCCCAAGCTAGTAAATAATAAAACTTTATTTACAACCCATACTCTCTCCCCGAGGGGACTCAGGCCAAGGTTGTTGTTGTTGTTTTAACTCTCCCATATTATTTCAGCTATTTTGTTTTAAATTATATTGTGAGCCACTGAATCCGGTTTTTGAGAAGTGGCAAGATATCATTCAACTATTGTCAGAATGTATAGAATCATTTTTGTCCTTCAGAAAAGAGCATGCTAAAGATGCTGCATATGATGCATCGCAGATCTGAAGCGTTCCATCTTGAAAAGTCACACCCAGTCTATGTCTCGCAGCCGATCGAGCATGAACAGAGCATGTCAGTCACACTTTATTCCATTACATACAGTAGTCTTATCCACTTATTACCATGAACAGCGTTAAATATATTTTCACAAGCAACATTAGAGCAGAATTAATTTTAGGAGAAATAACTGACAGAAATCTATATGCTTTTTGAAAAAATCATATGTCTAAAATCTGTCAAATCATCTGTCTATTTTTTAATTATCTTCATGACATTTTATTCTTGTAATCAAGTATGGATTATTTTAATACTGTTTAATTCTACTGTAACATTTACCGTACTTATTATATGTTTTTAATTGTATTTTCCAATTTGGGGGGGAAGGGAGAGGATGATGATGATGATGATTTTAGCATTGAGAGGAATGGCTGAATCTGTATATGGCACAGGCCAGGATTACCCATAAGGCCAACCTAGGCCATGGCCTAGGGGTGCAAGCCGGGGGGGGGGGGGCGCAGATCACAGATCATAAAAAAATGTTGAAACAAATAAAAACACAACGCGCATGGAGATGAGGAAGGAATGATACTGGAGGTCCTCCTTTTCGGCGGCGCCCCTGCCCCTTCCTGAATACCAGCTCCTGCCTCTGCTATTGTTGCGTAAACGGCGCATGCGCAGGGGCTCTCGACACTGGCGTCGACGTCGACAGGAGGAACAATTAACTCCCTCAATGCCAACAGCATCCACTTGCTGGCTCCTTCAGTGCAAGTACAGGGAACTCCATTGCGCAGTCTGCGCATGCATGCCCTAACCCCATGAAAGCTGGTATTCCTCCTCCAACACAAGGAGGAGATGCCTCCTTACTGGAGAAGGAAGCGCAACTGCCGGCTACGGCACATGCGCAAACCCCAGTACAGAAGAGAAGCCCAACGCAACAAGCCCCGGTATCGGGGAGAAGCGCGGCATCGGTACAGCTGCTGACTACAACACATGTGCAATCCGTGATACCGGGTAGGAGCCAAGTGCCTCAAGCCCCGGCATCGGGGAAGAGGCTCCTCCCCCCATGCCTGCATCCATAGTGCCTGCCGAGAGGGAAACTCCTGTAGCGGACCTATTGGGGCCACACCGGGAGAGCTGGATGCAGGGCCCTAAGGGGGACGAGCGGATGAAAGGATGTTTGGGGGGGGGGGTGCGGTAGAGGTTGGCTTAAAGAGGGCGTAATTCCAAAGTGTGGCCTAGGGTGCAAAGAGGTGTCAATCCGGGCCTGATATGGCAGCCACATTTAGTGAGCAGCTGAACTGCAGAAAGCAGTCATCCCAATAATGTATTTTCAGGTCCTAGGCCAACTCTACTCCTACATCCTGACCCAGGATATTAGATAAAAGCTGCGGTCCAATAGAAACAGGGCAAGTGGAGCCCCCTCCCCATCTCTTCCCTACAATTGTTTATATATTTGTTAGATTTATTGGCCGCCACTCCCAGCCGGCTCGGGGCGGCTTACATCAAGCACCACAATAAAACAAAAAATCTACAACAGCAATGAAACCACAAGGATAAAAAAATTCCTAAGAGATAACACAGGTCCTAGGGGATAGCACATTACAACTCAAAGGCCTGCCGGAATAGGGCCGACTTGCAGGCCTTCCAAAAAGCCAACAGATTATGCAAGGCCCGAACCTCTGGGGGCAGTGCGTTCCAGAGGACTGGGGCGATGACGGAGAATGCCCTTCTCTGTGTTGAAGTTAGGTGGTATTGTTTGACATTGGGCATGGCATTCCAGTCTTCGGATCTAAGTGTTCTTATGGGACAGTCTGGGGTGAGGCGGTCCCTCAGGTACACTGGCCCCAGACCATACAAGGCCTTGAAAGTCAAGACTAACACTTTGAAGGTGATTCGGTACTCGATAGGAAGCCAGTGCAGTTCCCGCAGAATTGGTGTAGTGTGGCAGCTCGCAGGAGCTCCTGCCAGCAACCGAGCTGCGGCATTCTGCACCAGCTTGAGTTTCTGGGTCACCGACAAAGGCAGGCCAGTGTAGAGAGTGTTACAGTAGTCTAGCCTTGAGATGACCGTGGCTTGGATCACCGTGGCCAAGTCGTGCCAAGACAAGTAAGGGGCCAGCCTCCTAGCCTGACGAAGATGGAAAAACACCACTCTGCTGACAGCGGAGATTTGCGCCTCCATTGACAGCAGAGGGTCCAAAAGAACTCCAAGGATCTTTACTGAAGACGACGGGCATAACGCCACGCCGTCCAGAGTCGGAAGCTGGGCATCCCTACCGCCTGGACGACCCAGCCAGAGGATCTCCGTCTTCGCTGGATTCACCTTCAACCTACTGGCTCGCAGCCATCCAGTAACGGCTTCGAGGCAGAGATGGAAATTATCGGGTACGGTTTCGGGCCTGCCCCCCATCCTCAGAATGAGCTGGGTGTCATCAGCGTACTGGTGACATTCCAGCCCAAAGCTACGCACCAGCTGAGCAAGTGGTCGCATATAGATGTTAAATAATAGAGGGGAGGGTACGGCCCCCTGAGGAACCCCACAATTTAAGGGGGAGCTCTCGGAGACCACCTCGCCCCTCCTCACTCTCTGTGACCGGTTCCAAAAACATGTAATACGTTTTTGCTTCCTCCTTAACCTTCACAGCAGAGCTGCTCAGCAGACTGAAAGAGAAATTAGGGCAATATTATGATCGCACACAGTGAATGTTCGTGTATTGTAGCACTCAAGGGGTTTAGCCGCAGTCAGTGAAAAAATTACTGGAAGCCTTACTTTTTCTTGATGATTCTACATACCATACGAACCCATGTATAACCCGACCTTGTGAATAAGATGAGGACGGGTTTGGGGGCTTAAATGATAGATTATGATATGATCCATGGATAGATTGGAGGTCATTCCATAGAGAGGGGAAAGTGCCAGTGCCACCTCGGGAGGCCACCTGCCACAGACTGCCACTGCTGCATTTTCCCATCCAGGCAGTCAAAATGGCCAAGAGTGGTGAGCATGCAGATGGATTAAGTGCTTCTTTTATGTTCTCTTGGAATGGAGTAAACTCTTGCCTTTTCTCATTCTACTCAGAGAAGGTAATTGTTCTCTCTCTCTCTCTCTCTCTCTCTCTCTCTCTCTCTCTATATATATATATATATATATATACACATACAGTATATATACAGTGTGTGTGTGTGTGTGTGTGTGTGTGTGTATGTATGTATATATATATATATATATATATATATATATTCGACGTATATACCACCCTTCTTGAAAAGGCTCAGGGTGGTTCACAGCCATGAACAACAAAACACAACATCCTTGGAAACATAGTAAGAACAGATTAAGACCAGAGTAGGGGTTACAGCTTAGAGATTGAATGCCTGACGGAACAGGTTGGTGTTGCAGGCCCTCCGGAAAGCCTGAAGGTCAGTTATTGCTCATGCCTCCTCCGGGAGGGCCTTCCAAAGGGTAGGTGCTGCTACGGAAAAGATGCGCTGCCAAGTCGATGACAATCGGCAGATCTTGAGTGATGGCACCTCCAATAGGTTTTGATCCATGGACCGTCGTAGTCTCTGGGGAATGTGCAGGGAGAGGCGGTCCTTCAGGTACACTGGCCCCAGGCCATGCAAGGCCTTAAAAGTTAGCACCAGCCATTTGAAGGCAATCCGGTACTTGATACGGAGCCAGTGCAAGCGCTGTAGGACTGGTGTGATGTGGCACGATAGTGTCACTCCGGCCAGCAGTCGAGCCGTAGCATTTTGCACCATCTTCAGTTTCCGGATTACCGACAAAGGAAGGCCAATGTAAAGGGCATTACAGTAGTCCAGTCTCGAGATGACCGTGGCCTGGATTACCGTGGCTAGGTCGCCACCGGAAAGGTAGGGCGCCAGCCGCCTTGCCTGGCGCAGATGGAAAAACGCCGTTCTGCTCACGGTGGAGATGTGAGCCTCCATCGTCAGCAGAGGGTCCAGTTGAACCCCCAGGCTTTTAACCAGAGGCGACGGGGTAACCACCTCGCCGTCCATTATTGGCAGCCAGAGCTCCCCCCCCCCCCCGGGGCGACCCAGCCACAGGACCTCTGCCTTCGACGGGTTCACCTTCAACCTTCTGGCCCGTAGCCACCCAGTCACGGCTTCCAGGCACTGATGGAAATAATCGGGTACAGAGTCCGGCCGGCCTTCCGTCCTCAGCACCAGCTGGGTGTCATCAGCGTACTGATGGCACTCCAGACCCAAACTATGCACCAGTTGGGCGTGTGTGTGTGTATCTATCTATTTATCTATCTATCTATCTATCTATCTATCTATAAAACAGATAAGGTACAGTGCTCACATTGACTATGGATAAGTCAACCAAGGTTTTTTGGTTTATTTTTAAATTAAATTTTCTACACTTGTACATGAGAATATACTTATTTCTAGACTTACACGTGAGCAATTTATTTTCAGCCCCTTTATCTCAAATCTGTGGAAACTTAGGGTTTGTAGTTTGGTAAGATACTAGGGACTTCATCAGATGGTCTTTGGACTCTGTTTCTGTCAGATTATTGCATTTTGAATAGCAATTCATGAGTCAGCACAAGATATATTTTCGCAGTTTGAGATGACCTGCAGTGTGACATGTTTGACACCAGATGGCGCTGTCTCAAGACTGCTAAATGGAACCTTGAGGAATGTCAGTTACAAAGTGACAGTTGGGATTTGTCAGTTGGGATTTGATATCTGTGAGGAAAGGATGTTTAGAAAGGTAGCTGTGATGGCTGTTGTTTTTCGATGTTTTGCCAGTTATTGTTAAATACAATTCAATACAAAGTTATATATTTACCTTGTGAATTGAATGAGAGTTTCATTATTCACTCGAACAGAGACTGAAGTTTTTGGGCCGATGGGGAATTAAACTTCTATATTTCTGTTGCCTATCCGCTGTGACATAAATACTCAACGCCGAAGAGTTTCCATACCTTGGAAGCTTTCAATTCGCATGCTCAACCGTACATATGAGGGTGGTGAGGGAAAAGACTCTCCTGGCGGAAATGACCACACTGCATCTCCTGGGGGATTATAACTCCATCCAGCACAGGCCTCATACCCTGATACCCTGGATCTGTCTTGAAATAGACCAGAAAGTTCTCTTGTCTAGATTGAGCTTCAAAATGTTTTCCCTGATCTAATTCACTGCTGGTGCCAAGCACAGTTTAGGACAGAAATACCTTCCTTAGGGGGGGGGGGCAGAGAAATTGGGTTGAGGGTCAAAGTACTGGCGGCACTGAACCCCAGACCTCTGACTGACCTCTCCCAGTTGTTTAATGAACATGTTGAATAACACAAAGGGCAAAAGAGAACCCTGGGGGAGGCAAGAAGTAAAAAAGGAGCCCTCCCAATACTAGAACTATTCAGTCAGGTTGGCCTGGGAGCCGGTTTGGAGAGCAATCAACAACCCGTTATTTTATTTATTTATTTATGGTATTTGTACCCCGTAGCCTCTCACCCCCGGGGGCAGGGGGACTCAGCACGGCTTACATTTGCAGCACTACAGGCCGCAACACCACAATACAATTTTAAAATACACCATATAATCAACATCATTAAAAAGCATTAAAAACATTTTAAAACATTACATTAAAAACCACGACATACAACAATAATTAATTAAAGCCATCAAGCGGACACACATTGTCAGTCCAGTCAAGTCCAAAGTGTCAGTCCAATCAAATCCAAAGGTACAATTTACATCTGCTGCCCAAAGGCCTGGTCCCAGAACCACGACTTTGGCTTTTTTTCTAAAAGCAAGGAGAGATGGATTCGATTTTATTTTGTTTGGGAGTGCGTTCCATAGGTGAGGAGGGGCCACCTCCGAGAAGGCCCTGTCTCTCGTCGTTTGAGAAGTTGGCGGGAGCGAGAGCAGGGCCTCCCCAGATGAACTTAGACTGTGAGATGGGACGTAGAGGCAGATGCGTTCGGACAAGCAAGCTGGGCCAGAACCGTATAGAGCTTTATAGGTCAATACCAGCACTTTGAATTGGGCTCGGAGATGGACAGGCAGCCAGTGGAGCTGACACAACAGGGGGGTGGTATGCTCCCTGTATGTCACCCCAGTTAGCATTCTGGCTGCCGCCCATTGGACCAACTGAAGTTTCCGAACCGTTTTCAAAGGCAGCCTCATGTAGAGTGCGTTGCAGTAGTCTATTCGGGATGTAACCAGAGCGTGGACCACCGTGGCCAAGTCAGACTTCCCAAGGTACGGGTGCAGCTGGCACACAAGTCTTAACTGGTCAAAAGCTCCCCTGGCCACCGCCGAGACCTGGGGTTCCAGGCTCAGCGATGAACCCAGGATCACTCCCAAGCTGCGAACCTGCGTCTTCAGGGGGAGTGTAACCCCGTCCAACACAGGCTGTGACCCTATGCCCTGTTTGGCCTTTTGACTGACCAGGAGGACCTCTGTCTTGTCTGGATCAAGTTTCAATTTGCTAGCCCTCATCCAGTCCAACACAGCGGCCAAGCACCGGTTCAAGGTCTGGACAACCTCCTCAGTAACAGGTGGAAAGGAGTGGCAGTTTTGGACGTCATCTGCGTACAGATAACGTCTTACTCCAAAACTCCGGATGATCTCCCCCAACGGCTTCATGTAGATGTTAAATACCATCAGGGGCAGTACTGAACCCTGAGGGACTCCACAAGTCAACGGTTGTGGGGTCGAACAGGTGTCTCCCAATAACACCCTCTGGGTACGACCTTCCAGGAATGATTGGAGCCATTGCAGAGCAGTTCCTCCAAGCCCCATCTCTGCAAGGTGACCCAGAAGGATACCGTGGTCAACGGTATCAAAGGCTGCTGAGAGGTCCAGCAGAACCAACAGAGACACACTCCCCTGTTAAATTCCCGGCAAAGATCATCTACTAAGGTGACCGAGGCTGTTTCAGTACCACTCATCCTATTCTCCACTCATCCTTGATATCGTCACTTTCTTCCTTCAATTGGCATGCAGCCCCTCCAAACGTATGCGCAAATGCCATAACCCAGGGCTGTCCAACTGGCGGCCCGGGGGCCGTATACGGCCCCCAGCCCCTTCCCTACGGCCCCCTAAGCTTTTTTAAAAAAAATAAAAATAAAGATAAATTAAATTAAAATATTTTAAAAAATTACCCACTTCCGGGTTTCAGAGCAAGTATCGCGAGACTACGGAAGCCACACGGGATTTCGCTCTCAATGCGAAATCTCGCCTGCATTGCGAGCGAAATCCCGTGTGGCTTCCATAGTCTCGTGATACTCCTGTTGCCGAAATCTCAGCTACTTAATCCCTGCGGCCCACGCAGACGTGATTTGTATCTTCCCGGCTGCTGCCTCGCTCGGTCGTCGCCTCTGCTCGTGGTCCGGCTGCTCCTGGATCCTGCGTTTGGGAAGGTAGGCTAACCTTTATGTTATTATTATGTAATTGTGTATTTGAATGCCCCCTGCATTTAATGTTAGTAAAATATTATATTTAATTGTATGCATGCCCCTTTTGAATGCCCCCCCTGCATTTAATGTTAGTAAAATATTATATTTAATTGTATGCATGCCCCTTTTGAATGCCCCCTGCATTTAATGTTAGTAAAATATTATATTTAATTGTATGCATGCCCCTTTTGAATGCCCTGCATTTAATGTTAGTAAAATATTATATTTAATTGTATGCATGCCCCTTTTGAATTCCTCCTGCATTTAATGTTAGTAAAATATTAGATTTAATTGTATGCATGCCCTTTTGAATGCCCCCTGCATTTAATGTTAGTAAAATATTATATTTAATTGTATGCATGCCCTTGTGAATGCCCCCCTGCATTTAATGTTAGTAAAATATTATATTTAATTGTATGCATGCCCCTTTTGAATGCCCCCTGCATTTAATGTTAGTAAAATATTATATTTAATTGTATGCATGCCCCTTTTGAATGCCCCCTGCATTTAATGTTAGTAAAATATTATATTTAATTGTATGCATGCCCTTTTGAATGCCCCCTGCATTTAATGTTAGTAAAATATTATATTTAATTGTATGCATGCCCCTTTTGAATGCCCCCTGCATTTAATGTTAGTAAAATATTATATTTAATTGTATGCATGCCCCTTTTGAATGCCCCCTGCATTTAATGTTAGTAAAATAGTATATTTAATTGTATGCATGCCCCTTTTGAATGCCCCCTGCATTTAATGTTAGTAAAATATTATATTTAATTGTATGCATGCCCCTTTGAATGCCCCCTGCATTTAATGTTAGTAAAATATTATATTTAATTGTATGCATGCCCCTTTTGAATGCCCCCTGCATTTAATGTTAGTAAAATATTATATTTAATTGTATGCATGCCCCTTTTGAATGCCCCCCTGCATTTAATGTTAGTAAAATATTATATTTAATTGTATGCATGCCCCTTTTGAATGCCCCCTGCATTTAATGTTAGTAAAATATTATATTTAATTGTATGCATGCCCCTTTTGAATGCCCCCTGCATTTAATGTTAGTAAAATATTATATTTAATTGTATGCATGCCCCTTTTGAATGCCCCCTGCATTTAATGTTAGTAAAATATTATATTTAATTGTATGCATGCCCTTTTGAATGCCCCCTGCATTTAATGTTAGTAAAATATTATATTTAATTGTATGCATGCCCCTTTTGAATGCCCCCTGCATTTAATGTTAGTAAAATATTATATTTAATTGTATGCATGCCCCTTTTGAATGCCCCCTGCATTTAATGTTAGTTAGTAAAATATTATATTTAATTGTATGCATGCCCCTTTTGAATGCCCCCTGCATTTAATGTTAGTAAAATATTATATTTAATTGTATGCATGCCCCTTTTGAATGCCCTCCTGCATTTAATGTTAGTAAAATATTATATTTAATTGTATGCATGCCCCTTTTGAATGCCCCCTGCATTTAATGTTAGTAAAATATTATATTTAATTGTATGCATGCCCCTTTGAATGCCCCCCTGCATTTAATGTTAGTAAAATATTATATTTAATTGTATGCATGCCCCTTTTGAATGCCCTCCTGCATTTAATGTTAGTAAAATATTATATTTAATTGTATGCATGCCCCTTTTGAATGCCCTCCTGCATTTAATGTTAGTAAAATATTATATTTAATTGTATGCATGCCCCTTTTGAATGCCCCCTGCATTTAATGTTAGTAAAATATTATATTTAATTGTATGCATGCCCCTTTTGAATGCCCCCTGCATTTAATGTTAGTAAAATATTATATTTAATTGTATGCATGCCCCTTTTGAATGCCCCCTGCATTTAATGTTAGTAAAATATTATATTTAATTGTATGCATGCCCCTTTTGAATGCCCCCTGCATTTAATGTTAGTAAAATATTATATTTAATTGTATGCATGCCCCTTTTGAATGCCCCCTGCATTTAATGTTAGTAAAATATTATATTTAATTGTATGCATGCCCCTTTTGAATGCCCCCTGCATTTAATGTTAGTAAAATATTATATTTAATTGTATGCATGCCCCTTTTGAATGCCCTCCCTGCATTTAATGTTAGTAAAATATTATATTTAATTGTATGCATGCCCCTTTTGAATGCCCCCTGCATTTAATGTTAGTAAAATATTATATTTAATTGTATGCATGCCCCTTTTGAATGCCCCCTGCATTTAATGTTAGTAAAATATTATATTTAATTGTATGCATGCCCCTTTTGAATGCCCCCTGCATTTAATGTTAGTAAAATATTATATTTAATTGTATGCATGCCCCTTTTGAATGCCCCCCTGCATTTAATGTTAGTAAAATATTATATTTAATTGTATGCATGCCCCTTTTGAATGCCCCCTGCATTTAATGTTAGTAAAATATTATATTTAATTGTATGCATGCCCCTTTTGAATGCCTCCTGCATTTAATGTTAGTAAAATATTATATTTAATTGTATGCATGCCCCTTTTGAATGCCCCCTGCATTTAATGTTAGTAAAATATTATATTTAATTGTATGCATGCCCCTTTTGAATGCCCCCTGCATTTAATGTTAGTAAAATATTATATTTAATTGTATGCATGCCCCTTTTGAATGCCCCCTGCATTTAATGTTAGTAAAATTATTTTAATTTAATTGTATGCATGCCCCTTTTGAATGCCCCCCTGCATTTAATGTTAGTAAAATATTATATTTAATTGTATGCATGCCCCTTTTGAATGCCCCCTGCATTTAATGTTAGTAAAATATTATATTTAATTGTATGCATGCCCCTTTTGAATGCCCCCTGCATTTAATGTTAGTAAAATATTATATTTAATTGTATGCATGCCCCTTTTGAATGCCCCCTGCATTTAATGTTAGTAAAATATTATATTTAATTGTATACATGCCCCTTTTGAATGCCCCCTGCATTTAATGTTAGTAAAATATTATATTTAATTGTATGCATGCCCCTTTTGAATGCCCCCTGCATTTAATGTTAGTAAAATATTATATTTAATTGTATGCATGCCCCTTTTGAATGCCCCCTGCATTTAATGTTAGTAAAATATTATATTTAATTGTATGCATGCCCCTTTTGAATGCCCCCTGCATTTAATGTTAGTAAAATATTATATTTAATTGTATGCATGCCCCTTTTGAATGCCCCCTGCATTTAATGTTAGTAAAATATTATATTTAATTGTATGCATGCCCCTTTTGAATGCCCCCTGCATTTAATGTTAGTAAAATATTATATTTAATTGTATGCATGCCCCTTTTGAATGCCCCCTGCATTTAATGTTAGTAAAATATTATATTTAATTGTATGCATGCCCCTTTTGAATGCCCCCAGCATTTAATGTTAGTAAAATATTATATTTAATTGTATGCATGCCCCTTTTGAATGCCCCCTGCATTTAATGTTAGTAAAATATTATATTTAATTGTATGCATGCCCCTTTTGAATGCCCCCTGCATTTAATGTTAGTAAAATATTATATTTAATTGTATGCATGCCCCTTTGAATGCCCCCTGCATTTAATGTTAGTAAAATATTATATTTAATTGTATGCATGCCCCTTTTGAATGCCTCCTGCATTTAATGTTAGTAAAATATTATATTTAATTGTATGCATGCCCCTTTTGAATGCCCCCTGCATTTAATGTTAGTAAAATATTATATTTAATTGTATGCATGCCCTTTTGAATGCCCCCTGCATTTAATGTTAGTAAAATAGTATATTTAATTGTATGCATGCCCCTTTTGAATGCCCCCTGCATTTAATGTTAGTAAAATATTATATTTAATTGTATGCATGCCCCTTTTGAATGCCCCCTGCATTTAATGTTAGTAAAATATTATATTTAATTGTATGCATGCCCCTTTTGAATGCCCCCTGCATTTAATGTTAGTAAAATATTATATTTAATTGTATGCATGCCCCTTTTGAATGCCCCCTGCATTTAATGTTAGTAAAATATTATATTTAATTGTATGCATGCCCCTTTTGAATGCCCCCTGCATTTAATGTTAGTAAAATATTATATTTAATTGTATGCATGCCCCTTTTGAATGCCCCCTGCATTTAATGTTAGTAAAATATTATATTTAATTGTATGCATGCCCCTTTTGAATGCCCCCCTGCATTTAATGTTAGTAAAATATTATATTTAATTGTATGCATGCCCCTTTTGAATGCCCCTGCATTTAATGTTAGTAAAATATTATATTTAATTGTATGCATGCCCCTTTTGAATGCCCCCTGCATTTAATGTTAGTAAAATATTATATTTAATTGTATGCATGCCCCTTTTGAATGCCCTCCTGCATTTAATGTTAGTAAAATATTATATTTAATTGTATGCATGCCCCTTTTGAATGCCCCCTGCATTTAATGTTAGTAAAATATTATATTTAATTGTATGCATGCCCCTTTTGAATGCCCCCTGCATTTAATGTTAGTAAAATATTATATTTAATTGTATGCATGCCCCTTTTGAATGCCCCCTGCATTTAATGTTAGTAAAATATTATATTTAATTGTATGCATGCCCCTTTTGAATGCCCCCTGCATTTAATGTTAGTAAAATATTATATTTAATTGTATGCATGCCCCTTTTGAATGCCCCCTGCATTTAATGTTAGTAAAATATTATATTTAATTGTATGCATGCCCCTTTTGAATGCCCCCTGCATTTAATGTTAGTAAAATATTATATTTAATTGTATGCATGCCCCTTTTGAATGCCCTCCTGCATTTAATGTTAGTAAAATATTATATTTAATTGTATGCATGCCCCTTTTGAATGCCCCCTGCATTTAATGTTAGTAAAATATTATATTTATTTTATAGAGGGGCGGGGCGGGGGCGGAGCCGGGGCGGGGGCAGAGCCGGGCCGGGGGCAGAGCCGGGGGCAGACCCTACGGCCCCCCAGGTCATCAGTGACCGGAATTCAGGCCCCTGGGCCGGTAGAAGTTGGACAGCCCTGCCATAACCCATCTAGGATCCTTTCTCTCTTTCTGACTCACCCAAAAATATCCTTTACACTTACAAAAACTCAAGGAGCAATGTTGCTTTGGGCTTAGACATTTCCAGCTACTAGAAGGAGGCAAGTGCTTAAAAGTTTGAAGCAGCCCCAACTTTCCTTCCAACTCCTTCTCAATTTATTCTTCGTCTCCTCATTGAAAAGCTTTTTATAACCTTGTTGAAGGAGTTGTTTTCTCTTTCCTCAAAGGAGTGCCATCTTGCAGAACTGAGATTTGGTACCTAAAAGTCAAGGACTTTCACTTATCTGGATAAGGACAGGCAACTTACTGGCTAGAGGGCTTTAAATAATGATTTTTAAACGGCGTGTTCCCTTTTTATGTCTAGCGATTCATATTGGCGTCGGCTGCAGCCGTGTAGCATAGAGATAGGGAAGGTGATTACTTTTATTGGGCCTTCTTTTTTTTCTTTTTTTTTTTTACAGAATGAATGTGCGGCAAGCTTTGGAGTTACACAGAATGTATCACCCGGCAACTCTCCAATGCATCTGAGGAAAGCTTCTCATGTGTTGGAAATGATTCTATTGTGAGTATTCGGAGAACGGATCTTTACGGCTCCAGGGCTGCATCTCCCAATTCATAAATAATGAGTCCTAGGAAAAAGGACTTATAGTAAATTTTCTATCGTTCAGGCTTCGCTGTGAGGATCAATAGAGGAGATTTTTGACAATAAAGATTTTTTTTTGTCTGTGTACTTATTTCTTTGGCTTACCTTGTTGTTTCCCAAAGTTGGACCCTATCCATACTATCATGATTTGAATAACAAAGGCATATATTATTATTATTATTATTATTTGTTTGCCATGATCCCAATTAGAGAAAATAAAGTTTTGTTTCAAATTACGGGAAACGCATCTTGAATAGTTTGCTGTATGCATCGGGTATTGCGTCTGAAAACAATTTAACAATATTTTTATCTAATTTCTCTTTTGTAGTAGGCAATTGGATTTTTTAATTGATTGTATCAGGGCTGCTTGTGAACACACTGGCAATGTAATCTATCTATATATATAAAGGAAGAGTCGTCATGGAAAGACCGTCCCAAACAGAGAAACCTTACAACGCAGAAACACCAAACTTGCCTCAAGCAAGGTATGTTTGTAGCAAAGAAACTTTCCCTCCCAAAACCTAAAAGGCCCCCAAAACAACGAGTAAAAAAACCCCCTACATTTCCCAGCATCCTCCGGGGCTGCCAACGACTCTCCCAGCCTCTACATTCTGACAACATGATTGGCTGCCAATAAGGGCGGATTTGCATAACTCCTGTACTGGCCAGCCAACATGAACATTCCGACCCATAATAAACTGTCAGAGGTGGATAAGGCAAAGGGCTGAGGCACAAACACAAACACCCAAATCACTTCTGCACAAGCTATGCAGAACGCCAGCAACACCACACACCAACAACTCCCCAGGACTTCAACATCCCACCCACCAGAACAACCCACAACGACACAGCCATGACCCCACCAAGACCGTAAGTAACATCATTTCCAACCCTTACATACTCAGACTATCTCGCATCTCCTAAATAGGGCACAGCAACGCGTGCCGGGTACAGCTAGTCTATGTATATAATAAAAAGTCAGTGTTTGCGGCGGTGCAGTGGTGCGGAGGAAGGAATATGTGCCAGCGTTTCGATTGGTTGCCACTGTGAGATTATTTCCATAAAGGACACTGATTGGCCAGCCTCAGAACACCGACACTCTAAGGCACCAGATTATTTGCATATTTATTTTACTGTGTTTTTATGTGTTTTATGGTGTTTTTATTCTGTTTTTAATCCTTAATTTTGGTGTAAGTCGCCTCGAGCCACCCGGGAGTGGCGATTCACAAATTTGAATAATAAATAAAAATAATAAATAAAGGATTCTGATTGGCCAGCCTCAGAACTCCAACACCCTAAGGCACCAGACAGAAGGCATTGGTTGCCACTGAGGAACTATTTGCATAAAGGACTCTGATTGGCTAGCAAAACAGAATGCACCTGCATGCTTGAGTTAGCCAAATGACAGATTTTTTCGGTTGGAAATGGAATGTTCATTTTCTGGGAGGTGTGAAGGTGCCAAGGAATATGTGACAGCGTTTTGATAGGTTGCCACTATGGGATTATTTGCATAAAGGACTCTGATTGGCCAGCCTCAGAATTCCAACATTCTACGGCCCCAGAGAGAGGGGATTGGTTGCCACTGAAATGGTATTTGCATAAAGGACTCCAATTGGCCATCCACATTCCAACATTCTAAAGTGACTCAGAGAAAAAAGGAAAGGCTTCAGGCAGTCAGACACTGCGGCCCACAGCAGTGACGGATCAGGACCAAAATTGGCACACAGGGGCCCAATGGCCCACTTCACAATGCGACTCTCAACCAATGACCAATACAAAAATTACAAATTACAATACAGAGCCCCCATGACCCACTCTACACCCTGGTGCTGTTTCAAGGAGGACGGACCACAGATGATGAGACTTGAAATACCTTCACTCACCTTCCGAGACCGCTGCAACCCTCATCCAAAGAATGATCAAGACCAAATGTGACACACAGAGCCCCCAAGACCCACTCTACATCCTGGTGCTGTTTGGAGGGGGGTGGACCATGGCCAATGGGACGTGCAGTACCTTCACTAAGTTCCTGAGACCACTGCAAGCCACATAAACATCTAATAGGACCCAAGCTTGGCACACAATGCCTTCCTCAAATAACCCGGGCACCGCCGGGTCCCCAAGCTAGTAGTTATTTAAAAATAAGTGCCACTTAGTTCAATGTATTCACTTCCAGATAAATGTATAGATTTGCACTTACCATGGAGTAAGTTTTGGTGAACTTGAGTAGAGAGACACAAGTTAGGATTCACATATATGCATTCCGAACCTCTTTTGCTCAAATATCCACTTGGACATTTTCACATCTGAGGAGAAGTTAATTGGGGTTTTTTTTTAAAAAAAAAAGATTTGTTCATTTAAACGAGAATGTTACAGCTAACTTAATTCCAGAATTAAGGTTTTAATTCAGTTATTATTTAGTAAAATAAGAAGCTGATACATTTTGCATTTCCCTACTGGCTCTTTATATAAAGTCTAGTTCTCCTTAATTTTTGCAAAAATGGGTCTGTTAGTCTCTTAGGACTGAAAAATTCCAATACTTAAGTCATCTGATCAAAAAATTGTAGTAGGATAGTTTAATGATTCCCAATGTTACAAGATTATAAATAGCTGGTAAGGGCTTATTGGAAGAGGGTGATCTTTTCTGTAACTCTACGGCTTTCTTGTGTTCTACTCCAGAGCGTCTTGTAGCTTGAACACAGGTTTAATCATTTCACCTTGTACAACCTGGACAGAATATAACCATATGTAAGACTAGCTGACCCGGCCACGCGTTGCTGTGGGATGTTTGTAACTTGGGGAATGTGTGTGTATTTATTTATTTATTATTTCTACCCCGCTTCTTCTCAACCCCCGAGGGAGGGGGGACTCAGAGCAGCCTAACAACGGCAACAATTCGATGCCACATAGTATACATATAATAAAAGCAAACAGTTAAGAATAAAATACATTAAAATACAGCTAGAATTAAAATACATTAAAAATACAATTAACATTAAACTGCATCGTGTACATTCACAACAGTTAGAACAGTATCCCATCCATAATCATTACGTCTTGTCCACCAGATTGCCATCTCCATCCAATCAAAGTGCCGTATCGTGCTAAAGTGCAAACGCTTGGTCCCATAACCAGGATTTCACTTTTTTCCTGAATGCCAGGAGGGATGAAGCTGATCGAATATCAATAGGGAGTGCGTTCCACAGATGGGGAGCCACCACCGAGAAGGCCCTATCCCTCGTCCCCACCAACTGCATCTGAGATGTAGGCGGGAGCGAGAGCAGGGCCTCCGTGGATGATCTTAAGGTACAGGATGGGACGTAGCGGCTGATGCGTTCGGACAAGTAAGCTGGGCCAGAACCGTATAGAGCTTTAAAGGTCAAAACCAGCACTTTGAATTGAGCTCAGAAGTGGACAGGCAGCCAGTGGAGCTGACACAACAGGGGGGTGGTATGCTCCCTGTATGTAGCTCCCGTTAGTAGTCTGGCTGCCGCCCGTTGGACTAACTGCAGTTTCCAAACTGTCTTCAAAGGCAGCCCCACATAGAGCGCGTTGCAGTAATCTATTCGGGATGTGACCAGAGCGTGGACCACCGTAGCCAGATCAGACTTCCCAAGGTACGGGCGAAGCTGGCACACGAGTCTTAACTGGTCAAAAGCTCCCCTGGCCACCGCCGAGACCTGGGGTTCCAGGCTCAGCGATGGGTCCAGGGTCACTCCCAAGCTGCAAACCTTTGTCTTCAGGGGGAGGGTGACCCCATCCAACATAGGCTGTGACCCTATGCCGTTTGGCCTTTCGACTGACCAGGAGGACCTCTGTCTTGTCTGGATGAAGTTTCAATTTGCTAGCCCTCATCCAGTCCGACACAGCAGCCAAGCACCGGTTCAAAGTCTGGACAGCCTCCTTAGCGACAGGTGGGAAGGAGTGACAGATCTGGACGTCACCTGCGTACAGATAACACCTTACTCCGAAACTCCGAATGATCTCTCCCAGCGGTTTCATGTAGATGTTAAAGAACATCGGGGACAGTACTGAACCCTGAGGGACTCCACAAGACAACGGTTGTGGAGCCGAACAGGTGTCACCCAATGACACCTTCTAGGTACGACCCTCCAGAAAGGATTGTATATGTGTATGTGTATATATATATGCGTGTATATGTGTGTACTTATGTATATGTGTGTTTGTATATGTATATGCATGTATATGTGTAGATGTGTGTAAGCACAGATGTGTGTATGTGTATATTTGTATATTTCTGTGCATACTGTCTTCAGCGAAGCCGGGGCCTCGCTTGGTGTGACGGGCCGGCGTCCGGAGGCCTCCCCGGCTCCATTCGAGGCCATGTAGGCCCGCTGCCAGCGATTTCTCCGCAGGAGACAGATAAGATGGCGGGCCTTCTCATTTTCTCAGTGGTGGCCGGGGGAGGGGAGGAGGAGTACTGCATTAGCGTGGGGGGTCATGGGAGTTGTAGTTCTTATTTTTGTATTTTTGACCTTGTTGTTTTTTGTGTGTTTTTTTTTTAAAAAATGGGTGGCAAACATACCTCGTAGGGTGTTGTGGGTATGTGGGCTCTTTTTGTGTGTATACCTTGTGTGGTTTTGCTGTCTATAGGCTACTTAGGACAACAGCAATCATTTTATATATAGATAGATAACTAGCTGAACCCGGCCACGCGCTGCTGCGGCTTTTTCTCTTTCCTGTGTCCCAGTCTATATATGTGTGTGTTTTGTGTGTGTGTGTGTGTGAGTGTGTGTGTGTGTGTATGTATGTGTGGATTGTGTCTATGTGTACATGTGTGTGTATATGTGTATGTACTTATGTATATGTGTATATGTACAGTATATGCATGTATATGTGTGTACTTATGTATATGTGTGTTTTTGTATATGTATATGCGTGTATATGTGTAGATGTGTGTAAGTACAGATGTGTGTATGTATGTGTGCATGTGTATATTTCAGTGCATGTATATATGTGCGTATGTGTGCATGTCTATGTGTACATACGTGTGTGCATGTGGCAAAGACCAACAGTAACATCCCTTCCTGCCTTTTATACTTCCTTTCTTCCTTCTCCCCCTCATCTCTCAGCTTTTCTCTTCTCTCTGTCCTCCTGCCTCTTCTCCCTCCCTCCCTACCACCAACATTCCGACACTCTAAACTTCCAGAGGGGGGTGGCTCCCAGCCTGTACATTCTAACTGAGGGAGTATTTGCATAATGCCTTTAATTGGCCAGCACCACCAACATTTCGACAGTCTAAACTGCCAGAGGGGGCTGGAGTGGGGGATCATGGGAGTTGTAGTCCATAATGTTTGTTTGGATTTGTGGCCGTTGGCTCTTTTTGGGGGGGCTTTTTTGTGGTAAACATACCTCGTAGGGTTTTCTGGGTATGTGGGCTGTTTTTGTGTGTCTGCCTTGTGTGGTTTTGCTGTCCATAGGCTACTTAGGACGACAGCAATCATTTTATATATAGATAGATAATATATACAGTACTTATCATAATCCAATCTAACATTATAAAGAGTGATATTGCACAAGATTTCCCCCAGTCTTCCAGCTGTGACTGTGGTAATGCGTGTCTCTTCTGAACCCTAGGCGTGCTAGTACCTGTACAACTAGTTCTGCTCCTGGAAGCTACCTTAGATACCAGCATCACCCCATACATTTTCTGGAATGAGGCATGCATGTATATCATGTCACCCACACAAGATCTGTGGAATCATAAGAAAAAGGTTTTTGCGTATATTTTATTTATTTATTATTTATTTATTATTTATTTATTATTCACACTTGTTAGTCGCCACTGCCGGTGTGGCTCGGGGCGACTCACAACAGTGGAGCATAATTTAAAAGCACAGTATTACACAATAAAAACACAATAAAACACAATAATACACAATAAAAATACAGTAAAAGCACGGTAAAATGCACAGCAAAGCACAATTCATCAGGGTTGCATCCAGCACAGGGATGGGTAATCAAGAAATTGCAGTCTTAGCCCCCGAAGGCCTGCCGAAACAGGAGGGTTTTGTACGCCTTCCGGAACGTCATTAGATCTTTAAGAGCATGAACATCGGAAGGCAGTGCTTTCCATAGTATAGGGGCGATTACCGAGAAGGCCCTGCGTCTTGTGGCTGTAAGGTGGTACGTTTTGAAGCTGGGAACCTCCAAAAGTTGGCACGACTCAGAACGTAATGGCCTAGTGGGACAGTATGGGATGAGGCGGTCCCTAAGGTACACTGGCCCCAGACCATTCAAGGCCTTAAAGGTCAGTACCAGCACTTTGAAAGTGATCCGGCCTTCCACTGGTAGCCAATGCAGCTCGTGCAAAATGGGTGTTATGTGGCTGGCCATGGGAGCGCCAGCCAGCAGTCGGGCTGCTGCATTCTGTACCAGTTTCAATTTCTGGATCACCAGCAAAGGAAGGTCAACATAGAGAGCATTACAGTAGTCCAGTCTTGAGATGACCGTGGCTTGGACCACTGTGGCTAGATCGCGGCGGGAGAGGTAGGGAGCCAACTTCCTTGCCTGCTGAAGATGGAAGAAAGCAACTCTACTGACGATGGAGATGTGCGCCTCCATCGTCAGTTGAGAGTCCAGCGTGACGCCCAGACTTTTTACTGTTGACGATGGACGAGTATCGCGCCGCCCAGGGAAGGAAGTTGGATCTCCACCGCCCGGGCGACTCCAGCCACAGGATCTCTGTCTTAGCTGGATTCACCTTCAACCTACTGGCTCGCAGCCATCCAGTGACGGCTTCGAGGCACTGATGGAAATTATCAGGTACGGTTTCAGGCCTGCCTTCCATCCCCAGAACGAGCTGGGTGTCATCCGCATATTGGTGACACGCCAGCCCAACACTACGGACCAGCCGAGCAAGTGGTCGGACATAGATGTATATTGAAAAGATCCATAAGTTCAGTAATAGAGAGAATGGGATTTGGGGCACCCACCAGTTATAGAACTACCGTGTTTCCCGAAAGTATGACACCCCGATTGTAAGACGATCGGGGTGTCAGGGAAGTCGGCTAATGTAAGCCGTGCACTCGAATGTAAGCCGTACCTGTCGCCACGCCCATGCCGCCGCCGCCGCCACAACCGGCCCATCGTCATAAGACACCTCCGCGGGCGCACCTTTCTGCCAGGCCTTTGTTCAGAAGGGAGGGGAAGAGAGCCAGAAGCATGGCAAAGCGGCGCTGCGCCAGAGTGACGCGCCGTCGCTTGCCACGCCCCTGGCTCTCTTCCTCCCTTCCTTCGTCCAAGGAAGGGAGGGGGAAGAGAGCCAGAAGCATGGCACAGCGGTGCTGCATCAGAGTGACGCATCGTCGCTTTGCCACGCCCCTGGCTCTCTTCCCCCTCCCTTCCTTCGTCCAGAAAGCTGCGCCGCGGAGGGTGCTGCGGCGGCGTGACGGCGCAGCGGCGGCGGGCGGCGGGCGTGGCGATGGGGTACGTCTTAGTTTATATAAGACGTACCCCGAAAGTAAGACGTAGGGGGACTTTTCGGGGGGAAAAGAAAGTAAGACGCTGTCTTACTTTCGGGGAAACACGGTAGAAAGTAGGGCTTAAATATGATATGAGCACTGTTGAGGTTAACTATCGATCACTAAAAGGAAAGAGAAGAGGAACCGAGGAGCTAAAGCCTCGGCAGCTTTTGAGGTTACACTGTCAGGCAGAACACAAAAGTGTGTGAGTATACACACACACACACACACAGAGCTCACTGTTTTAAAGCTGATAGTATTTCTAACAAGTACTATGCAATTCCTACAGGCCTGTCATAACCAACAGAACAACGTTGCACTTTGACATAGCTGCAACCGCTAGCCACGATTGTACGCAACCCAAGTTCCTTCCAATCAATTGTTCTGAATGTTTTCCGATACAAAATAAGGATAAGAAGAAGTAAGTAGCAAATCCACAACATTTGAAGCTGACCTCCAAGCCCTTTTATTTCCAGAAACACTCTCAAACAAGGAGCTATTTCATACTTGTCTCAAAGACGGGATCAATTTCACCAAAAGCACAAGCCGCACTCTATAAAGTTTCCTATTGATCTGCCAAACAGCAAGGGGCCCGGCTCCCATGGCACACCACTGGTTAAACTTTGCCCAAGGGAAGCCTATGGCTGATAAATCCTCCCTCTGCACAAAGACTAACTGCAATTAATGGAAATTACTACAGAAAGTTTGGGGTCCTATGGATTATTCCTGCAGGAGAAAAACAACATAAATATAAAGGATTGCTTGATATTTCAACTTTATTACTTTTCATTCCAGGGCAGTCGACGGTTTTAAAGATGGTTTATTGGTGCTGTGAGTTTCGAGAGAATGGGAACGGCCTCAAAATCTTTTTAACCAAAGGATTCTTTTAGTTTCTCCGGACTGTTTTCTAATGTAGAGGGCCACTCGCCACATTAAATGCAATCTATTATATAAAGGGGTTCCCGTCATGGACCGACCGTCCCAAACAGAGAAAACTTACAACGCAGAAACATCAAACTTGCCAACAGAAATAGGCCTCAAGCAAGGTAGGTTTGTAGCAAAGAAACTCCCCCCAAACCTAAAAGGCCCCCAAAACAACGAGTTAAAAACTACATTTCCCAGCATCCTCCGGGGCTGCCAACGACTCTCCCAGCCTCTACATTCTGACAACATGATTGGCTGCCAATAAGGGCGGATTTGCATAACTCCTGTACTGGCCAGCCAACATGAACATTCCAACCCATAATAAACTGTCAGAGGAGGATAAGGCAAAGGGCTGAGGCACAAACACAAACACCCAATACACTTCCCACAGAAAATTTACACCCCTACAAATCACAGACCACGCCCAAAATTGACAGTAAGGCTTCATTAACTTGATTTCCCTGACTAGGCCTCACTTAATGGAATGCTGTTTACGCTCTGAATTGACAGTAAGGCTTCATTAACTTGATTCTCCCGACTAGGCCTCAGCTCATTGGACATTGTGTATGGCCTGAATTGACAATAAGGCTTCATTAACTTGATTCTCCCGACTAGGCCTCAGCTCATTGGACATTGTGTATGGCCTGAATTGACAGTAAGGCTTCATTAACTTGATTCTCCCGACTAGGCCTCAGCTCATTGGACATTGTGTATGGCCTGAATTTACAGTAAGGCTTCATTAACTTGATTCTCCCGACTAGGCCTCAGCTCATGGGACATTGTGTATGGCCTGAATTGACAGTAAGGCTTCATTAACTTGATTCTCCCGACTACGCCTCAGCTCATGGGACATTGTGTATGGCCTGAATTGACAGTAACCTACCTTGACACACAGAGCCCCTATGACCCACGCTACATTCTACTACAGTTTGGAGAGGGTGAACCATGGATTATGGGACTTGAAGTACCTCCATGGATAATGGGATTTGTACTACTTCAAAACCCATCATTCCCCACAGACCACTGTGTCCCAGAACCAAGACTGATAAAGACCAAACTTGGCACACCATGCCCCCCATGACCCACACTCCATCCGACTGCAGTTCAGAGGAGTAACATCAATTCCAACCCTTACATACTCAGACTTTCTCGCATCTCCTGAATAGGGCACAGCTAGTTATGCATTAAAATAATAAAACTAACATCAAGGAACACTGCCACTTTAAACACAAAAAAGTTATGAGAAAGACCATGGTAGAGCACATGCTTACGTGGCACAGAGTATATTTATTTATTTATTTATTTATTATTTAAAACTTTTGTACCCCGACCTTCTCACCTCTATCGAGGGACTCAGACCGGCTTACAGCAAAAATTCAATGCTATACAGTTTAAAAACAACTACAACATATTAAAATACATAAAAACCCAGCATAAAACCACATCGCCATTAAAAACAATTCCACTCCATCTGTAAACGTACATTCAGACAATAGCCCGTCTCAGCCTATTCTGGGAAGGCTTGGTAGTGATGCCGGAAATCGGCGGTTTCAAGCTGCAGGCAGTTCCGCGAGTGAACAGGTCCCAACTTTCACACACACGCCTGTTCCCGGGTGAAAACCCCCACAATCTCCCTCTGAGGCGGCAGGATCCCGCCGCCAAGGTTCCTGTCCTTCCCTGAACTTTTCCCGAATTTATATATTTTTTTTCCTCATTTCCACTCCCCGGGCGCCTTAACACTGCGAAGAGAAGTTGCACTGGAGGGAAAGGT
>JARBWK010000010.1:134004289-134110567 GCA_030556195.1 Anolis apletophallus
GGGTTCGCAGCTCCGCCACCTCCTGCTGCAACGCCACCACTTGCGGACCCGTCATGTTCGCCATGGCGGCCGTGGAGACAATGGGAGCCTTGGTACGCAGCCGGCGGTTCCTGGTACGTCCCGTGGTGCGAAAAAGGGGTTCGTGGAGTTCTCCGGCCAACTGTCACAATCACCGACTTAGTACTGCCCCTTTAACACACACACGGAGACGTAGCAAAGGCTAACTAGTTTTATTGAATATAAAAAGTCCCAAAGGCAATTCTCATGAAGAGATCAAAGAATAAAGCATTCAGCAAAGCTGAAGTCCAATTAAGAAAGCAAAGTTCCAAAAGATAGTTCCCAAAGCAAACGTTGCAAAAAGCTTGGCAAGTTTCCGGATTGACTCCGGAACAAAGCAGGGTTTCCGCAGCAATGCGAATCAATAACAAGGCAAGGTCTTGGTCCCAGGCGAGCCAAACTAGGCTCCGTGGTTCACTCCGCTTTCACGCCCTTCAGATCAGACGTGGCCGGAGAACTGAGGATCAGTTCCCACGGGCCGTTCTTATCCTTCGGCCGGGCCTCGACGATCTAGGGCCCGCGTCTCCAGTCTCTACTTTCCGAACGGTGACGGTCCAGGGACAGATGCCAGCTCCTCCTGCCCTGCTCTATGTCCCCTGTCTGTTATGGAACGGCCCCGCTCTTCCAGTTCAGTATCGCTATCTCCTTGAGAAGCAGCCTCCCGAACTTTCCCAGCCGCTGGCCTCCATCTGCTGCTCGGCCAGGTCCTGGGAACCTCGGCCGTTTGGGAATTCATAACTATCTCCGCTATCTGCTTCGCTGCCTCCCATCTCCACCTGGTCCGCTCCTTCCCCGGGAGAATGCTCCCACTCAAGATCCCATGCTAAACTCTCTACAGGTGAACTGGGCAAAGGCACTGCTGACCAATCTTGCTCTGGGCCTTCCAACTCCCCTCCGAGTCCCTTCAGCCTGTGCGGGTCCCAATGGCATCGGGACCCCCGGCGCCTCACTCCCTCCCAGTGGCACGAACGGACCCATGGGTGCTACAACTCCATCCGACTGCAGTTCAGAGGAGTAACATCAATTCCAACCCTTACATACTCAGACTTTCTCGCATCTCCTAAATAGGGCACAGCAACGCGTGCCTGGTACAGCTAGTTATGCATTAAAATAATAAAACTAACATCAAGGAACACTGCCACTTTAAACACAAAAAAGTTATGAGAAAGACCATGGTAGAGCACATGCTTGCGTGGCACAGAGTATATTTATTTATTTATTTATTTATTACTTAAAACTTTTGGACCCCGACCTTCTCACCTCTATCGAGGACTCAGACCGCTTACAGCAAAATTCAATGCTATACAGTTTAAAAACAACTACAACATATTAAAATACATAAAAACCCAGCATAAAACCACATCGCCATCAAAACAATTCCACTCCATCTGTAAACGTACATTCAGACAATAGCCCATCTCAGCCTATTCTGGGAAGGCTTGGTAGCATATCCAAGTCTTCACCAGCCTCCTAAAGGACAACAGAGAGGGGGGAGATCTAGCTTCACTTGGGAGAGAGTTCCACAGCCGAGAGGCGACCACGGAGAAGGCCCTGTCTCTCGTCCCCACCAGCCGCACTTGAGAAGCCGGCGGGTCCGAGAGCAGGGCCTCTCCGGAGGATCTTCATGTCCTTGATCGTGTGTAGGGGAGAATCCATAAAGACAGGTAAACTGGGCAGGCCCGGATTACCCATAAGGCCACCCTATGGGCGGCAGGCATGGGGAGGGGGGTGGAGGACCGGACCCCCCAAAATTTTTAATTTTTTTTTTTCAAAAGTTCCGTCTTTGGGCGGGGCCAACGCACGGAGGAGTTTGGCCGACGCGAGCGAGGAGGAGGCGGAGGGAAGCAACGTCAGACGCCCTAAGGGCGGGACTTTCCCCCACCTGTTTGTCACTCGCAGGGGGCGGGGCCGCTCACGGGCATGGCTTGGTAGGGTGCGAGCGGCTCGGCGCCCTCCACCATGTTCCTGGGTGCTGCAGCGGCCGCCCGGGAGCTTACCTTCCTTGCTCTTCCTTCTCCGAAGGAAGGGAAACCCCCGGGCGGTCACTGCAGCATCCAGGAACATGGCGTAGAGCGCCGAGCCGCTCGCGCCCTACCGCGCATGCCCGGGCGTTCTGAAAGGGGCGGGCGCTGCGCAGGACACCAGGCATGCTCGGTAGGGCGCCAGGCATGCCCGCGCCCCTACGCCATGTTCCTGGGTGCTGCAGCAGCCGCCCGGGGGGGTTCCCTTCCTTCAGAGAAGGAAGAGCAAGGAAGATAAGCTCCCGGACGGCCGCTGCAGCACCCAGGAATATAGCGGAGGGCGCAGAGCCACTCACGCCCTACCGCGCATGCCCGCGAGCGCCCCGTCCCCGTGTGAGCAGCCCCGCCCCCTGCGAGCGCCCCGCCCCTGCGGTGACCCCCCCCCTGCGAGCGGCCCCGCCCCCAGGAGCGGGCATTCCAGAGTGTGGCCTAGGGCGCCACAATCCTCTAATCCGGGCCTGAAACTGGGCCAGAACCGTATAGGGTTTTGTAGGTTAAAACCAGCACTTTGAATTGTGCCCGGAAGCAGCCAGTGGAGCTGGCGCAACAAGGGGGTTGTGCGCTCCCTGTGCCCCGCTCCTGTTAGTAACCTGGCTAGCAAACGTTGGACTAATTACAGCTTCCGAGCAGTCTTCAGAGGCAACCCCACGTAGAGAGCGTTGCAGTAGTCTATTTGGGATGTAACCACAGCGTGGACCACCGTGGCCAAGTCAGACTTCCCAAGATATGGGCACAGCTGGTACCCAATGAGATGAAATGTAAATCTCGGGATTGCCTTCTCTATTCTTCTCTGTGTATCATGCATCAGCCATGATGCCAATTTTCTCTCCATTTCATTAAGGATGAACAAAGCCACCACTAAACCTTAAGATCTATTATCCAGAAAGCTGCAATTAGCGTTAAATTACTGGTTAATAGGAACTGCAAATTAACCCCTTCCAACAGCAGACACTTAATGCTTTCATGCAGAGAAAGCGGAAATATTAGTGACGCGGATTGGAACGGATGTGTATTCTTGGTTCCTCCTTCGGTTCCTTGCTATACTTAGTACAGCCTGAAGGTACTTGTTCAGTGTTTATCTGTATTTCATTATCAAGGATTATGTATCAAGGATTACAAGCATACACGAAAGAGAGAGAATTGGCAGGAAATCCAGAAGGATACACACACCATGATGAAATGAGACTGTTAAAATGCACACCTGCTTCTTAGACATACCCAATTGCGTCTTGATATCCTAAATCAGTGTTTCCCAACCGCTGTGCCGCGGCACACTAGTGTGCCGTGAGCGATCATCAGGTGTGCCATGGGAAAACCTCCAAAATACCCTTTCTTCCCCCTCCTGCCGAACTCCTGCTGCTGCTGCTTGCGGGGGGGGGGGGAGGAAGGGCGCCACCTCCTTCGGCCATTTCCCCTCCGCACGCATCAGCCAGCCAGCCTCTAATCGAGGGAGGGAGGAAGGAAGGGTGACGTCACTCAGGCCCCGCCCCCTTCCCAGTGGTCGCCATTTGAGGAGGAGGAAAGGTTGGTAGAGAGGCTGAGGTGAGTGGAGGGAGGGTCAGAAAGGGGTGGAGTGTCCCCCTCCCCACGAGGAAGAGGCCCGCCCATCATTATTTGAGTCCACAGTGCTCTCTGGATGTAGGTGATCTACAACTCCCAAACGTCAAGGTCTATTTCCTCCAAACTCCATGTGTGTTCATAGTTGGGCATATTGAGTATTCATGCCAAGTGTGGTCCAGATCCATCATTATTAGAGTACACAGTGCTCTCTGGGTGTACGTGAACTACAACTTCCAAACTCAATGTCAGTTCCTAAGCAAGCCCTTTCAGTACTTTCTGTTGGTAACGAGAGTTCAATATGCCAAGTTTGGTTCAATTCCATTGTTGCAAGAGTTCAGGATGCTCTTTGATTGTGTGTTAACTATAAATCCCAGAAACTGTAACTCCCAAATGTCAAGGTCTATTTTCCCCAAACTCCATCTGTGTTCACTTTTGGGCATATTCAGTATTCATGCCAAGTTTGGTCCTGACCCAACATTGTTTGAGTCCAGAGTGCTCTCTGGGTATAGGTGAACTACAACTCCAAAACCCAAGGTCAAAGCCCACCAAACTCTTATAGCATTTTCTCTTGGTTATGGGAGTTGTGTGGGAAGTTTGTGTCTTTCTGCCATTCCTGCCAGGGTATCTATGTTGGGTTCATCAAAACAGGCCCAGGTTTCACACTGAGTGTATAAATACATTCAAAAACATATTAACTATATGTATTACTGTGTTAGAGTGTCATTTTGTGTCATTTTGGTTGATGGTGTGCCCCAGGATTTGGCAAGTGTAAAAAGTGTGCCGCGGCTCAAAAAAAAAAGGTTGGGAAACACTGATTAATGGGATTTGCATCAAGCTTTCTACCTTTGTCTTTTGGATTTTGGGAGTAATTGAACTGTGTGATATTACCTTGGATACATTCTACAATTGATCTTCTTTTAACCCTTTTGTTGGACACTATATTTGTTTCAATAGAAGCCTATTATTGAGACTGTCTGTTGTGTGTGTGAACGAGGGAGGTGCTCCTTGTCTGAAGTGCAACAGCGGCCTAGCTTCCCCTCGTTGATCGCCATTGAACACGAGATTCCTCCCATGTTGCCATTGTGGCAACATGTGTTTCTTTTTCTACATTGTTATGATAGAGCGCCACTGAAAGTAGTTCAACATTGTGGGATGGGAATCTGCAGGCTCTGTCGTAAAACTGTAGAGAAAGCAGTGCATGTTGCTGAAAGACACACCGTCTGATGAGGTCTCATATCTCCCTATAACAGATTGACCTGGGGGGGGGGGGGGAGGACGACTCGATGTTTAGGCATCAAATTGCTAACGGCAGCAATTCAATGCCTAAACATCTATTATATAAAGGAGGTCCCATCATCGAACGACTGACAGAGACAGAGAAACCTTCCAAGGCAGACACACCAAACTTGCCAACACAAATAGGTCTCAGGCAAGGAAGGTTTATAGCAAAAAAGCTTTCCCCCCCAAAACCTAGAAGGCCCCCAAAACAACGATACAAAAAAACCCTACATTTCCCAGCATCCTCTGCGGCAGCCAGCGAAACCCATTGGCCAACATCAGTTACCATAGTAACGGTGGGCAAAGCCACTTAGAATGCCGAGTGATTTCAGTTGAAGGTTAAACTGCCACGGTCAAGATCTAGGAGGGAGACAAATAGGGCACCAGGGACACAGGCACCACTGACAAACACATACCCCCAGAATAACACAAAAGTAATACCTACACACAACACAATACGCACATAACACAACCTTGAGTCTACTGCTCAACCCATTTGTATGCCATTCCTTCCTTCCACACAGGCATAAGCTGACCCAAAAGACAAGCCATGCCTCCTTCAAAGAACAGCATCGGACGACACACTCGCAACGCTACATACATCACACAAAAAAGGGCAGAACAAACGCCAGAACAGAAAGACACTGCACTACACTAGCTTTTGCCATCACCATAAACAAGGCTCAAGGACAAACACTACAAATCTGTGGCATAGACCTTGACACAGAATGCTTCTCTCACAGACAACTCTACGTAGCGTGCTCCAGAGTTGGGAAACCACAGAACCTCTACATCAACACAGCAGACGGAAAGACACAAAACATTGTATATCCACAAGCTCTGCAGAACGCCAGGAACACCACACACCGACAACTCCACAGGACTTCAACATCCCACCCACTAAAACAACCCACAACGACACAGCCATGACCCCACCAAGACCATAAGTAACATCTATTCCAACCCTTACATACTCAGACTTTCTCGCATCTCCTAAATAAGGCACAGCAATGCGTGCCGGGTACAGCTAGTATGAATATAAAATTCTAAAAAACATATATCATTAAATAATAACAGTTAAAAACAAGCAAATATTCAACACTCAAGTAAATTAGAAACAGTGTTCCTCCATAAATCTATGTTATTGAACAGTTATCCATATTCCCGTCAGTCATTTTGCCGTTCCTAATCCAGTTCACAGTGCTGCATTTTGCTACAAGGGTGGGTCAATAAGTCCGTGACTTTTTTAATTTCCCGCCTCTTAACTGAAAGGGCAACACTTTTCCTGTCAACAGGCACCTGTCAGTTGACTCCTGTCAAAATTTGAACAAGCTGCGTCATTTAGTTTGTGTTTGACAGCCATGGATAGCAGACTACTGCGGGAGTTGAGGAGAAAATGGAAAAAAGTGAATTTTGTGTGCTCATTAAGCATTATTTTTTGCGGAAAAAAACCCATCACTCAAACCAAGGCTAAGCTTGATCAATACTATGGGGACTCTGCACCATCCATTTCAATGGTAAAAAGGGGGTTTACTGAATTTTGTTGTGGCCGCACAAGCACGGGAGATGCCGAACGTTCTGGACGGCCAGTTGAGGTCTCTACACCCGAAACAATTGAAAAAATCCACGATATGGTGTTGACCGATCGGAGAGTGAGAGTGCGAGAGATTGTGGAAGCCATAGGCATCTCACGTGGCTCAGTGGTTTCAACTTTAAATGATCACTTGGGTATGAGAAAGCTTTCCGCAAGATGGGTGCCACGTTTGCTCACAGACCACAAACGCAATCGTGTGACAATTTCGCAGGAGCATTTGGAGTTGTTCAACCGCAATATGGACGAGTTTTTGCGCTGTTTCGTAACCGTGGACAAAACGTGGATCCACCACAACACACCAGAGACCAAACAGCGGTCAAAACAGTGGGTTTCTCGGGGTGAATGGGCGCCAAAGAAGGCCAAGGTGGGTTTGTCAGCCAATAAAGTCATGGCGACCGTTTTTTGGGATGCACGCGGTACAATCCACATTGACTCCCTTCAAAAGGGTAAAAGAACCAATGTGTTTGCATCATCGGCCATGTGCCTGCACTGCCAATGCATGTGTGGACATCAGGCCCATGGCCAACAGGGAAAATGTTAGAACTGTGTTTGATTAATTCAACTTTTATTACCACTTTTGCAAAACATTCCCCTCAATGTCTTGGTGGATCCAATCTTTTGAGAACATCTGAGAGTTTCAATGTTTCCGGATATTTTGTGGTGGCAATTTACATTTACATCATCCATGTATCTTCTCTACTAATATTAAGTTGTTGACATCTTTAAAATTGATTTAGCTTACTGGCAGCTTGCAGTGAAATTTTTAACAGGTTTTAATCAAAACAGAGACATAATATTCTTTCACAAGTACTTCGAGAGAGGAGCCGAAGCAATGCGTTTTAAAAGGCGGCGCATCTGTTATGTCTTGTGGAAGTCAGATTGTAAAGGTCTTAAATCTTTTGATTAAGACATAGCTGGAAGATCTGAACTGCGAAAGTCCTTCGGGAATATGGGTTTCTTGATGACTAAAGAACATTTATTTTTAGTTTCTGGTAACTAGCTGGTATATCTCTTACTGCACAACATTTCAAGACTATAATGCTTGCTTCAAAGTCATGTTTGGTCTATCACAAATGGAGAGACTTCTACATGTGACATCTTTGCAAGGCGGCAAGGCATTTTTTGCAATACAATGTTAGATAATATTCCATTACCACTTGATTCAGGGCCGGGGAGATAGCACAGCGGTAACACAGCTGTGCTTGCAATCGGAAGGTTGCTAGTTCGAATCCCCGAGCTGGCTTGGACGACCAGCTATTTGAGCTCTGTCCACTGCCCACCCAAGCAGTTCAACTGCCCAGCTGTGAATAAACAACATTTGGGGACCACGGAAAAGTGGGGAAGGATTTTTACATAGACTTTACAATGTCTGAAAAGTTCGGCTGTCGGGAGAAGGGAGATGCAGAAGTGGTGGAAACAGAGGCTCCCGTCATGAGGATGGAACAACAGCACCCCCTTATGACCTAAAGGCGCAATGACGCAAGGACACAACAACAATGATGTCATAATGGAGCATGCACATGCTGCAATGCACACCCTGTATGACGCAGCCAGGAAGAAGAAATCCTTCTAAAAACTGCACTGTACTGTCTATGTGTAAATTGTATGTCTTCCGACAGGGACTGTCTGTCGTATGTGTATTGTAACCCGCACTGAGTCCGCTTCGGGGTGAGAAGAGCGGAATATAAATAAACAGTATTATTATTATTATTATGGTATTATTGCTTGGCTATGTCAATGATGCTATCCTAGGCCCCTTCTACACTGCCATATAAAACACATTATCTGATTTGAACTATTTATTTATTTATTTATTTATTCAATCTTATATTCCGCTCCTCCCTGCAGGCTCGGGGCGGTCACAACACACAATAAAAACATGCTGCGTGTAACAAAACCAAGCAGCCTTACATTAAAAGCATAAAACAAAAACAACGTACTGATGAAGTTTGTATGGCAGTGTAGACTCCGATAATCCAGTTCAAAGCAAATAATCTGGATTATCTTCTTGGATAACTTGGATTATATAGCAGTTTAAAGGGGCCCCAGTGTTGCACCTCAGACTTCAGACGCCCCCTTAGATCACACACACACAGGCAGATGCAATAAATGTACTTTTTATTTAGAATAAAAGTAGTCCAAAAATAAGAAGGTAAGAAGAAGATTCAAAGTCCAAAGATAATTTCAAAAATAATCCCAAGAACTGGCAAGTCGAAACGACTTGTCCCAAAAGCTAAAACAAGAGTCCCAAAAACAAGGTAACCGCTCCAGCGGTCTCAGCGCGAGCTTAGAGTCCCAGAAAGCAAACCGCGTCAGTGATCAACCTGAACTTAGTCCTGGAAAGCAAACCGCTCCTGTGGTCAAACGAACTTAGAGACTTGAACTTGGTCTTTCAAAACTGAACGTAGCTTCAGGTCTGACGAGAGCCCCTTCAGCCCGGGCTGCGGCATTCTGCACCAGCTTAAATTTCCGAGTCACCGACAAAGGAAGGCCAATGTAGAGAGTGTTACAGTAGTCCAACCTTGAGATGACCATAGCTTGGACCACTGTGGCTAGATCGTACAGGTCCACCTTCGGGTCCATGGAATTGCCTATGATGGGGCCATGACACCGCACAATATTGTTTGTTCTGTGAAACGCCCGTGATTTCCACTGCACCTGGCCGCTTGAAAAAGCCATTTATCAGCTAAACGGATCAGGCCCCCTGCAGCTGAAACCGTTGCGGCGTGCCCGGCGTTTCTCTGTGGTCTGTTTTGCTGTCCCGGTCTGTGGTTTCCCCTCCTGGTTGTCTCCAAGGACGGCATGCGTGGCTCTGGCTCTGAGACATAGCGCATTAGCGCAGCACCGCTCCCGGTGATCAGCCATTTAGGAGCTGGGATTACAAACAAAGGCATTTTGCCTTCACCGCCTATGGTCTACGGATTAGGATCACTGTGGGCATTATTTCCTGTTTATCTTTCCTCTCCGCCTGTGTAATCTGATCCTCATCCCAACTGTTTTCCTCGCCGCCCCTTTGAGCTTCACCACGCCCACTCTTGGGACTCCATCCGAGAACTACGCCGCGCTTTCTTGTATGGTATTTATGCTACGATTGATGTGTATGTAAGCGCCAGGGAGTAACCATTGTCATTGCTCCCTTACAGCATCTACCACTTACTTGTTTATGCACTAATATATATGTTATTTTTGATAATATACAGTCTCCTTGTGTGTTTTGCTAGATCGTACAGGGAAAGATAGGGGGCCAGCTTCCTCGCCTGACAGAGATGGAAGAACGCCACTCTGCTGACGGTGGAGATGTGAGACTCCATCGACAGCTGAGGATCTAAGCTAACGCCAAGGCTTTTTACAGACGATGGACATAATGTCATGCCGTCCAGGGTTGGAAGCTGGACATCCCCATCGCCCGGACGGTCCAGCCACAGGATCTCCGTCTTTGCTGGATTCACCTTCAACCTACTGGCTCGCAGCCATCCAGTAACGGCTCCAAACCAGCTTATAACATAAGTTAAATAAAAAAACATCCAAAATAATTTCTAAAATGAAGAAGCAATTCCATTTTAAAACATTATTTTGAAGTACTTTAATGCATTTAAAACATAAAAATGGACATGTAAAAAACTTAGTATTCTTCAGTTACGGGCAAAGGAAATGGTTATTTTCCTGCTTATAGAAAGACCAAAAGTGAGCCAACCTAGGCATGAGCCCCATGGCATGAGAGCAGCCAGAGAGAAGGCCATCTCCACTGACTACACCCGATGAGACTCAGAACCCCCCCCCTTTAAGGAATCAATTTTCTATGCCCTCCATAATCTTTTTGACCAACGCACCCCTGGTCTTGAGTCTCAGACTCCAAGTCTCGAAAAATCTCTCCGGGAGGATCTGATGCTGGCCCTCCTGTCAAATTCCTCCTCATTAGCGGCCCCAGGTGCTTCGCTATCAATCTGGGAAACTCGATCCTCCCTATCCTCGAAATGCTCACCCGGCAAGGGAGTGAAGAAGTTCTCGTGAGAATCAAGGTCGCTGGGCCTCTCACTGTCTAACTCAGAACTAACTCTAAGGGATCTGGAGTCTGTCAGTGCCTCCATCGATGAGCTGGTGGACGCCTGGAACATCAAACTGTCCAATGCTCTCGATGAGGTCGCCCCTAGACGCCCTCTCCGCCTCCGTAGGAATCGGGCGCCTTGGTTCACTGAGGAGTTACGTTCGATGAAGCGGGAGAAGAGACGGCTAGAGATCGTGTGGAGGAAACTCCGTGACGGAGGTTCGAAATTAACTTATAAGCTTTCAAAGATGCTTATGAGAAAGCCATCAAGGAAGCAAAAAAATCGTACTACGCTACCTTGATTGCGTCTGCGAGCTCACGCCCAGCACAATTGTTCAAGATAATTAGGTCTCTGACGATGGTCCCTACCATCCCAAACGGTGATAATCAGGCCCTCACTGCCGAGGCTTTTCAGAGCTATTTTGCAGACAAGATCTCGGCCCTCCGCCGGGACCTTCCGGCCACGATTGATACAGTTAGTGAACTTGAGACTCCGTGGCCTCTTGCCGGGCCCACCTTCGACCGGTTCACGCCACTGGACGCAGAAGCTGTCGATAGGATTACTGCTGCAGCTCGCCCGACCACCTGTTCCCTTGATCCGTGCCCCTCCTGGCTGGTGAAAGCCAGCCTGGAGGGGTTGCGAGACCCTCTGTTGAATATAATTAATACTTCCCTAGCCCAGGGAGTATTTCCAGAGGGTTTAAAAGAGGCAGTGGTCTCTCCATTGCTGAAGAAGCCGGGATTAGATCCAACGGTCCCCTCCAACTACCGCCCGGTTTCGAATTTATCGTTCCTGGGCAAGGTAATTGAGAAGGCGGCAATGGAGCAGTTGCAGTCCTTCCTAGATGATGCAGCTTGGCTAGACCCCTTCCAGTCCGGCTTCCGTCCTGGGCATGGGCCGGAGACGGTCCTGGTCTCCATCTTGGATGAGTTGCGCTGCCAGCTGGATCAGGGCGGATCGGCGCTGCTCGTGTTATTGGACCTCACAGCGGTGTTTGATACAGTCGATTATGATCTATTGACTCACCGCCTTGCCAGGGCCGGAGTTAGGGGGACAGCCCTTAATTGGGTGACCTCCTTCCTCCGGAACCGGCTACAACGAGTGAGGAGGGCAAGGATGTCTCCGGGGTTCCCGCTTCTTTGTGGGGTTCCTCAGGGGCTATTCTCTCCCCCTCTTATTTAACATCTATATGCGACCACTTGCCCAGCTGGTGCGTAGTTTTGGGCTGGTGTGCCATCAGTACGCTGATGACACCTAGCTTAACTTGAAGATGGAGGGCAGCCTCGAATCCATACCCGATAATTTCCATCATTGCCTTGAGGCCGTCACTGGATGGCTGCGAGCCAGTAGGTTGAAGGTGAATCCGGCAAAGATGGAGATCCTGTGGCTGGGTCCTCCGGGCTGTAGGGATGTTCAGCTTCCAACCCTGGACGGCGTGACATTATGTCCGTCGCCCTCTGTTAAGAGCTTAGAGTAACCTTGGACCCCCTGTTGTCGATGGAGGCCCACGTCTCCAGCGTCAGCAGGGTAGCATTTTTCCATCTTCGCCAGGCGAGGAAGCTGGCCCCTATTTGTCCCGGCGCAACTTAGCCACAGTGATCCAAGCCACTGCCATCTCGAGGCTGGACTACTGTAACGCTCTTTACATTGGCCTTCCTCTGTCGGTAATCCGGAGACTCAAGCTGGTGCAGAACGCTGCAGCCCGACTCCTGGCGGGGGTCCCGATTGGCCACCACATCACGCCAATCCTGCGCGAACTGCACTGGCTCCCAATAGAATGCCGGATTGCCTTCAAAGTGTTAGTCCTGACTTTTAAGGCCTTACATGGTCTGGGGCCAGTGTACCTGCGGGACTGCCTTGTCCCATACCATCCCACCAGATCACTGCGCTCCGAAGAGCTAAACCTCCTGGTCATCCCAAATGTGAGGACCTACCATCTGTCCGCAACCCTTAGCTCGCACCGCCTCGCTGTCAGCCCACGGCGACTCCATTTGTTGTTTCAACTGTTCTAATTGTAATTCCATCTTAATTGTATTACTGTGGTTTGTGAGTGATCTGACAATTGTATTCTACGAACTGTTGTAAGTCGCGAGCCGTTGGGGGGGCACAGACAAATACGAAATAATAAATAAATAAATAACTTCCATGGAGTCATCATTATCCCCATCTTCAGGCCCATACCCATGTAACCATCCATCATCCCAGGCTAAATCTTCATCTGCAGTCTCGTACCCATCTGGCCACCCATCATCCCCATTCTCACCCTGAACAGCTGGGACCCCCGGGGCAGCTGGGACCCCCAGTGTTTGTCTATGACCACTAGGCTGGAACACCACACTGTGGGAGCCCCCACTGTGCCCAGGGCAATCTCTTTGAATACAAAGGGGGTGTATTTTTAAAAAACGAAAGAATACAGGTTGATCACTGTGCTCCATCTTCTGGAAAGATACCTCTGCGCACCAAATGCGCACTGAGAATTTCCATTGAACTGACAACTTTTGTTGGGTTTCAAAAAGAAGTCTTCACAAAGAAGTGGCCATGGCATGTTCTTATATAGACTTAAAATAACGCTATTTAAATAATTCATGATCAATTAAAAATCTTTCACTGCAGACAAATTAAACGCTCTTTTATCACATATTATTCGCCTAGGGGTATGCAAGCAAAATCAAACAAGTACCTTAACATCTACATCAGAGCAAAGTGATATTTTTACATGTTTTAGAGTTCTGTTGCCCGCTATTATACTCCCGCACTACCAGAGATCGCTAAGCAGAAACAAAACATCCTTTGAATTTGAGCCAGCAATGCCACAGGCATGCTCAAGGCATTGCCCGCTTTAAGAACAATGGTTACAGCAGTAAACTTCTCATACGACCAAAAGGGGTAATGCTAAAATGAATCTTAATATAATTACGTTTATAGGCTGTCCCCGAGTTACAAACATCTGACTTACAAATGGCTCATAGTTAAAAACAGAGTGAAACAAATGGAAGTGGGAGAAATCTACCCCTCGGAAGAGAAATTCTGTAACTCCCAAATGTCAAGGTCTATTTTCCCCAAATTCCGTCTGTGTCCACATTTGGGCATACTGAGTATTCATGCCAAGTTTGGTCCTGATCCAACATTGTTTCAGTCCACAGTGCTCTCTGGATGTCGGTGAACTACAACTCCAAAACTCAAGGTCAATGCCCACCAAACTCTTATAGTATTTTCTCTTGGTTATGGGAGTTCTGTGTGGGAAGTTTGTGCCTTTCTGCCATTCCTGCCAGGATATCTCTGTTGTGTTCATCGAAACAGGCCCAGGTTTCACACTGAGTGTATAAATACATTTAATAGCATATTAACTATATGTATTACTGTGTTAAGAGTGTCATTTTGTGTCATTTTGGTTGGTGGTGTGCCCCAGGATTATATAAATGTAAAAAATGTGCCGTGGTTCAAAAAAGGTTGAAAAAAACACTGTTCTAGGCCAGGGCTGTCCAACTTCTACGGGCCCAAGGGCCGGAATTCTGGTCACTGATCACCTGGGGGGGCGAAGGGTATGCCTCCGCCCCAGCTCCGCCCCCACCCCCGCCCCTCCCCAGCTCCGCCCCCTCCCCGGCTCCAATTTACTTACAATTGACCTTGAGTTATGGAGTTGTAGTTCACCTCCATCCAGAGAGCACTGTGGACTCAAATAATGATGGACCTGGACCAAACTTGGCATGAATGCTCAATATACCCAAATGGGAACACTGGTGGATTTGGGAGAATGTTTCCTAATACCTTTGAGTTATTTGAGTCCACACTCAAATTGGGACACACCAAAAATAACCCAAACACCTCAATGCCGTCGCAGGGCTTGACGGGGCCTCCTTTCCCAGAGGCGGGGGGGAGGCCCAAAGAGCTCCCTCCCTCCCTGAAGGGAAAACAGGCCGCAGGGGCAGGCGCAAAAGAAGCCACGTTGCGCCCTGCACGCGGGGGAAGGCAGCACAACAAGGGGGAGGGGGCGCAGAGGAGGGGAAGGAAGCGTCGCCAAGGAAACCACTGCTGAGGGACCCCTCCCCCTCACTCAATGTCCCACTGTTTTTAGATTGATTGATTCGAGCCAGGCCCTTCCTTACCCATACTGCGGGAGCCCCGCCACAGGGCCGAGCGCCAACGCCGCCGCCGTCCCAGAAGAGCCCCGCTGGAGCCGAGGCCAAGCTCAGGCCGGGCGGCGGCTCTCCCATCCGCGGCGGGGAAGCGAGGGCCCTCCACAGGAAGAGGACGGAGCCAGGAGGGGCTTTCCCTGCCTCACTCCCCTCCTCCCTCTCTCTGAGGGAATGGGGGCTGGCCTGGAAGCAGCCGCCAGGGAGGAGGAGGCGCGCGCCCAGGCCGGCCGCAAATCCCGCGGGACCCGAGATTTCGGCAGCTATCACGAGACTACGCAGCCACAGACGGGATTTCGACCTCCCTCGAAATCCCGTCTGTGGCTGGCGAGTCTCGCGATGCTTGCCTAAGTAGGTATTTTTATTTTTTTATTTTAAAAAAATTTTAATTTGTATTTTATTAAAACAAGTTAGGGGGGCCGCAGGGAAGGGGCTCAGGGGCCATATACGGCCCCAGGGCCGCCTGTTGGACAGTCCTGAACTATATGTATTACTGTGTTAGAGTGTCATTTTGGTTGGTGGTTTTCCCCTGGGATTTTATAAATGTAAAAAAATGTGCCGTGGCTCAAAAAAGGTTGAAAAACACTGTTCTAGATGAAATGTCACCCTTTTTGAAACATTTCAGGTGTCCACCCCCCCCCCCCTTGAAATGGAAAGATATTGACTCTCTCAATTGACTTCTATGACTGGAATCATTTCCGAATACTTTAATACAAAGGAACCACACTTTACTTATATTTGACTGTAGAGCTGTATCATCGTGTCAAGTCTTCCTAGGCTGTAGTAGCTTGCGGGCACTCTTCTTTGCTCCCACACTATAACCCTGGAAACACACATTTCACACAAGAGATCGGCTCCAGCTATAAGTCAGCAAGGTCTGAACGAGGGGAAACGGGAGACGTTTAGCCATTGACTTTCCGTAATGAACTGTTGTGCTGTGATTCAAAGATATGTGAGTGACTCGTGTGGCGTAGTTTTCCTTGACACGGAAATTGTATAAGATAATACCATGCAAACATGATTTTTGCTGTGAAGCCAATTAAGAAAATTAAGGGGCCACTAGATCATTGTATACATCAAAGCGGGAGGAAAGTCATTTTTTTTTGACAGCTTAAAGTTTTCTATTAAAATTCAGTGGCAAACCACTAGAGACAATCAAATTTATGGCGAAAGGAATGAAATGCACTTAGTCAACAAGACAGCCAACATCGCAGTAAACTTTTAGTCCAATTTGGACTGTCAACTTCGTGTTGTTTTAAGTACATTGGGGTACATTTAAAGTGCACAGAAAATATTATGGGAATATCATTTCAATGGTATTATTCAAATATGAATGGTGAATTTTTAAAAACCCAATGTGGGAGGGGTTTTAATGAATTTCTTAATGTTTAATGAATAATTATTTTAAAACATTAAAGTTAACATATCTTAACACAGTGTTTTTCAACCTTTTTTGAGCCGCGGCACATTTTTTACATTTACACAATCCTGGGGCACACCACCAACCAAAATGACACACAATGACACTCTAACACAGTCATACATATAGTTAATATGTTTTTAAATGTATTTATACACTCAGTGTGAAACCTGGGCCTGTTTCGATGAACACAACATAGAATGGCAGAAAGACACAAACTTCCCACACAGAACTCCCATAACCAAGAGAAAATACTATAAGAGTTTTGTGGGCATTGACCTTGACTTTTGGAGTTGTAGTTCACCTATATCCAGAGAGCATTGTGGACTGAAATAATGTTGGATCAGGACCAAACTTGGCATGAATACTCAATATGCCCAAATGTGAACACAGATGGAGTTTGGGGAAAATAGACCTTGACATTTGGGAGTTACAGTTTCTGGGATTTATAGTGAACACACAATCAAAGAGCATCCTGAACTCTTGCAACAATGGAATTGAACCAAACTTGGCCTATTGAACTCTCATTACCAACAGAAAGTACTGAAAGGGTTTGCTTGGGAATTGACCTTGAGTTTGGAAGTTGCAGTTCACCTACACCCAGAGAGCACCGTGGACTCAAACAATGTTATGTTATGTTGTTGTTTGTTTTCTATCCAGAATCCCAATGCTGGAAGGAGGCTCACCACTTTAAGGTCCCTAAAACAGGCATGGGAAAACTTTGGCCCTCTGGGTGCTTTGGACTTCAACTCCCACCATTCCTAACAGCCTGAGGCCCTTTCCTGCTTAAGTGGCTGAGGGGGAGGAAAGGGCCTGAGGCTGCTAGGAATGGTGGGAGTTGAAGTCCAAAACACCTGGAAGGTCCAAGTTTGCCCATGCCAGCTTTCGACAGAGACCTCTTCCTCCCCCTTTGCGCCCTTTCTTCCCCCTCCTGCCCAGCACTTACTTTTTCTTCTGCACTCGGGCTCCCTTCTTCCCAGCCTCGCTTTGCCTCACTTTGACGTGACCCGTGCAGGCGCTACTGCGCAGACTTGCCCCACGTCTTCCTCCCTCCCCCCTCATCTTCTAAACACACTTACGCTGCACTCTCGGATCAAAATGGCGGTAGAAAGAGCAGCGTGAGCAAAGCGAGGCAGAGCGAGGAGAGCGAGGCTGGGAAGAAGGGAGCCCGAGTAGAGAAGAAACAGTGTTCGGCAGGAGGGGGAAGAAAGGGCTTTGGAGGTTCCAATTTCCCATGGCACACCTGATGATCGCTCACGGCACACTAGTGTGCCACGGCACACTGGTTGGGAAACACTGATCTAGAACATTTATAATTTTTTAAATTGGAAAAAACTGTGAGAGAGATACATGGAGGGGTGGCCGCTTGTTGCATCCTTTCCCTGCATGGAGTAACTAGATAGACCAGACAGATCTCAGCCTACGTTGAATTGGTCGTTGTTGTTTTTTTGAAGGGAGCAGGTGCCGCAGTATAACAATATTATTTATACAGCTTCTCTAGTGCGGAAAGTATTTTTACATTTCTAGCTCCTTGTCTTCACTTGTGCATTTGCATGACAGAATCGGTATGAGAGAACCAGTCCAGGAGAATTGCCTTGTGAGTAATTCCGGGTTGTGAAATAGTGCCATTTCCTCAGCTAAAGACGTTATCATGCAAGCCAGCTTTTCCTGTCACCCACTAAAGAGTTTACGAATCAAGATATGCTGGTGTGAGGAATTGCACTGCTGGGATCAGTCAACTAGTGTCCTGCCCTTGCTTGCTTATTAGTTTTAACATCTAAATCTGCAGCAGGGATATAAAACAGACACATACCAAAAAGACTTCGCAGTTTTCTACAAGTCTTCAGCAATTCCATTTCTTTATCAAGTTTCTAGTGGCAACCAACCAACCTGGAGGACATCCATTATCTGGATCAGTCACAGTCTGGCTTTAGGCCTGGTCACGGTACCGAGATGGCTTGTGTCACTTTGGTGGATGATCTCCGCGGAGAGCTAGGCAGGGGGAGTGTGACCCTGCTGGTTCTCTTTGACATCTCAGCGACTTTCGATACCATCGACCATGGTATCCTTCTGGGACGGCTCTCCGGGATGGGTATGTATCATTTTACTTATTTATCATGTTTCTATACCGCCCCTCTCAGCCCGAAGGCGACTCGGTAATGCAACAACATCTTCTGTACTATACTCATGGAACTGGCATGTAATTTCTGCTGCGTCCTCTCCATACAGTGGTTCATGCCACAGTAACCGCAAGACTTGACTATTGTAATGCCCTTTATGTTGGCCTTCCCTTGTCAGTGACCCGGAGACTTCGACTAGTGCAGAACGTGGCAGCCAGACTCCTCACGGGAACCTGTGGTGTTTCAGCCTGGTGTTCATGTGCATGCTAGGGATGATGGGGTTGTTAATGTAAATGCTGATGGTGAGAACTCTGAACTGCAAAGTGAACTTTCAGGTGAGGCTTGCCTTCCTGAGAATAGGCCAATTCCCAGGGCTGCATTAGATGAGCCGGAGTCTGAAGGCCTTCAGGCTGATAACGGAACACCTGGGAATTTTAACGAGCTTACATTCAATCGTAGAGATAAGATTCTAGAATCTCGGCAGGCTGCCAGTCTACGACGTAGTGGCCATTTGGGAGACCGAAACTAATTTGTCCTTATTAGAGCTTGCTTGGGAAATTGTCTTTTGATTCCAAGCTTCGTTCAGAATACTATGCCAAGCTATTCTTGTCTCCAAGCTCTTGATTTTTGCCTAGGCCTCCGTGCACGTTTTGCTTCCAAAGCTGCCTTGTATCATTTATGGGATTTGCATCAAGCCTTCTACCTTTGTCTATTGGATTTTGGGACTAATTGTCTGTGTGATTTTACCTTGGACATATTCTACAATGTATCTTCTTTTAACCCTTTTGTTGGACACTACATTTGATTCAATAAAAGCCTATTTATTCGGAGACTGTCTGTTGTGTGTGAGACTAGGTGGGGTGCTCCTTGTCTGAAGTGCAACAGAACCCCCGTGAGAAACTATATAACACCTGCTCTATACCGACTTCACTGGCTTCCGGTTGAGATCCGCATTACTTACTGGTTCTAACCTTTAAGGCCTTGCATGGTCAACGGCCGTCATACCAACGGGAACGCCTCTCTCCGTGTCAACCCTGGAGATCGCCTCAATCAGACCATCAGAATCTATTACAGGTCCCAGGCCCTAAGGAAGCCCATCTAACGTCAACCCGGCGCAGAGCTTTTTCGGTGATCACCTCGTCACTTTGGAACGCCCTCCCTCCTTACATCAGGGCCACCCGTGATCTAAACGACTTTTGCACGGCTTGTAAAACGTGGCTATTTGAGAGGGCGTTCGGCTGAGAATTGTTTTTGGATGTTTTTATGTGCTAATTGTTTTTAGATGTTAGATACTTTTAGATGTTTTTAGATGTTTCATGTATTTAGCTGTGTATTTTTACTGTAAATCGCCCAGAGCCATCTGGGATGGGCGATTAATAAATCCCAAAATAAATAAATAAATAAATATACTCTGCTTTCTTCTGTAAATATAGAGCTTCCACCAAAAATGTATTCGTATATGTATCTAACTGCAATATCCCTTAAAGATGAAGAAAAATCCATAAAATAGATTTCCTACCACAACAGAAACACACAAACTTTATTTTTCAGAAGTGACCTGAGCACTCTTTTTAGAAACCAACTGCTTAAAACCTTCTCAAAATTGAAACAAAATGAATTAGCTATAGTGGTCCAAGCCACGGTCATCTCGAGACTAGACTACTGTAACACTCTGTACATTGGCTTTTGTCACGATCACGGACCTGGCGGGCCCCTTAATCACACACACAGAGACGTACTGAAGGCTAACTACTTTATTGAGTATATAAAAACAAGTCCAAAGAGTTAATAGTCCAATAATATGCAAGTGTTCAAGGTGTTAAGCAAGTAGTCCAAGGTAACGTAGCAAATAAGCTGAAGCGTGGCAAGGCTCCGCAATTCAATGCGAATCAGGAAACAGGGCACGGTGCCGCAAACCGCTGCGGCTCAAGAAACAAGGCAAAAGGCAAGGCAAGGCTTGATGACCACTGCTGACTTGTGGTCCCACTCCGCTTGCGCCTATTCAGGAAAGACGTGGCCGGAGAACTGAGGATGCGTTCCCACGGCCCCTGTACTTAATCCGTCGGCCGAGGTCCGCGACGCCCAGGCCCTTCGCCTCCACCTCTGCTCATGGACCTCGGTCGATCTAGGACTCTTGACCAAGCCCTCCTGCTAGACTCAATGTCTCGTCTCCCATCGAAAGAGCGACCTTGCCTCCTCGGCAGCTGTGTCGCTATCTTCCTGAGAACTTTCCTCCCTGGCACTTTCCCATTCGGATTCGTCCATGTTTACATTCTCGGGTTCTTGGGAATCTCCCCCTGGGGGTGCTCATAACTCCCTTCGCTGCTTCCCATCTCCACCTGGTGATCGGAATCTAAGCTGGGCCCAAACAACATTTCATCCCATGCCAAGCTCTGTGTGGGAGACTGCGGCCCATCCGAAGGGCCCTGTGCTTCACCCCAGTCATCTAGCTCATCCTCAGAATCCACCTCTGCTGCTGCAGGCCCTAATGCTAATGGAACCCCAGGACCTATTCCTTGCCCTCCAGGCACGAACGAGAACTGCTGTGCTACAGCTTTCCTCTGTCCGTGATCCGGAAACTCAAGCTGCTGCAGAACGCTGCAGCGCAATTGTTGGCAGGCTCACCAACACTCTGCCACGTCACGCCCATCCTACGCGAACTGAACTGGCTTCCAATAGAATTCCGGATCACCTTCAAAGTGCTGGGGTTAATCTTTAAGGCCTTGAATGGTCTGGGGTCAGCGTACCTAAGGGACCGCCTCTCCCTATACTGTCCCCCCAGACCACTGCGTTCAGAGACACACAACCTCCTTGAGATCCCGAGCTGTAGAAGTCTTCGCTTGACCGCAACAAGGAGGAGAGCATCCTGCGTCATTGCGCCAACATTCTGGAATGCCCTCCCGCCCGAGGTTCGCACCTTGACCAGTCTGCTGGCCTTCAGAAAGGCCTGCAAGACTCTGTTGTTTAAGCAGGCGTTTGACCGTTAGTCCCTCGGGCGTATTATTTACTTGCGAAACTTGCTCCAGTTATATGCTGTGTATGTGATGAGTTATATACGCTATGTTGTATATCCCATTTTTAATGGTTTTAGGTTAAATGTGTTGTTTATATATGCGATTTTATCTGTATTTTATCTGCTTTTATTTGTGTTCTAGTGTTGTGAGTCACCCCGAGCCACACGGGAGTGGCCACAGACAAGTTGAAACAAACAAACAAACAAACAAATATTTTGTTAGTTTACAATCAATTGATTTTTTCAAACTTTCATATTACCAGGGCTGTCCAACTGGCGGCCCGCGGCCCGGATCCGGCCCCCCAGTACCTTCCCTACGGCCCCCTACCCTTTTAAAAAGAAATCGGCTGTTTTTTTAATATTTTTTAATATTTTTTATTTTTTTATATTTTTTGCAGAGGGGCGGGGCTGGGAGGAGGAGCAGGCTCCCTCCTACTCTCTCCTCCCCCGCCAATCGCGGCGCGCGCGCGGCGCACTCGCGCACCGGTGCAGGTGCTCTCGCCGGCGCAGGCGCACTCTCGCCGGCGCAGGCGCACTGGCGCCAGCGGCGGAGGCCTGGCGGAGGCCTGACCGTGGCCGCGCGTTGGCCTGGCCCAGTTCGCGGAGGCCTGGCGCGGAGGCCGCGCGGCGGCCTGGCCCAGTTCACGGAGGCCTGGGCGGCGCCTGGCCCTCCTCCTCCTCCTCCGCGCCACCTCAGGAGCCCCAACTGCCGCCCGGCCTTCTTTCCTCCCCCTTCCCTCTCTTTCACCTTCCTTCCTTCCTTTCCTTCCACTCTTTCCTCTTTTCTTCTTTCCTCCCTCTCTTTCACCTTCTTTCCTTCCATCCATCCATCCACCCTTTCCTCCTCCCTCCCTCCCTTCTTCCCCCTCTCTTTCTCCTTCCTTCCTTCCTTCCTTCCTTCCTTCCTTCCACCCATCCACCCACCCTTTCGTCCTTCCTTTCCACTGTTCTCCCTCCCTCCTTGCCCCTCTTTCACCTTCCTTTCTTTCTTTCCTGCCACCCTTTTATCTTTTTTTCCTTCTCACTTTCCCTCCTCCCTTTCCTCCCTCCATCCTTCTCTTCTTCCCCTCCTTCCTTCCTTCTCCTGTTCATATTTGGCATATTGAGTATTCATGCCAAGTTTGGTCCTGATCCAACATTGTGCTCTCTGGATGTAGGTGAACTACAACTCCAAAATTCAAGGTCAGTTCCCAAACAAACCCTTTCAGTACTTTCTGTTGGTTATGAGAGTTCAATATGCCAAGTTTGGTTCAATTCCATTGTTGCAAGAGTTCAGGATGCTCTTTGATTGTGTGTTAACTATAAATCCCAGAAACTGTAACTCTCAAATGTCAAGGTCTATTTTCCCACAACTCCATCTGTGTTCACATTTGGGCATATTGAGTATTCATGCCAAGTTTGGTCCTGATCCATCATTATTTGAGTCCACAGTGCTCTCTGGATGGAGGTGAACTACAACTCCACAACTCAAGGTCAATGCCCACCAAAGCCTTCCAGTATTTCCTGTTGGTCATGGGAGTTCTGTGTGCCAAGATTGGTTAATTCCATCATTGGTGGGGTTTAGAATGCTCTTTGATTGTAGGCGAACTACTAATCCCAGCAACTACAACTCCCAAATGTCAAGGTCTATTTTCCCCCCAATCCACCAGTGTTCACATTTGGGCATATTGAGTATGGGGGGCGGAGCCGGGGAGGGGGCGGAGCCGGGGAGGGGGCGGAGCCGGGGCCAGACCCTTCGGCCCCCCAAGTCATCAGTGACCGGCAATCAGGCCCCTGGTCCGGTAGATGTTGGACAGCACTGATATTATCATCAGTTCAACATAGCAGTTTTTTCAATCACTGAAGTAAATATTAAAAACATATAATTAATAAATAAGCGATGCCAATGACTGTTAGACGAAAAGGTCATATTTTTTTGTTCCCTCATTTTCATCACCTGTTATGCAAATACACAAGAGCCAAAATATTTTCAAACAAAAATGTCCCGTCAATACTTGGCTTCAACAATTAAAATTTAGCTTCCCCCCCTCCAAAAAAAAAAATCTATTAAAGCTTCCAGTTCAAAATTTAATAATATTCTTAAAGCTAAATAGAAAAGTTCAGATCAATGGAGGTATGTTTGAAAGCACTGCCCCCTGCTGGCCATTTTTTGAAAATCAGGAAAGTAAGAAAGCAAAACAAAACAATACATCAACACTGGCAAAATGTAGCTTAAGGTAAAACGAAAACCAGAAACTATTTAACACAGGAAATTAATTCTACTGGCTGATGAAACAATGCACAAAATGGAAACATACACACATCCCGAATCATTAAAAAGAAAGATTAGGGCCAAATACAAATGATGGTACGAATATCCCTCAATTACCAAAACAGACGTGTTTCGGGATATTCGTTCTTTAATAGAAAATGTAGTACCAGAGACAGAAATGACACAGAAAGAATAGGTATAGATCCCTACACTACAAAGAAGAGCGCTTCGACACGTTTCAACAAACTGTGTATTCAACAACAACAACATGCACATGTGAAATGAAACAATCAGGTTAAGTCACTCTTGTATAAGTAAATAAAACATGTTGAACCTTCTAGACCAGGGGTGGGGAATTATTTTTCCCAAGGGGCCACGCGAGAGCCAAAAATATTATGGAGGGCCGGGCCTAAAGGCTGAACTACAGTCTAATCTACAATGTTTATTTATTTATTTACTATATATTACACGTCATTAATATTAACATATTAATATCTCAAGAAATATTCATATATTATTAGTATTAATATCATAATTATTATATTATAGTATATATATATATAATATATTGAAACTATAATATTATATAACATTATTTTATTATTATATTATTATTATTATAAAATTATTATAAAATAATAAAAACCACTAAAATTAAATTAAATTCAAGAAGACAAGGTGCGAAACAAGATGAAGGCTGACATCCTCAAGAGAGGAAGGATCCCAAGATGGAATGGCCCAGTGGCCCCAGCCCAGAGGATGGCAAAGCGGACCCATCCGCCACTGCAGCAGAGGAGAGCAGAGCAGCAGGCGATCGGAGGCTGAAGGCCTCTGCCTGCTCTTGCCCCCAGCCGTTCCCCAGCTGATCGCCTTGCCATGGAGTGACTGCTCCCCCTGGAGGCGATCCAGGCCTGCAGGGGAAGCAGTCGGCGATCTGAGGCGGCTCATTGCCCTGGCGACCCGGAAGAAGATCAAGTCTTCCAGGTCGCCACGCCGATCGGCCCCCGCAGGTCACGGAATGCTCCCGCTGCACGCCCGGATCGCCTCCAGGGATGGCAGGCACTCCAAAGCCGCCGCTCATCCGGCCTGTCTGCCGACACAGGCCCCACAGAGCCCGCAATGGGATGGCAGCAGCGGCACCCCTTCCTCTTAGCCCCGCCCCCAACGCCCTTCTCTCGAGCCGGGCAGAATTGGCTGCCGGGCTGAATCTGGCCCGCGGGCCGTAGGTTGCCCACCCCTGTTCTAGAGACCACCTGAAAGCTATTTCCGAAATATATTTTTTTGTTCCACTTTGATTACTACAGCCAGGGCTGTAGCCAAGGGCAGCGGGGGGGGGGGGGTATTAGGGGTTCAACCCCCCACCCACCACCCACCCCCCAAAAAATTCAGGTTAAAAAAACCCTGGTTTACTCATGAATTGTATCCCTGCTAAGTCAATAAGAAGCAAAAATTAAACGAGTCCCTCCAGAACTGCAAGCACTATCTCAAGCAAATGCAGGATGTACAGTATATAATTAAAGCATAGTGACTAATCACAAAAACAATATGTTTGGGGGAGTATGGACAATGGATGATGTGATTTGCAGTACCTTCAACCAATTCAGCTCTAATTCCACAGACAACTGAGACCCCCACAAATTACAGAACTGGACCAAACTTGGCACAGAGAACTCACATGACCAACAGAAAATACTGGAGGGGTTTGGGAGGAATTGGCAGTGATTTAGGGGAGATGTAGTTCCCGTACATCCAGAGAGAACTGTGTACCCATTACCCAATCTACATCCTACTGCAGTTTAGAGGAGGGCGGACCATGGATGATGGGATTTCAAGTACCTCCACTCACTTCCCGAGCCCACTGCGACCCTCATCCAGTGACTGATCAAGACCAAACTTGGCACACAGAGCCCCCATGACCCACTTAACATCCTGGTGAAGTGCTGAGGAGGGTGGACCATGCATGATGGGACTTGAAGTACCTTCACTCACTTCCCAAGACTGCTGCGACCCTCATGCAATGACTGATGAAGACCAAACCTGGCACACAGAGCCCCCATGACCCACTCTACATCCTGCTGCAGTTTGAAGGAGGAGGGACCATGGAAGATGGGAGTTGCAGTACCTTCACTCACATATTGAAACCACTGCGCCCCTCATCCAATGAGTGGTTGAGACCACACACATAACCCCCATTACCCCCTTTACATCCTGGTGAGGTTTAGGGGAGGTGGACCATGGATTATGGGATTTTTAGTACTTTCACATGCTTTACTTCCCACAGACCACTGTGCCCCCAAATAAGAACAATACAGACCAAACTTGGCACACAGTGCCCCTATGACCCACTCTACATTCTAATGCCATTTGGAGGAGAGTTGACCATGGATGGGACTTGAGGTACCTCCATGGATTATGGGATTTGTAGTACTTTCAACGCCTTCATTTCCCACAGACCACCTCAGCCCTGAATAAAGACCTATAAAGACTACACTTGGCACCCTGTGCCCCCATGACCAAGTCTCCATCCTTCTAATGCAGTTTGGAGGAGGGCGGACCATGGATGATGGGACTTCAACTACCTCTACTCATTGCCCAAGACCGCTGCGGCCCCCAACAAAGAATGTTAAAGACCATACTTGGCCAGGGCCGGTCTAAGGTAATTTTAAATGGCAAGCGAACATTATTTTGGCGCCCCCCTCCAAAACATTATTTGCCCCCATGTAAAAACAAATATACAATTATAATATCACAATACCATTAGTAGTATTATATTGTATCAATGTATATACAATATATTATACCGTACTCATACTATATTATATCATAATTATATTATACTACATTACAATACAATTATAATATTTTGACATTATAATATAAGATAACATTCTATTATATTATTATTATTATAAAATAATAAATAAAATTATTGATTTAAATAAAATTATCCTCTACTAAATATTTTCATGACTCCTATAAAACTCAAATAACCCAAAATAAAGTAAAATAAAATATTATATATTACTATTTTGTACAATACCACTATACTGCAATATTGTTTGTAATATTACATTTAATATAAAATATATCATTATTCTATTGTTATATTGTATGACAATATTAAGCAGAACTGTATAAGAAATGCCATGTAAATGCATCAAAATCAGAATATATTACCTACCACCCGTCTCATGATCCATAGGAGTCTCCCATAAGTCCAAATTTAGGATCCCAATGTAAATGTAAATAGAAAAACAGCCAAAATGTTCAAATGAGGTTGAATACAGGCAGCGCGGCCTGGGCACTTGGGCCCTCCCTCCCTCCCTCTAGGCGTTTTGGACTCCAACTCCCACAACTCCTCCTAGCCTCAGGCCCCTCAGGTCTAGACAGAAATAGAGCCGAAGAAAGGAAGGAGGGAGAGAAGAGATCACAGAGGAGGAGGAGGAGGAGGAGGAGGAAAGCCCTTCATTCATTCCTTCACTTACACTTCCTTCACTGATTCTTTTCTCCTTCCCTGCAAACGCGCGCGCGGCGGAGACAAAGGGAGAGGGGAAGCACTCCCTGCCTGCCCGATAGGGAGTGCTTTGCTTACAGGCTTCTGCGCAAGGGAGCTACTGGGCATGCGCGGAGGTTTTCGCGCATGTGCAGTTGCTCCTGCGCTCAATTTCAGCTCCGGAGCGCCTGCGCTAAAGCGGTTTTTGGTACTTTCCGTGCAGGAGTACAGTCAGAGAGTGATGCTGCACACGTGTAGAGCTTTGAAAAGTGGGTTTCTGTGCCAAGAATCAGGCAGGCACTTGTTCCGTGAAAATAACACTGTGATTGATGCTTCTAATCTATACTGTGACTTGCTGATATGCACTCTGTGCCTAACGTGAGATAACGTAGGCTTAGATTGGTCTAACAGTACAGGATGTGCTAATGGAAGATGTTAGGGCCAAAATGGGGAAAGAACTGCGCATGTATGGAGTGATTCAGCCCCATCCTTTGTTGGCAGAGAGGCAGAATGTGAATTGTTGCAAACCGGGAACACGGACGTCCCTGGCCGCTGATATGTACTGTGAGAAAGAAATAACGTAGAAATGACTATTGTTCTCATACATAGGTGGGACTTTTAGATGTGATGCTAATGGAAATGCAATGTTTAATTGGGTTAATGAAATGCCATGAGACACCAGCCAATTATGATTGTGTAAAATCTATGAAGAAGGGCGGGCTTATCTGAGATGCCTCCATTGGGGGTATAAATGTTTTGTACTGAGAATGACCGGGGCCTTTTGCCCCTGATTGCAGCCGTGTTCTGCTGGCAAAAACCCACCAGCTGGTGTCTTCAATAAACCATTTTGATTTCATCTACTTCACAGTTGTCGTGAGTTTTCCTCATCCTTGTACCCGCACGTCCAGGTAGCCTTAGTAAAAGTAAATTTGCCACTCGGAGTTCCATAACTCCCTAATTTGCTGCTTCAGCGCGAAACCCTCCGCGCGTGCCCAGAAGCGGCGTCGGAGCACACAAGTCCGGGGCCCAAAAGCAGGCAGCTGCCACACTGCCTGAGGAACATCCGCAGGGCCAGGATGGCGCCCCATGCGGCCAGGATGGTGCCCCCTTCCCAGATGGCACCCTATGCGGCCGCTTACTTGGCCTACCTGTAGGACCGCCCCTGTACTTGGCACACAGAGCCCCCATGACCCCCTCTATCTTCTACTGCAGTTTGGAGGAGGGTGGACCATGGATGATGGGACTTGAAGTACCAACCTTAGCACACAATGCCTTTCTCAAATAATGCCTGTCCCCAAGCTAGTAAATAAATAAAATAAATATTCACCTAAAAAGTAATGCATTACAATATGAAACTTAATTCTAAATTAACGTCCCATGTTATTCAAAATAGCTTCTTTTTTTTTTGGAGTATCCCCCCTTGAATTTCAGAATTAAACCTACACATTTGGAAACTGTCAACATTTTTCCTCTCTGCATTTCTGAGATTTTCCATGGAAATTTGAAGGTGGTTTTCTTTGGGGATAATTTTGCACAAAATACATTATTCACCAAAAATAACCTGTAATTGCGCATGTGCGCAAACTATCATGTATTGCACTTTTACAATGTAAGTCACCTTGAGTCCCAATTATTAATTATTATTTTAATAATAATAATAATTTCAGAAAAGGCACTTTGTACTAGAATAGTCTGCTATTTCTACTGACATAAAAGTGCTAGAATGTTCATTCTCCCAAAGTAGTGAAAAAAACTGCAATTTGACAATTTTTGGACAGGTTCAAACACATAAAGATTGAGAAAATTTCATTTCTACTCAGAATCAACCAGCAGGTAAACAATAAAACCAAAGAGAACATTTACAAGATGGTATGAACATTCCTATGAAACACAATAGCATTTATTATCTATCTGTCTGTCTATCTATCTATAACTCTAATAAAAGAGAATGTTTGCGGCGGTGCAGAGGTGCGGAGGAATATGTGCCAGCATTTCGATTGGTTGCCACTGTGGGATTATTTGCATAAAGGACTCTGATTGGCCAGCCTCATAACTCCAACATTCTATGGCACCAGACAGAGAGGATTGGTTGCCACTGAATGAGAATTTGCATAAAGGACTTTGATTGGCCATCTACATTCCAACATTCTAAGGTGACGCAGAGGGAAAAGGAAAGGCCTCTCAGGCAGTCAGTCACAGCAATGACGGATCAGGACCACACTTGGCACACAGAGGCCCAATGGCCCACTTCACAACCTGGTGTGGTTTAGGGCAGGATGGGCCACGAATGATGGGATTTGCAGTACCCTCACCTGATTCAATTCTCAAACAGCACTGTAGCCCCTATAAATCACAGTCCAGGCCCAAAATTGACAGCAAGGCTTCCTTAACTTGATTTTCCTGACTAGGCCTCAGCTCATGGGACACTGTTTAGGGCCTGAATTGACAGTAAAGCTTCCTCAACTTGATTTTCCTGACTAGGCCCCAAACAATGACAGAACAAGACCACACTCGGCACACAAACCCTCCAAGATGCACTCTACATCCTGGTGCAGTTTGAGGGAGGATGGACCATGGATGATGGGACTTGCAGTACTTTAACTCACTTCCTTAGAGCACTGTGGCCCACACCAATGACAAATCAGGACCAAACTTGGCACACAGAGGCCCAATTACCCACTTTACAACCTGGTGCGGTTTATGGCAGGATGGGATTTCCAGTACCTTCAACCGATTCACTTTCCACGGAACATTGCAGCCCCTACAAATCACAGACCACTCCCAAACTTGGCACACAGAATACTCATGACCCACTCTATACCCTGGTGCTGTTTCAAGGAGGATGGACCACAGATGATGGGACTTGAAGTGCCTTCATTCACCTTCCAAGACCACTGCAACCCTCATCCAATGACTGATCAAGACCAAATGTGACACACACAGCCCCCATGGCCCACTCTACACCCTGGTGCTGTTTGGAGGGGGATGGACCACGGCTGAAGGGACTTGCAGTACCTTCACTAAGTTCCTGAGACCACTGCAAGCCACATAAACATCTGATAAGGAGCAACCTTGGCACACAATGCCTTCCTCAAATAACCCGGGCAAGCTAGTATATAATATAATACCTAAAGACAACTTTGACTAAAATACCGTGTTTCCCCGAAAGTAAGACAGCGTCTTACTTTCTTTTGACCCCCAAAATCCCCACTACGACACTTTGAGTACGTCTGATATTGGGCGACGGTACCCCGAAAGTAAGACGAAAGTAAGACTTACCGCGGGCGGCATGGCGTGGCTTCCTGGCTGGGCGACGAGAGGCTCCCAGAGGGGCTCAAAAGGGGCCCGGAATCCTCCTCCTCTTCCTCCTCTTCCTTCCAGCGGCGCCTTCCATCCTCCTCCTCTTCTTCCCAGCGGCGCCTTCCATCCTCCTCCTCTTCCTCCCAGCGGCGCCTTTCCCTCTCGCCAGTTCCGCCCCCTCCCTTCAGTGAAGGGAGGAGGCTGAGCCTCCGCGAGAGGAAAGAGGAAGCGCCGGCGGAAGTCCCGCCCCGCACGACGACTCAGGCGTCTTCCCCTTTGCGGCTGTCTTCCCTTCCCCGCAGAGGAGCCTGCAGGGAGATCGATCGGTTTCCCTGCAGGCTCCGTTGCGGGGAAGGGAAGAGGGGCAGCTGAGGGAGGGGGCCGGAACCGGCGAGAGGGAGAAGGCGCCGGCAGAAGTCCCGCCCCCAGCGCGACTCAGGCGCTTTTCGCCGCCGCCCGGCTCACGTTTGGAGTGCGGGCGGCGGGCAGCGGCGGGGAAAGACGCCCGAGTCGCCGTGCGGGCGGGACTTCCGCCGGCGCTTTCTTCCCTCTCACCGGCGGCGGCTCCGCCCCTCCTCCCTTCACTGAAGGGAGGGGGGCGGAACTGGCGAGAGGGAAAGGCGCCGCTGGGAGGAAGAGGAGGAGGATGGAAGGCGCCGCTGGAAGGAAGAGGAGGAAGAGGAGGAGGATTCCGGGCCCCTTTTGAGCCCCTCTGGGAGCCTCTCGTCGCCCAGCCAGGGAGCCACGCCATGCCGCCCGCTGCACGTCTTACTTCGGGCACGGCTTATATAAGCCGACCTCTCTGACACCCCCGATACGTCTTACAATCGGGGGTGTCATACTTTCGGGGAAACACGGTAGTAACCCTATGTGCATGGTTTACACACTCTAGGGCTCGATCTATACTTCCGTATAATCCCAATTATCAAAACATATAATCTACATTATCTGCTTTGAACTGGATGGTTTGAGTCTACCCTGCCAGACAATTCATTCCAAAGCAGCTAATCTGGGTTTTATATGGCAGTGTAGATGGAGACAATATCTGTTTTCGAAAGCAACGAAGCTTGACTTAAACACAAATAGCTGCTCTCATTAGATTCCTTGATACAACCATAGGCATAAAATGCTTGTTTTTGGGTAAAAATAAAGAAATACGCAATATGTTTTTGGGTGCATTTGACAAGCTGGTTCATTTCATGAAAAGGCCTCTGTTCAAAACATGCTTTTATTCATCAGCTCAATTGAAAAGGAAATCGAAGGGGGATTGTAAAATGTTTTATGTTTTTAATTCAAGTAATGTTCCTTTGGAAAACCCGATGCAACAAAAATACAATTCCGGGGGGGGGGGGGATAAGGATCCTTTATTATATGAGTTAATATGTTACTCTATACTAACGTGTAACTCTATATAGCAAGATAAGCAAAGTGTGTCTCAACAAGGCATAATATAAAAAATGAACTCAGTGCTTCCTACTTAAAATCCAACACAAAACACCATAAACAGTTTTTAAAAATGAATATTGTGTTTTCCTCTTGCACCTAGTTTTATAGTTAATGCTTGCTCACGTGTAGCCTCTGTGTAAATATATTGCACCCCGTATTTCTTAAATCTAAGAAAAGGAAGTCTAAGGACACATGGCAACTGGGGGGAATAGGAGCAAACAAAATCTTTAGCTAAAACATATTTTAAAGCCAGAATGCTAAGGGTTTGAGCCACCCAAGCAACTTCACCTAAGTTAAGATTTTATGACAGCTACTCAGCATGCCACCAAAACCAACAAACGTAAGGCTGCTGTGCTACTAACACATGCAAAACAGCGGGGAAAGGAGTAATGGGATATAGTACCCAAGTACAAAGTGCAAAAGCAGAATGCAATATACTTCAAATACACAACAATAAATTATATCTGAGATTTATATAGCAAAATATCATATCGTTGAGCAGAAGACTTACACAGGGGATAAATATCCTCACCGTAGAATACACCATATACAGGTAGATATCAAAGACTTTAGAGTCCATGCTTCATAATCCAATTTATAAGGCATCAAACCCCAACACAAAACAGTTCCAAGTCCCGGTTATATATAGCTACAAACGATATAAGAGTAAAAAGGAATGTAAATAAACGCCCTTCTGTGGCGGCCAAAGAGGGTCAAAGCTTTCCCTCTTCTGTGATGTTCATGTTATAGTCATTGATGCACCACCGTGTTTGTGGATATCACACTCGAGGTTTATTTATTTATTTATTTATTATTCGGTTTTATACTCCGCTCCTCCCTGCAGGCTCGGGGCGGATATCAGATACAAAGCATACAATAAAAACGTACGATAAAAGCATACAACAAAACACAATACATAACCATGATGATACAGGTCTACGGTTCTTTGACTGAGGCGAGGCAGACCGACTGCCTTTGGATTTACCCAAACGCTAGCCTGAACAGGGCCGTCTTACATTCCCTTCGGAAAGGGAGAAGTTCAGAAACCGCTCGAATATGGTCAGGGAGCGAATTCCAGAGTACTGGAGCCGCAGCAGAGAAGGCTCTTTGTCTTGTACTGGACAAATGGCAGGAGCGGGACGATGGAACAACCAACAAATTTTGCTCTTCCGAGCGCAGTGATCTCGGGGGAACATACGGGGTAAGGCGGTCCCTCAGGTACTCAGGCCCTAGACCGTGCAAGGCCTTAAAGGTTAGAACCAACACCTTGAAGGCAATCCGGTACTCGATAGGGAGCCAGTGCAGTTGCCGAAGGATGGGAGTGATGTGCTCCCTCACTGGTGCTCCCACCAGCAAGCGAGCGGCGGCATTCTGCAGTAGCTTGAGTTTCCGGATTGTCGACAAGGGAAGGCCAACGTAGAGGGCGTTACAGTAGTCCAGCCTCGAGATGACCGTCGCTTGGATCACCGTGGCCAGGTCATCCCTGGACAGGTAGGGCGCCAGTCGCCTAGCTTGTCGTAGATGGAAAAACGACATTTTGCTGACCATGGAGACCTGGGCCTCCATGGTCAGCAAGGAGTCCAGTTGGACGCCTAAGCTCTTAACCAAGGGTGACAGGTTAAGTTGCTCGCCATCGAAGGTAGGCAACCGGCACTCATCCAGCCCAGGGCGACCAGGCCATAAGATCTCCGTCTTCGACGGTTTCACCTTCAGCCGGCTGGCACGCAGCCATCCAATCACGGCCTCCAGGCATAGATGGAAACAATCGGGTACGGTGTCCGGCCTGCCGTCCATTCTCAGCAGAAGCTGGGTGTCATCAGCGTACTGATAACACTCCAGACCAAAGTCGCGAACCAGCTGGGCCAAGGGGCGCATGTAGATGTTAAATAATAAGGGGGAGAGGATGGCCCCCTGCGGAACCCCGCAACTTAATGGGAGTCTCCCGGAGACCTCCTCCCCCCTCTCCACACGCTGTCCCCGATCCTGGAGAAAGGAGGTCACCCATTTAAGGGCAGTCCCCCTCACCCCAGTCATGGCTAGGCGGTGGGATAACACCGCTGTGAACAAGCCTTCGTTTCTGGCGAAACGGTCTTGGCCAATCACGATGTACCGTCTGCGGCTAAAACCTGGTTTTCATGAGGTTCTCCCATAGATTACAATTTATATATGATATTATTTGGCAACCCATTAGGGTGGAGATTTGCTCTTCAATATTCACAGTCCACTCAGGATACATCTTTGTCCTCATACTGAGGGGACAGACCCCTACCAGTCCCGCGGCTCTTGGAACGCACGACAACTGAGGAACCTTTATATACATTTATTACATTTGGATTACTTACCTGGTTCCACGTTGAGGATCTACCAGCGAGACTGTCCTCGGCGTTCTTCTTCCCTCCTCACCGCTTTTTGGCGGCTCCGCTTGGGGCTACACGCTTCGGAGCCAATCTAATGCGGCATTGAGCCGCTCCGTCCGCCCGCAGCACTCCTGCAGTGGCTTGGATTTACAAACGCTTGGCTTCCTCATTTTGAACTGAATCTCCTTGTTATTGGGCAGTATAAATTATTTTTGGCAGAATTGCACCCTTCTATTTGTGGATTTACAAATACCTTTCGTTTGGAGCGGACTCCTCCCACACGAACGGGGGGAGCGGGCGCCGCGTCAACGTGCTTTTGCGGCTCGGAGGAAATTGCAAACAGCTCACGCCATGGAAGGGCATTTATATACATTCCTTATTATTCTTATATCGTTTGTATATAACCGGGACTTGGAACTGTTTTGTGTTGGGGTTTGATGCCTTATAAATTGGATATATGTATTATGAAGCGTGGATTCTAAAGTCTTTGATATCTACCTGTATATGGTGTGTTCTACGGTGAGGATATTTAGCTACTCAGTATGAACATACTGCAAGAGAGCAGAACAAAGGACTCTATGTAACATTGGTCGATCTCACCAAAGCCTTCGACACTGTAAGCAGAAAAGGTCTGTGGCAGATCCTGGAACGTCTAGGATGTCCCCCCAAATTCCTCAAAATGATTATCCTGTTACATGAAGGCCAGCGCGGTCAAGTCAGATATGGCGATGCTCTCTCGCAGCCCTTTCTCATAACTAATGGAGTTAAACAAGGTTGTGTTCTTGCACCAACCCTATTTACAATCTTCTTCAGCACGATGCTCCAAAGGGCTACGGCAGACCTCGAAGAAGAAGACAGCATATATATACGCTATCGTACTGATGGCAGCTTGTTCAACTTAAGCCATCTGAGGGCTCGCACTAAGACTCTAAGCTATCTAGTCCGTGAGCTGCTTTTTGCCGACGATGCTGCTCTTGTCGCCCATTCAGAAGCAGCCCTGCAGCGCCTCACATCCTGCTTTGCAACAGCTGCTGAGCTGTTTGGGCTGGAAGTCAGCCTGAAGAAAAGGGAAGTCCTCTACCAGCCCGCACCACAGGAAGAACACCATCATCCCCACGTCAGCAGAGGCACATCTGTGCTTAAGTCCGTTCAGCAGTTCACCTATCTGGGAAGCATCATCTTTTCAGATGCCAAGATTGATCAAGAGATAGATTACAGATTATCAAAGGCATAGAGTGCATTCGGAAGGCTTCACAAAAGAGTCTGGAGCAACAAGCACCTGAGGCAAAGCACCAAAATCAGGGTGTACAGAGCTATCATACTGTCTATTCTCCTCTATGGGTCTGAAACATGGGTCACCTATCGCCAACACCTACGACTCCTCGAACGCTTTCATCAGCGCTGTCTTCGCACAATCCTAAATATATACTGGACTGACTATGCGACGAATGTTGCTGTCCTTGAGCAAGCAGGGATCACCAGCATTGAGGCCATGCTATTGAGAACACAGCTGCGCTGGGCACGGCACGTCTCTAGGACGGAGGACCACCGCCTCCCAAAGATACTACTCTATGGTGAACTCGCCACGGGTCAGCGCAAGAGAGGTGCCCCCAAAAAGAGATATAAGGACTCCCTGAAACAATATCTCAGGTTCGGCCAGATTGATCACCAACAATGGTCCACCCTGGCCTCACATCGGGAGGCATGGAGACGCACTATTCACAATGCTGCGGCCTCTTTCGAGAAGACACGCCGAATGGGTCTCGAAGAGAAACGACAACGCAGAAAGAACCGCAACTTGGAAACAACATCACCCAAGGAGACTTTCTGCTGTGCTTTCTGCAACCGAACTTGCCTATCTCAGATTGGCCTTTTTAGTCACCAGCGCGCTTGTAAAAAGCGTGGGATGAGTCCTTCCTGAATCTTCGTTCGCGAAGTAGTGCCGAGAGAGATGAACATACTCGTAGGAGGTGGAGGAATCCGTAACCACAAAGAGTAGTTCTGGATAAAATGCTTTATTCTTGCTCTGTATCATTTACCGTTACGAATGTCTCTTTCGGCTGCCATCATATGTCATCCTTCTTCAGAGAGACCCAAAGGAAAAACAGTGGTCGGAGGCCCCTTCCATACTGCCTCTATATCCCAGGATTTGATCCCAGATTATCTTCTTATCCCTGATTATCTGTCAGTGGAGAGTCATATAATCCAGTTTAAAGCAGATAATCTGGGATCAGATTCTGGGATATAGGGCAGTGCAGAAGGGACCTAAGTAAATGTACATGTTTGTGCTGTATAAAAGGGTATCATTGTACTGACCTGTTGTCGCTTGTATGCCAAATGGTCCAGCTTTTTCAATTCTCCCTGAAGATTTTCATATATTTTCTGCATTTCAGATCTGGTCGAGACCTTCCGAAGAGACTCAAATATTCTTTGAACCTATGGGCAATACAAATGGACAGGGACATTGTGAAAGATTTCCCGTATTCGCCAGAAATATACTAGTTTGTATTCTGTTTGAACATAGCAGCAGTTCTTCTTGCATGCCAAGTTTAATCATTAGGAAAAGAATGAGGCTCTCTTGAGGCGGGCTAGCCCGAGCGTGACTCATCGCTGGAGGCGCACTCAGAGGTGGCCCCACTACCTTTCTGAAAAATGTATCTGGCAAAGACAAGTACTGTTAGCATTAGCAACATTAGCATGGTTATCCTCACTCATGATTTGTTTGCGTGTTACTCTAGGGATTTAGGTACAACATATGATAACTTCCTGTATACTAGATATTTTTTTCCCATCCCTCGACAGTCAGTTTGTTTGTGTTGTTGTTATCCCTCTTCCTCCATCACATCATGTAATTCATTATGATTATCATCATAACTTTATTTATTTATTTATTTATTTCTTCGATTTTATACCGCCACTCCCAAACAGGCCTGGATTACCTAGGCCTAGGGCGGCAGCCATGAATGGGGGGGGGGCAGCAGGTCTGGACCCCCCCCCCAAGTTTATAAAAAATTCAAAAAAAATTCAAAAAAAATTCAAAAAAAATTCAAAAAAAATTCAAAAAAAATTCAAAAAAATTCAAAAAAAATTCAAAAAAAATTCAAAAAAATTCAAAAAAAATTCAAAAAAATTCAAAAAAATCAAAAGAAGTGTGCATGCGTGCGGCGGCGGAAGCGCCATCCACAGCCACCTCGCACACCTCTTTGCTCTGCTCCCCTCAGCTCCTCCCTCCCTTGCTGCTCGCACCAGCCCCGCCCCTCCCCCTTCAGTGAAGGAAGAGGGGTGGGACCGACGCTAACGCGAGAGAGGAGGGGGCGGAATGAAGTCCTAGGCCCCCTCCTCGCTGCTCGCACCAGCCCCGCCCCTCTTCCTTCAGTGACCAACGCGGCACCGACGCTGACTTGAGCGAGGAGGGAGCCCCCCTCCCGCAAGCGCCCCCCCGAGCAAGCGGCCTCGCCCCCCGGGGCGGGGGCGGCCTTTTCAGAGTGTGGCCTAGGACACCACAATCAGTTAATCCAGGCCTGCTCCCAAAGGCTCGGGGCAGTTTACAAAGAAAAAATACAACAATACAGATAAAACAGAATTAAAAGCTCAACAGTAGTCAAAAGCCTGCCTGAACAGGTAGGTTTTGCATGCTCTACGAAAGGAGCTCAGATCTCGAAGGGCCCGAGTCTCAGGCGGCAGAGAGTTCCATAACACTGGACCTATGATAGAGAATGCCCTCCGGCGGGTTGCTTTTAGGTGGAAGGATCTAACACTGGGGATAGCAAGAAGGTTCGAATCTTCTAACCGTAGTGACCTCGGGGGGTTGTAAGGGAACAGGCGATCCCTTACATACACTGGCCCCAGACCATGTAAGGCCTTAAAAGTGAGAACTAACACCTTGAAAGTGATCCGGAACTCAATTGGTAACCAGTGCAGGTCTCGCAAAATAGGTGTTACATGACAGCTCACAGGTTTCCCTGCGAGGAGCAGAGCCGCAGTGTTCTGCACTAGTTTGAGTCTCCGGGTCGCAGTCAAGGGAAGGCCAATGTAAAGAGCGTTACAGTAGTCAAGTCTTGAGATGACCATAGCCTGGAGCACCAAGGCTAGGTTGTTCCGGGACAGATAAGGGGCCAGCCGCTTCACCTGCCGCAGGTGAAAGAATGCGGTCCTACTGACAGTGGAGATTTGGGCCTCCATTGACAGCAGGGGGTCCAAAAGGACACCAAGGCTTTTTACAGATGATGACGGGCGTGGTGCCTCGCCATCCAGGGCCGCCAGCTGAATCTCCTTATCGCCCGGACGGCCCAGCCATAGGATTTCCGTCTTCGCTGGATTCACCTTCAACCTGCTGACACACAACCATCCAGTAACAGCTTCGAGGCACAGATGGAAATTATTGGGTACGGAGTCCGGCCGGCCCTCCATCCTCAGAATGAGCTGGGTGTAATCAGCGTACTGGTGACATTCAGGCCAAAGCTACGTACCAGTTGAGCGAGTGGGTAATAATAATCTATATATATAAAATCCTTCATGTGGTGGTTCCTGTCTTATAGACAAAGAAACCACACAAGGCAGACACACAAAAACAGCCCACATACCCAGAAAACCCTACAAGGTATGCATACCACAAAAAACCCCAAAAAGAACCAACGGCCACAAATCCAAAAACACATTATGGACTACAACTCCCATGATCCCTCATACCACCTCCCTCTGGCAGTTTAGAGTGTCGGAATGTTGGTGGAGCTGACCAATTAGAGGCATTAGAGGCATTATGCAAATACTCCCTCAGTAGAAGCTGGGAGCCACCCCCCCCCCCCCGGCAGTTTAGAGTGTCGGAATGTTGGTGGTGCTGGCCACTCAGAGCCGTTCTGTAAAACAGACAGGTAGTAAAAGGCAATCCAAAAGGTAGAAGCTGGTGAAGGGACTGGCAAAAGGAAGGGGGGGAAAGGTAGGGAGGGAATAGAGGGAGGGAGACAAGGGGAGCAAGAGCTGAAACAGAAAGGGAAGGGATGGCAGGAAGGAGGGAAAAGAAAAAAGAAAGGGAAGGAGAAGAGGCAGGAGGACAGAGAGAAGAGAAAAGCTGAGGGATGAGGGGGAAGAAATGAAGTATAAAAGGCAGGAAGGGATGTTACTGTTGGTCTTTGCCACATGCACACACATATGTACATATAGACATGCACATATACATTCACTGAAATATACACATGCACACATACATACACACATCTGTACTTACACACATATACACGCATATACATATACACATATACATAAGTCCACACACATATACACACACACACACACATATGTACACATAGACACAAATCCATATATATACATACATACACAAAACACACACACACACACATGGTTGAATTGCAGAATCATTTGAAAATCACACACTGACAATATATATATATATATACAATATGTATATATACACACTAGCTGTACCCGGCACGCATTTCTGTGCCCTATTTAGGAGATGCGAGATGTAAGGGTTGGAAATGATGTTACTTACGGTCTTGGTGGGGTCATGTAGGCATGAATTGCGCACTTTCTATGTGTGCTCCAAATGATGTCATCTGGAAGCATGAGTTGTATTGTCTTATATAGCGGAGGAAGTGTTTTGATTCTGGAGTGTGTCCACTCATTAAAGTCTGTAGTGGTTGTGGAGGAGTGGCAAGTGGTGGTAGAAAGACTTTACCGGCTAGGCAGCACATGCCTGGTGTTTCTGCTGGGTATTTCAGGGCTTTGCAGTGTGTGCAGATGTGCGTTAGGGTGCCAATGTCGGCCTCTGGCACCATGCTGTAGTCTTCTGCAGCGTTGTATCTGAAGGCTAGGCGGTGGAATTGGTTGTGGTGTTTTTGAAGTTTGTTTTCTGTGTTGCGACGTCGTGTTTCTGCGCTCCTTGCGCGCTGCTGTTGTGTTGCATTTCTGCGTCTTTGTTGTTCCTGGCTGCGCGCTTCTTCTTGTCGTGCAGTTCTTTGCATTTGGTTCTCAGCTGTGCGTCGTGCAGTGACCTGTAGTCTGTGTCTCTGCTGCGCAGTGTGTTTCTGTTCTGGCGTTTGTTCTGCCCTTTTTTGTTGGATGTATGGAGGGCTGTGAGTGTGTCGTCTGATGCTGTTATTTTTATAAGGCATGGCTTGTCTTTTGGGTCAGTTTATGTCTGTGTGGAAGGAAGGAAAGGTTTTTGTTTGTGGTGTTTGTAGGTGTTGTGTGTACGGGGTCCTGTAAGGTTGGTGGGATGGGTTGTGATTGGAAGTTGTGTTGTGTTGTGTGGGTAGGAATTTACTGGAGAATTGCTCCCTCAGAGTTTGGTTTTGGCAGTTTAACCCTCAAACACCAACTGAAATCTCTCCGCATTCTATCCTAGCCTTGGATGGCTCTTGCCAGCGTTGCTATGGTTACAGCAGTTATGCAAATCCGCCCTTATTGGCAGCCAATCATGTTGTTCAGAATGTAGAGGCTGGGCGAGTCTTTGGCTGCCCGGAGGATGCTGGTAAATGTAGTTTTATTTTTATTCGTTGTTTTTGGGGCCTTTTAGGTTTTGGGGGAAGTTTCTTTGCTACAAACGTACCTTGCTTGAGGCCTATTTCTATTGGCAAGTATTGTTTTTCTGCGTTGTATGGTTTCTTTGTTTGAGGTATACATCACATGACATGAACCCATTTATATAATAGATATATATACTCGAACTTCTAACCCGCCACTCCCCGAGGGCTCGGAGCGGTTAACAGAAGGCATAAATGCAAAATAAACAAGCAAGCAACATACAGGACAATACAACAGTATCAAGAGAAAAAGGGGAAGGGCGAAGGGGAGGGGAAGTAAAGGCATGGGTATGGCAATGGACTGCCCAGGCAGACCTATGGAGGCACCACCTTGCCGTCGAACGAAGGGAGCATGGGAGGTCTCAAAAAGACCTCTCGCAACTGGCAATAAGTGAGCCGAGTGGCCTGGCTTCCTCTGTCCAGTGGTCTGGGAGGGGGGACCAGACCTGCCAGAGGGATGTCTTTTCCTGGCTTCGGGCGTGTCCAGAGGGGCTTACGCTGCTTAAAACTCGAGCCCAAAAAAGTTCTGGATCGTAGTGATCTCCAGGACATGGGTTCGAGTGAGAGGGGTCTCCACTCTCTCAAGTGATTAGCAGAGAACGTGGTGGGTCCAGGGGGTCGGTGGCCTTGGTAGGGGGCCGACCCGCACTGCTGGACCATGGTAAAATCAGGGGAGGTTTTCGGCTTCCGGCGCCGCTTCCGCTTCCTCCGACGGCCCTGTGGCTTGACAGTCATGACGGCCATTTAAATTTCTGGCTGAATTTGTAGAGAGCCAGGTGGAGGTGATAGTCCGTCCCCCATTCCGGCATCTCTAGGGGCAGGCGCCATCATATCAGGTTCAGCCCGAATCCCCTGGATTGGGCGCAGGTTCGCCTGGTGCCGTGAGCTCCTCCCCGGGACCCTCATAGGGGCCACCGAGGTGTCCACAGCTCCAGATGCGTCCTCAGTGAACTCAAAGAATGGCACCCGGGAGCACCGGATAGACTGGGACACAGGAAAGAGAAAAAGCCACAGCAGCGTGTGGCCGGGTACAGCTAGTATATAATATAACTAGCTGTACCCGGCACGCATTGCTGTGCCCTATTTTGGAGATGCAAGGAAGTCTGAGTATGTAAGGGTTGGAGTTGTTGTTAGTTATGGTGTTGTTGGGGCCCTGGCTGTGTTGTTGTGGGTTGTTTTGGTGGGTGGGATGTTGGAGTCCTGTGGAGTTGTTGTTGTGTGGTGTTGCTGGCGTTCTGCATAGCTTGTGGATATACAATGTTTTTTGTCTTTTCGTCTGCTGTGTTGATGTAGAGGTTGATGCGTGTGTGAGTGGGGTACTTTGGAAGTGAATGGAGGTACTTGAAATCCCATTATCCATGGTGTGTCCTCCTCTAATCTGCAGTCGGATGGAGTGTGGGTCATGGGGTGCATTGTTTGCCAAGTTTGGTCTTTATCGGTCTTGGTTCTTTGACACAGTGGTCTGTGGGGAATGATGGGTTTTGAAGTACTACAAATCCCATTATCCATGGAGGTACTTCAAGTCCCATAATCCATGGTCCACCCTCCTCCAAACTGTAGTAGAATGTAGCGTGGGTCATAGGGGCTCTGTGTGCCAAGGTAGGTTACTGTAAATTCAGGCCATACACAATGTCCCATGAGCTGAGGCCTAGTCAGGAACAGCAAGTTAATGAAGCCTTACTGTCAATTCAGGCCATACACAATGTCCAATGAGCTGAGGGCTAGTCAGGAACAGCAAGTTAATGAAGCCTTACTGTAAATTCAGGCCATACACAATGTCCCATGAGCTGAGGCCTAGTCAGGAACAGCAAGTTAATGAAGCCTTACTGTCAATTCAGGCCATACACAATGTCCAATGAGCTGAGGGCTAGTCGGGAGAATCAAGTTAATGAAGCCTTACTGTCAATTCAGAGCGTAAACAGCATTCCATTAAGTGAGGCCTAGTCAGGGAAATTAAGTTAATGAAGCCTTACTGTCAATTTTGGGCGTGGTCTGTGATTTGTAGGGATGTAAATTTTCTGTGGGAAGTGAATTGGGTGTTTGTGTTTGTGCCTCAGCCCTTTGCTTTATCCTCCTCTGACAGTTTATTATGGGTCGGAATGTTCATGTTGGCTGGCCAGTACAGGAGTTATGCAAATCCGCCCTTATTGGCAGCCAATCATGTTGTCAGAATGTAGAGGCCGGGAGATTCGTTGGCGGCCGCTGAGGATGCTGGGAAATGTACTGTAGGGTTTTTTTGTATTGTTGTTTTGGGGACCTTCTACGTTTTGGGGGGGAAAGTTTCTTTGCTAAAAACCTACCTTGCCTGAGGCCTATTTATGTTGCCAAGTTTGGTGTCTCTGCGTTGGATGGTTTCTCTGTCTCTGTCAGTCGTTCGAAGAGGGGACCTCCTTTATATAATAGATATTACTTGGGCCCTGCCTGTATAAGACTTAGTTCAATAACTGAATCCTTCCGAAACGGATCCTGGTTTGGGTATAGAAAACAAAGGCTAGCTCATATAGACCTGCAAGTGAAAAGAAAGGCGCGGAGAGAACCTACAAATCCATCTGTTGATTATCTTCATTTTGATCATCAACTTCTATTTTTGTGGCAGGAACCTTTAGAGATGTTTCTCTAATGAACGTGCATCATGGCTTAGAGCCTGATAAAACCACGGAAACATTTTTACTCTGGTATTTATTTAAGGCTGTTTTGCTTGTTCCAGGCTATATGTTTCTCCCTTTTTACTGCATGCTTCTCAAGCTGTATCTGCACAAACGCAAATGAGCAAGCTCTTTTTATGTGCTAAAATGTGCAAAAACCAGGCCTTCATAATCTGCACTGCACAGTGGCTCTCATTCCTATAGGCAGCTCTCCAAGGTACCGTCAAGTCACACAACCTGCATGTCAACTAATATAGCTGGTATACATTATCAGCATGGCACCAGGAATGATATCAGTAGCTAGATATTTGAGCTGCTGTGTGTTTGTGGAAATCTAGTAGGAAGGCAAAGGTGTATTAATGCTTGCTCTTAATCTATGACAGTGATTTTCAACCTTTTTTGAGCAGCAGCACATTTTTTAAGAACATAAGAAGAGCCATGCTGAATCGGGCCTCAGCCCATCTAGTCCAGCATTCTGTGTCACACAGTGGCCCACCAGTTGTACACGGGGATCTCGAGCAGAAAGGAGGGCAAAACCGCACCTGCTCCCGACCCCCCACAACCAGTGCCCGGGGAAATCCTGCCTGCCTCCATCAACACAGAGGTGGCACTTGGATGTCCATTTCAGTAACTACTGATTCCCTTGGTCTCCATGAATCTGTCTAATCCTGCCTTGAAGCTGTCCAGGCTGACCACTGTCACAGCCTCCTCTGGAAGTGAGTTCCATAACCCAATGACCCTCTGGGTGAAGAAATATTTCCCTTTGTTAGTCCTAACTTTCCTACCTTGGAGCTTCAGGAGTGCCCCCTAGTCCTAGTGTTGTGTGACAAAGAAATAGTTTTTTCTTTATTCACCTTTTCTATCCCATGCATGATTTTATACACTTCGATCAAGTCACCTCTTAGACGCCGTCTTTCAAGGCTGAAAAGACCAAGGCGTTGCAACCTGGTTTCATAAGGGAGCTGCTCCATCCCTTGGATCATTCTTGTTGCCCTTCTTTGTACCTTTTCCAGTTCCGTTATATCCTTCTTGAGGTGCGGAGACCAGAATTGTACACAGTACTCCAGATGTGGCCTCACCATAGATTTGTAGAGAGGCAGTACAACATTTGCTGACCTATTTTCGGTTCCCTTCCTGATCATGCCAAGCATAGAATTTGCTTTTTCACTGCTGCAGCGCACTGGGTTGGCATCTTCATTGAGCTGTCCACCAAAACCCCAAGATCCCTTTCCTGGTTTGTCTCAGAAAGCTTTGACCCCATCAATTGGTAGGTGTAGTTGGGGTTCTTTGCCCCGATGTGCATGACTTTACACTTGTTGAGGTTAAAATGCATTTGCCACTTTGTTGCCCATTCACTCAATTTCGAGAGATCTTTCTGGAGCTCTTTACAATCAGTTTCATTTTTAACTACCCTGAACAGTTTAGTGTCGTCTGCAAACTTTGCTACCTCACAATTTACTCCTACATCCAGATCATTTATGAATAAATTAAAAAGTAACGGTCCTAAAACTGAACCTTGGGGTACGCCACTTCTCACCTCTTTCCACCCAGAGAAGTGTCCATTTATTACCACCCTTTGTTTCCTACAGTTTAGCCAGGTTCCGATCCAGGACAAGACCTGTCCCCTGAGTCCATGGCTGAAGAGCTTGTTTTAGGAGCCTTTGGTGAGGGACTTGGTCAAAAGCCTTTTGAAAGTCAAGGTAAACAATATCGACTGGGTCCCCTTTATCTATGTGTTTATTTACACCCTCAAAGAATTCTATCAAGTTTACAAAATCCTGGGGCACACCACCAACCAAAACGACACAAAATGACACTCTATTGCCTCGAGCTCACCGTCTTTTATTTTTTCTTTTGTCCATATTAGGGCCTTCGTCTGTGTCATAATTTTGTCCAGGGCCCTGTTCGGCATTTGCATGTTCCTTCTCAAAAACTTCTCTGTCACTGTCACTCGCTTGTCTTGCTGTGATCCCAAATTGCCACTGTCACTTGATGCGCAGCTGCAGCACTAACTCTGTTTACTTAGCGGCGTCTAACCAAATCCACTTCTTAGGTGACGCAAGAGTGCTATGGTTCCATTTCTTAAAGGGACAGATGTGCCTTATCTATTCTCTCTCTCGGCATTACTTCGCGAACGAAGATTCAGGAAGGACTCATCCCACGCTTTTTACAAGCGCGTTGATGACTAAAAGGCCAATCTGAGATAGGCAAGTTCGTTGCAGAAAGCGCAGCAGAAAGTCTCCTTGGGTGATGTTTTTCCAAGTTGCGGTTCTTTCTGCGTTGTCGTTTCTCTTCGAGACCCATTCGGCGTGTCTTCTCGAAAGAGGCCGCAGCATTGTGGATAGTGCTTCTCCATGCCTCCCGATGTGAGGCCAGGGTGGACCATTGTTGGTGATCAATCTGGCCAAGCCTGAGATGTTGTTTCAGGGAGTCATATCTCTTTTGGGGCGCCTCTCTTGCGCCTGACCCGTGGCGAGTTCACCGTAGAGTAGTATCTTTGGGAGGCGGTGGTCCTCCATCCTAGAGACGTGTCCTGCCCAGCGCAGCTGTGTTCTCAATAGCATGGCCTCAATGCTGGTGATCCCTGCTTGCTCAAGGACAGCAACATTCGTCACATAGTCGGTCCAGTGTATATTTAGGATTGTGCGAAGACAGCGCTGATGAAAGCGCCGAGGAGTCGTAGGTGTTGGCGATAGGTGACCCATGTTTCAGACCCATAGAGGAGAATGGACAGTATGATAGCTCTGTACACACTGATTTTGGTGCTTTGTCTCAGGTGCTTGTTGCTCCAGACTCTTTTGTGAAGCCTTCGAATGCACTATATGCCTTTGATAATCTGTGATCTATCTCTTTGTCAATCTTGGCGTCTGAAGAGATGATGCTTCCCAGGTAGGTGAACTGCTGAACGGACTTAAGCACAGATGTGCCTATGCTGACGTGAGGATGGTGGTGTTCTTCCTGTGGTGCGGGCTGGTAGAGGACTTCTGTTTTCTTCAGGCTGACTTCCAGCCCAAACAGCTCTGCAGCTGTTGCAAAGCAGGATGTGAGGCGCTGCAGGGCTGCTTCTGAATGGGCGACAAGGGCAGCATCGTCAGCAAAAAGTAGCTCACGGACTAGATAGTTTAGAGTCTTAGTGCGAGCCCTCAGACGGCTTAAGTTGAACAAGCTACCATCAGTACGATAGCGTATATATATGCCGTCTTCTTCTTGTAGGTCTGCCATAGCCCTTTGGAGCATCATGCTGAAGAAGATTGTAAATAGGGTTGGTGCAAGAACACAACCTTGTTTCACTCCATTAGTTATGAGAAAGGGCTCCGAGAGAGCATCGCCATATCTGACTTGACCGTGCTGGCCCTCATGTAACAGGACAATCATTTTGAGGAACTTGGGGGACATCCTAGACGTTCCAGGATCTGCCACAGACCTTTCCTGCTCACAGTGTCGAAGGCTTTGGTGAGGTCGACAAATGTTACATAGAGTCCTTTGTTCTGCTCTCTACATTTCTCTTGCAGTTGTCTAAGGGCAAAAACCATATCTGTGGTGCTCCTATTTGCTCTGAAGCCGCATTGGCTTTCAGGGAGAAGTTCTTCTGCAATAGCCGGAACTAATCTGTTCAGGAGTATCCTTGCAAGGATTTTTCCAGCAATGGAGAGCAGTGTTATACCTCGATAGTTTGAGCAATCGGATTTTGTTCCCTTTTTCTTATACAGGGTGATGATAACTGCATCTCGGAGATCTGATGGCAGTTCACCTTTTCCCAGCAACTCACAAGGAGCTCGTGGAATTTAGCATGCAGTACATGACCTCCCTGTTTCCAAGCTTCAGGTGGGATTCCATCGATCCCGGCTGCCTTGCCATTTTCATCTGCTGTATGGCCTCAAGGGTCACTTCCAGAGTGGGAGCTGTGTCCAGTTCATTTTTCATTGGTTGTTGTATCATGTGTTGGATAGCTGAACCTTGGACTACTCGGCTGGCATTAAAGAGACCCTGAAAATGTTCAGCCCATCGGTTCAGGATGGAGGTTTTATCAGTAATTAGTGTTTGACCATCTGTACTGTATAAGGGGCTTTGGACCTGATAAGTAGGTCCAAACACTGCTTTGAGAGCTTCATAAAAACCTCTGTGATCACCGAGATCTGCACAGCGTTGTGTCTTTTCTGATAAATCAATCCACCACTTGTTCTGGATGTCTCTGAGTTTTTGTTGGAGTTTACTACATGCGAGACGGAAGGCCTTCTTTTCTTACATGGCAAGATGGCTGGGCGAGGAATGCCTGGTGAGTGGTTCTCTTCTTTGCCAACAGCTCCTGGATCTCTTGGTTGTTTTCATCAAACCAGTCTTGGTTTTTCTTAAGGGAGAATCCTAGGGATTCTTCAGCAGACTGCAGGATACTGTTTTTGATGTGTTGCCAGAGCGCTGTAGGAGAAGAATCTGTAGGGTGGACTTCAAGTTTTGCTTGCAGATTTACCTGGAAGTTGTCTCTCACAACAGCCTGTTGAAGACTGTTGACTTGGAGTCTCCTCTTTAAGATGCCACCCCTCTTAGGTTTGAGCTTAAGTTGTAGATTTAGTTTACATCTTACAAGGCGATGGTCTGTTTGACATTCTGCACTGGGCATCACTCGAGTATGACGGACATCACGAATGTTTCTTATCTATTACATATAATAAAAGTCAGTGTTTGAGGGTGGTGGGCGGGTGGGCCGAGCAACGGGAGGAATATGTGCCAGCGTTTCGATTGGCTGCCACTCCGGGATTATTTGCATAAATGGCTCTGACTGGCCAGCCTCAGAACTCCAATCCTCTAAGGCACCAGGGGAAACTTTGCATAACGGACTCTGCATGGCCAACATTCCAACATACAAAATCTCAAAGGTGCCAGAGAGTGCACTTTAAAAAAAAAAGCTTCCTTCAGCTGATTTAACAAACCAGGCCTCAGCCTGATTTGCCAGTAAGGCTTCCTCTACTTGATTATCCTGACTAGGCCACAACCAGATTTGACAGTAAGGCTTCCTCAACTTCATTTTCCTGACTAGGTCCACAACAATGACAGAACAAGACCAAACTTGGCCCACAGACCACCCAAGATGCACTCTACATCTTGGTGCAGTTTGAGGTAGGATGCACCATGGACGACGGAAATTGCAGTACTTTAACTCACTTGCTTAGAGCACTGCGGCCCACATCAATGATGGATCAGGACCACACTTGCCACACAGAGGCCCAATGCAAGACCAAGCTTGACACACAGTGCCCGTATGACCCACACTACATTCTACTGCCATATGGAGAAGAGTGGGACTTGAGGTACCTCCATGGATTATGGGATTTGTAGTACTTTCAAAGCCTTCATTTCTCACAGACCACTGCAGCCCTGAACAAAGACCTAAAAAGACTACACTTGGCACCCTGTGCCCCCATGACCCAGTCTCCATCCTTCTACAGTTTACAGGAGGGTGGACCGTGGATGATGGGACTTGAAGTACCAAAGATCAACCTTGGCACACAATGCCTTTCTAAAATAACCCGGGCACCACCGGGTCCCCAAGCTAGTAGTTTATATATGAATGAAGTTCAAAAATAATTTCCCACGGCACACCTGATGATCTCTCACGGCACACTAGTGTTCTGCGGCCCACTGGTTGAAAATCACTGATCTATGAAACTGGAAAAGGACAAAGACATGCCAGGCTCGTTAAATGCTTGGTGTGGATTGATTTAATTGATAAAACAAATTTGTGTTTATGTGTACTTAAAAATCATTAAGTAGTTGTTAGTGTTTAATTGCAATTATCATTGTAGTTTTTTGTCATCTTTGAGGTAAATGCATCGACCCAAAGCATTTATTAACTTCAGTCACAATCTTGCTCTAATGTTAATTTTGCTAATGTTGATTCCAAATTAATATCAGGACTGTGTGGAAGAGCTGCCTGGCTACCATTTAAATGGGCTTTGAACAGATTGGGTTTTGGATTAGCTAATGCAAAATATAACGAAAGACACCCACACCACCTGCAAAGAGAATCTATTTATTTATTAACAACATGCCCTGCATTTTTACTAAACTGGTACTCAAAGTCATCTATTATATAAATGGGTTCACGTCATGTGATGTATACCTCAAACAAAGAAACCTTACAACGCAGAAACACAATACTTGCCAACAGAAATAGGCCTCAAGCAAGGTACGTTTGTAGCAAAGAAACTTTCCCCCCCAAAACCTAAAAGGCCCCCAAAACAACGAGTAAAAATAAAACTACATTTACCAGCATCCTCCGGGGCAGCCACAGACTCACCCAGCCTCTACATTCTGAACAACATGATTGGCTGCCAATAAGGGCGGATTTGCATAACTGCTGCACTGGCCAGCCAACATGAAAATTCCGATCCATAATAAACTGCCAATCCCCAACACAAACACCCAAATCACTTCCAACCGAAAAATCACAGACCACGCCCAAAATTGACAGTAAGGCTTCATTAACTTGATTTCCCTAACTAGCCCTCACTTACTGGGAAGCTGTTTACGCTCTAAATTGACAGTAAGACTTCATTAACTTGATTTCCCTAACTAGCCCTCACTTACTGGGAAGCTGTTTACGCTCTAAATTGACAGTAAGGCTTCGTTAACTTGATTTCCCTAACTAGCCCTCACTTACTGGGAAGCTGTTTACGATCTAAATTGACAGTAAGACTTCATTAACTTGATTTCCCTAACTAGCCCTCACTTACTGGGAAGCTGTTTACGCTCTAAATTGACAGTAAGACTTCATTAACTTGATTTCCCTAACTAGCCCTCACTTACTGGGAAGCTGTTTACGCTCTAAATTGACAGTAAGGCTTCATTAACTTGATTTCCCTAACTAGCCCTGACTTACTGGGAAGCTGTTTACGCTCTAAATTGACAGTAAGACTTCATTAACTTGATTTCCCTAACTAGCCCTCACTTACTGGGAAGCTCTACATCCTTTACGCTCTGAATTGACAGTAAGGCTTCATTAATTTGATTCTCCCGACTAGGCCTCAGCTCATTGGACATTGTGTATGGCCTGAATTGACAGTAAGGCTTCATTAACTTGCTGTTCCTAACTAGGCCTCAGCTCATGGGACATTGTGTATGGCCTGAATTTACAGTAACCTATGTTGGGACACAGAGCCCAGACCATGCATGATGGGACTTGAAGTACCACCATGGAAAATGGGATTTGTAGTACTTCAAAACCCATCATTCCCCACAGACCACTGTGGCCCAGAACCAAGACCAATAAAGACCCAACTTGGAACACAGTGCCCCCATGACCCACACGCCATCCAACTGCAGTTTAGAGAAGGGCTCACCATGGATGATGGGATTTCAAGTACCTCCACTCACTTCCAAAGTACCCCACCCACACAAGCATCAACCTCTACATCAACACAGCAGACGGAAAGACAAAAAACATTGTATATCCACAAGCTCTGCAGAACGCCAGCAACACCACACACCGACAACTGCAGTTTAGAGGAGGGCACACCGTGGATGATTGGACTTTCTCGCATCTTCTAAAGGCACAGCAACGCGTGCCGGGTACAGCTAGTTAATAATAAATCTCTATCTCTATCTCTATACCTTTATAAAGCGGAATGTTTGTATGTATGTTTGTATGTGTCCGGAGGGCGGAAGGGCGGAAGGACATGTGGCAGCTTTCGGATTGGCTCCCACTGTGGGGTTATTTGCATAAACAACTCCCACTGGCCAGCCAACACGAACATTCCGAGACTCTAAAGTGGCAGAGGGGGGTAAGGAAAATGCCTGAGCCAGTCAGGCATGGTGGGAGTTTAGGTCCAATACACTTTGCAGCCCCCAACAATTACACAACAAAACCAAACTTGGCACACAGAACCCCCAAGACCCGCTTTACGCCTTGGTGCAGTTTGAGGGAGGATGGGCCATGGATTGGCCAGCATTCCAACATCCCAAATCTCAAAGGTGCCAGACAGAGTTCTTTACACAAAGGCTTCCTTCAGCTGATTTTACAAACTAGGCCTCAGCCTGAATTGACAGTAAGGCTCCCTCAACTTGATTCTCCTGACTAGGCCTCAGCCGGACCTGAACCAAACTGAGTGAACATTTGCTACACCGGCTCTGATTGGCCACCATTCTTGCTTCCCTATTCTCAAAGCTCTCACAGACACTACTTTACAAACAGGCTTCCTTTAGCTACTTTTACCAACTAGGCCTCGCCCTCCACACACAGCAGCACTCCCTCCACTTGATTCTCCTGGCTAGGCCTCAGCCTGATTTCATAGTAACACTTACTTTTCTTATTTCTCCTGACTACGCCTCTTAAACACACCAAAAAAAACCCACACTTGCCGCACCCCCCCCCCACACCCACTCTACATCCTGGTGCAGTTTGAGGGGGGGGGGGCACGGATGATGGGACTTCCTGTACCTTCAATAACTTCCTAAGACCACTGTGACCCTCATTCAATAACCAATACACACCCAACTGCCCACGCAGAGCCCCCATGACCTGCTGCACTTTGGAGGAGGGTACACCACGCATGATGGGACTTGCAGTGCTTTCACTACTTCCATAATACCATGTCAACGCCTTATGATGAAGGAGCAAGACCACACTTGGCAGACAGAGCCTCCATGACCCACTCTACATCCTGGTGCTGTTTGGAGGAGGGTGGGCCACAGATGATGGGACTTGCAGTACCTTCAGTAATTTCATTGTACCACTGCAACTCCCAATAATGATGGATCAAGGCCAAACTTGGCACACAGACCCTCCATGACCCACTCTACATACTGGTGCTGTTTAGAGGAGGGTAGCCCACGGATGATGGGACTTGCAGTACCTTCAGTAATTTCATGATCCCCCTGCAACTCCCAATAATGATGGATCAAGGCCAAACTTGGCAGACAGACCCTCCATGACCCACCCTGACTCATAGTGCTGTTTGGAGGTGGGTGGACCACGGATGATGGGACTTGCAGTACCTTCAGTAATTTCATGATCCCACTGCAACTCCCAATAATGATGGATCAAGGCCAAACTTGGCAGACAGACCCTCCATGACCCACTCTAAGTCCTGGTGCTGTTCGGAGGTGGGTGTGAGATAGAATGGTCAGGCTAAAAGGAGAATGCTTATGTACAATGTAACCATATAAGGAGTGAACAAATGCCAGAACTAGGAAACAGTACAATGTAACCATATAAGGAGTGCACAAATGCCAGAACTAGGAGGCAGTACTATGTACCACAGGATTGGAGGAAATTGTTGCTGTGTCACATTTGCTGGCCAATGATTACTTGTATGGGCGGCCTTAAGCCGAACCCTGTGTTTGTATAAGTATGAGTGATTGGAATCAAACAGGGTCCCACCCTGAAGGCACCACGTTGTGCTTGGGTGTGACCTCTGCAGCTGCGGATCCAGTAAACTGCTTTCCTGAGTAACACCGTTGTCCGTCTCCTGTGTTACTGCGTCCGATCGAATAGCATCTGCTTCATTTCCTGGTGACCCCGACGTGATTGGCTAAGGGACCGTGCACCGGAGACGAGATCCATTAGGACGGCGTCCACTCACCGGCGGTGGCGGGAGATGACGATCGTGGACTGAGAAGGGGTCTCACCTATTGACCGGTTGCGAGCCTCGTCTCTATGACTATGCCGAGTGACCCGGACTGTCGCAACGTTTAAAGTTACCAGTGAAACCAGATCGGGAGAAGTGCACCAGGAAGTCCGGGGGCGAAGGGTGATCCAACGTCTACAGAAATCCGGCAAGTAGAGTAGTCAAGTAAGACAGTAGGAACATACATTGGTACCAACGGGAGGGAGACACTAAGAACCCTAAATGGGAGGAGGAGGTTCAAAGGGGACGCCCTTATAGTGTTTGTTAGATAACTTTGACAAGTTTGCTCAGTTTGCTGTAGAGGGAGACGCCAAAGACTTGAAAGATTTTAGGCTGAGGAATTTGTGTAGGAATGAATGGCCCACGTTTGAGGGGATAGGGTGGCCAGAGGAAGGGACTTGGGATTTACAGAAGTGTAAACAGTTAGAAAATTACTGTGCCGACATACATCCAGACCAGTGGTTGTATGCCTGCACATGGGAAAGGGTAGTTGAAGAAAAAGTATGGTGGGTGTTAAGGTGCCAACAGGGCAAGTGTATGACAGTTAGGCAGAAAAAGGGAGGCAAGATAATTTACCAAGTACCCCCTGAAGACACCATCACCTTGCCAACCAGAGGTAGAAGGCCACGGCCCCCTGCCTTGGCTCCAGAAACCGCCTAGGTAACGACACCTGTGAGGGACCCTAACCCACCCCAAATAGCACCTCCAGCATATGAATTTGGCAGCCCACCCGCCAGTGTATACCCTTCCGAAGACCTTACCCCCTACCGAAGTCCAATTATAACCCTCCAACCCTCCAGCATCCGTAAGAAAGTACCAGCCACCGCTCCCAGTGATGACCCGCCGGCCTACACTCGTAGTAAAACGGCAGCCTCCACCTCCGCCATGCCCGGCACCTACCCCATCCGAGAGGTGACGGTTTTGGACTCCAATGATGTGAGGACACAAACCTTTCAGGTAGTCCCCTTCACCTCTAGTGATTTGTTCAATTGGAAGAATAATACTCCTTCCTACTCTGAGGAACCGAAAGCTATGGCAGACTTACTGGAAGGAATCTTCGCCACACATAACCCAACGTGGCGGGATTGCCGACAGTTACTGAATACCTTGTTCACATCTGAGGAAAGAAGGCACATTATTAATCAGGCCACATTACTAGCACAAGAGGGACATGGACAACAGGATGCGGCCCAATATGGGGCGGCCAGGTTCCCCGTAGAAGCAGACCCCAATTGGAACCCTAATGATGATGGCCATCGGATTAGACTACGAGCCTTCCAAGACTTTATCTTAAAAGCAGTAAAAAAGGGACCACCTAGACCATCAAACATCCAGAAAATTCAGGCTGTAAGACAAGACAAGGCAGAATCCCCAGCGGCATTTTTGGAGAGATTGGAGGAAGCTTATCAAAAGTATAGTCCTTACAACATGGAGGAGGACAGTGGGAAACAGGTACTGCGGCAGTCATTTATTGCCCAGGCCGCAGATGACATAAGGAGGAAGATTCAGAAGCAGCCAGGATTTCTGGGGAAGACATTGAATGAGTTACTGGCAGTGGCAGACCAGGTATACCTGTCACGGGATCAGGTGGAGGAGGAGAAGAAGGATAGGAAGAAAAAAGAAGGTTACAGGACACTGCTGAACATGATGGATGAAAGGCAGAGGGGAAGAGGAGGAGGAAGTAGAGGAAGAGGAAGGGGCAGAGGCCAAGGAGGTGACCGACTGGGATGGAACCAGTGTGCCAGGTGTAAGAAATATGGACACTGGAAGGGAGAATGTACTGAGAAGGAAGGAGATGGAGAGAAGCAAGGATGGAACCAAGGAGGCAGAGGAAGAGGAAGGGGTAGAGGAGGAAGAGGATCCTACAGAGGCTACACAGACAGCGACAAGGGAGTGGTCATGGCAGCCACATGGGGAGGAGAAGAAGAGGAAGAAGATGATGACTGATGGGGCCAGGCTTTCCTTTTGCTGGACCCCGGGGAGCCATTGGTGACAATGAAAGTAGGGGACCAACCAGTCAAATTTTTAGTGGACACAGGCGCAGAAAAATCAGTTGTAAACACTCAAGTTGCACCTTTAAGCAATAGAAATACCAAAATTGTTGGAGTATCAGGGAAACCTCAAAAATGCCCGTATCTACAGAAACGAAGCTGTAATTTGGCAGGGCGAGAGGTATCCCATCAACTATTATATGTACCAGACTGCCCTGTGCCCCTTTTGGGCAGGGATATATTGGCTAAGTTCCAAGCAAGGATAGCATTTTTGGAGAAAGGACAGATGGAGTTAACTATTCCCATGGAAGAGGAGTGGAGATTGTTCCAGGTTAAAGAAGTTAGAGAGCCACCTGCCTCTTGGCCGTGGGGAGAGACCCCAGTAGTATGGGCAGAAGATAATCCCCCTGGATTAGCAAAAAACATCCCACCAGTTGTAGTACAAGTAAAGAGGGGACATGTACCAGTCAAAAGACCCCAATACCCCGTGAGCAGAGAGGCAGCAGTGGGAATCCAGAAACACCTTGACAGACTAATTCAACATGGCATTATTGTACCTTGTAATTCGCCATGGAACACCCCTCTCCTACCAGTTAAAAAGCCAGGTGGAGATGGGACAGATTACAGCCCTGTGCAAGATCTAAGGGCTGTTAATCAAGCTACAGAATTTTTGACCCCAGTAGTACCCAACCCATATATTATGTTGAGCCTAATTCCGGCCACGGCCAGGTGGTACACGGTACTGGATTTAAAAGACGCATTTTTCTGTATCCGCCTGGCCCCAGTGTCCCAACCAATATTTGCTTTCCAATGGGAAACCCATCAAGCTGGTCAGAGGTCTCAGTATACGTGGACTCGTTTACCTCAGGGATTCCAGAATAGCCCCACGATCTTTGGTCAAGCCTTAGCCAAGGATCTGGCCGATTTTAGCATACTAGCAGAGAAGGGGACTTGGTTGCAGTATGTGGATGACCTTTTGGTTGCCTGCAACACCAGAGAGGCATGTACACTGTATACCATGGAGTTGTTGAAGGCACTGGAGGAGAAAGGATACAAGGTGTCCAGGAAGAAGGCCCAACTGTGTCAAGAGAAGGTTAAATACTTGGGATTTGGACTATCAGAAGGGAAGAAGGCACTAGAGGTGGAAAGGAAGGAAGTTATTTGTGCTATACCAACCCCATCCACCAGAAAACAGACCAGAGAGTTCCTGGGGTCAACGGGTTATTGTAGACAATGGATACCAAACTATGCAGTGATAGCCAAGCCCCTGTACCAAGCCACTCGGGGAAACCGGATGGACCCCTTCGAGTGGACGGAAGAATGCGAACAGTCTTTCAAAACTCTTAAACAAGCACTGATGACCTCTCCAGCATTGGGCCTGCCAGACCTAGAGAAGCCGTTCTTCCTTTTCGCCTCCGAGCGGGAAGGAACAGCGGTGGGCGTATTGACACAGACTATAGGGACATGGCACAGACCGGTAGCATACCTTTCCAAACAATTAGACACAGTGGCTCAAGGGATGCCGCCCTGCCTGAGGGCAGTGGCAGCAGCGGTAGATTTGATTAAAGAGGCAAGCAAATGGACCCTAGGACAGCCACTGACAGTGAGGGTACCCCACCATGTAAAGGCTCTCCTGGACACAAAAGGGCATCGCTGGCTCACCAATGAAAGGCTGACTAAGTATGAGGGGATACTGTGTGACAACCCTGCGGTGATCCTGGAAACATGTGCTACCCTGAACCCAGCAACTTTGCTGCCCGCCCCGGGGGAGACACTAGAGCACCAGTGTAATCAGGTGTTGGATGAGGTATTTTCCAGCAGACCAGACTTAAAGGACATACCTTTGAGATCGGTAGACTTGACCCTATTCACGGATGGGAGTAGTTTCGTGGAAGATGGGACCCGGTACGCCGGATTTGCAGTGGTGACGGGGGAGGGGGTGACTCTGGAAGCAGGGTCCCTGCCCCCGGGAACCTCCGCCCAGAAGGCGGAACTCGTGGCCCTGACCCGAGCACTCCAGCTGGCAGAGGGCCAAAGGGTTAATATCTACACAGACTCGAAGTATGCCTTTACTACATTGCATGCCCACGGGGCATTGTACAAGGAACGAGGATTTTTAACCTCAGCTGGAAAAAGTGTAAAAAACGCTGGTGAAATAGTGGAACTCCTGGATGCGGTTTGGAAACCTAAGAAAGTGGCCGTATTGCACTGTAAGGGTCACCAGAGGGGTGAAGACCCAGTAGCCCGTGGAAACCGACAGGCAGATCTGGCCGCAAGGGAGGCAGCTAAAGACGCTTCGACCAGAGTGATGGTCAACCTCCTGGGCCCGGTAGGAAAATGCCAGTACACTAGCAAGGAAGAAATGTGGGCCCTGGGGGAGGGAGGGAAATGGAAAGGACAGGCCATAGTGATGCCCGATAACCGCGTATTTGTCCCTAAGGACACTGCGTGGCACATAGTCCAACAAACACATCAGGAAACACACTTAGGAAAATCCGCCCTGGCAGCCCTGCTGGAGAGGCAGATGTATATTGATGGCTTACATGGATTGACGGCAGCCGCCACAAAACGCTGCTGGACATGTGCAAAGAATAACCCACGGGGAGGACTCTTACAGCCACCTGGGATACAACATGAAGGATCCACACCATTTGAAGCTTTAGTAGTGGATTTCACCGAAATGCCACCACAGGGAGGCATAAAATACCTGCTCATTTTTGTAGATACCCATACTGGATGGGTTGAGGCCTACCCAACAAAGACTGAGAAGGCCATGGAAGTGGTGCGGGCCCTGCTAAAAGACATTATTCCCAGATTTGGCATGCCATTAGAAATAGGCTCGGACAACGGCCCAGCCTTTGTCCACCAGATAGTAAGAGACCTCAGTAAGATGCTTAATATTAGTTGGAAATTGCATTGTGCATACAGACCGCAATCTTCCGGGAAGGTTGAGTGGATTAATAGGACATTAAAGAATACTCTGGCCAAGATAACCCAAGAAACAGGACTAAAATGGACAATAGCTTTACCTATGGCTTTATTAAAGATAAGATGCACCCCACACAAGCACACAGGATTGTCGCCCTTCGAGAGGCTATATGGGAGACCACCATTAAATCTAAGGACTTTTATAGGATTAAACACAGATAGTCATGTCATAGGAAATCAGCAAACATTGAATCAAGTGCAATTATTGTTACAGTATATGGATGTTAGCTAAGTAATTGCAGGATCTTCTTGTTTGAATGTGTGTGTTGAGGAGAAACACCTGGACAATGAAGCAATTAAGCTTGAGCATTGAGTATATCATGAGGAGGGTTTTTCCTTGATCCTTTTTGTGTGAAGAAGGAGATCATGAAGACTGCCATGGATCTACCACAGGACTTGTCCTGGACCATTTAACTAAGGACTTCTTACACCATCGAAGATGCAGATAATGCATGATTATAATGCATTGGACTTTGAGTAACATATCTGCAATGGACTATGTTTAATTTGTAATGCTGGTTTTGTTAAAGCTGCTTACTTAAGAGTAAAGTTTTATTTTTCATTTACTCTGGCTCTGTGTGATTTAGCAGAGGTCTAAAACTGGAAAGACTACTGAGCTTCCGCACAGACTGACAAACTGCAACAATTATTGGGGAGACAGCTGGAGAAGTTACATCAATACACAGCAGACTTGAATCCACCCTTCCCTACCACTCCTCTGCATTGTTTCTCACCAGGGGACGAGGTGCTCGTCAAGGAATGGAAGCTTTACCCACTGGGACCAAAGTGGAGAGGACCCTTCACCGTGTTGCTATCTACCCCCACTGCTGTAAAAGTACAAGAGGTCAAGCCGTGGATCCATTACACCAGGCTGAAGAAAGCGCCAGTCTCTGCTCCGTGGAGAGCCATCACCAATCCGGACCAACCTCTTCGGGTAAGAATCTCCAAGCAACCCCCTGAACAAGGGTCGACAAGGCCATGAAGTTGATCCCTACGGGCGCAAGCGACCAGCAGTCAAGAATGTTGCTGAGTGGCCCACCGCGGAGGAAACTAGCCAAAGCTTTATCCCTTAGATGGTTTTGGAATATTTTGATGGGGAGGGACCCATCAGGGGGAGAAACAAGGGGGGTCCCTCCGAAGATAACATTAATAATTATTGTACTCTTACATATGACATACACTGCCAAGGCAGGATGGGACAATAATTTATTCCACCAATTAATCCAGAACATGACCACAGGGATCAATGCCACCGATTGCTGGGTGTGTTCACATGGACCATCCCATTCAGCTCAGGGATGGCCCATGGTCCCTACAGCAGTGCTTACGTTGCAAGGGATGAACAATACCATAGGGTCGAATGGTTACACAAAGAGGAATCTGGATAGGGCACAATATTTGATTACACATCGGGGCAGAGACTTACAGGCCCCACTATGTTTCAAGAGAAGTAACCAAAGTAAAACGTTCGAAATTGTGGATGATGACTCAATTAGGAGGATAGACCTAGGAACATACCCAGGCTGTAGCCAGACCCTCATTTTGACTGAACAAGGGGAGCCATGCACTAATGTCACCAACCTGGGAGACGAATGGACCAACATGACATTTTCAATAAACATTTCAGTAGTTGCAGGAGACCGACCATGTTTTATGTTACTGCATGAGAATAGGAGGGGGACAGCAGTGATACAGTTGATCCAAGATCAGGCAACATTACATGCAGGAGCTTACTTGGGAGGACTGCCCCAAGGGCTGCTTTGGATATGCGGCCATTGGGCAGGGAGATTATTACCCCCTGCATGGAAAGGGACCTGCACCACAGGGACAGTAGGGATGGCTGGCTTAAGGGCACATCCAAGAGGAACGAGGGTAACTAACCTACACACACATGTCAGATCCAAGAGAGCTTACAACCCCGCAAAGGGTTATGACCCAGACAATACATACCTAACAGAAGGAGAAAGGTATGGAGCGATCACGTTACCAGGATTGGGGATCGCCTGGAATGTAAAACAAATTAGGATATTATCTTATGAATTGGAAAAATTGGCTAATGAAACTGTGCTGGGATTACGAGCATTACAGGTTGAGGTAGATTCATTAGTTCGAACCATGTTGCAACACCAACTGGCATTAGACTACCTGTTGAGTAAAGAAGGAGGATTGTGTATATGGTTAAATACAACTTGCTGTCATTATATCAATAAGAGTGGAAATATTGAACTACACATTGAGAAAATCCAAGAGGTGGCCAGGGAAGTACAAGCTACCTACCATAGTGAGACTGATCGGTGGGATTGGCTGACTAGCTGGCTACCAAATTTTGGATGGCTAAAGTCACTTGTTGTGGGCGGGTTTTTGCTATTATGTAGTCTTGGAATTTTGTTCTGTTGTTTCCCAATATTGATGAGATGTTGCCAGAAGACATTGGGCCAGGTTACTAATTGGGAAAAGATAGCTCTAGTGAAGAGAAAGGACTGGAGACAACCATGAAACAATGTAGCCTGCAACTTCGCTTATGTAAACAATGCTTTGCTATATTTACAAGGAAAAGAGTTAGGAATGAGATAGAATGGTCAGGCTAAAAGGAGAATGCTTATGTACAATGTAACCATATAAGGAGTGCACAAATGCCAGAACTAGGAAACAGTACAATGTAACCATATAAGGAGTGCACAAATGCCAGAACTAGGAGGCAGTACTATGTACCACAGGATTGGAGGAAATTGTTGCTGTGTCACATTTGCTGGCCAATGATTACTTGTATGGGCGGCCTTAAGCCGAACCCTGTGTTTGTATAAGTATGAGTGATTGGAATCAAACAGGGTCCCACCCTGAAGGCACCACGTTGTGCTTGGGTGTGACCTCTGCAGCTGCGGATCCAGTAAACTGCTTTCCTGAGTAACCCCGTTGTCCGTCTCCTGTGTTACTGCGTCCGATCGAATAGCATCTGCTTCAGGTGGACCATGGATGATGGGACCTGCAGTACCTTCAGTGATTTCATGATCCCACTGTGAGCCACTTAAACTACTACGTTTCTCAAAACACCCGGGCACCGCCGGGTGCCCAAGCTAGTTATATATAAAATAACAAAGTTATAAGCAATATATTTGGGAGTGATCCTGGACTCATCGCTGAGCCTGGAGCCGCAGGTCTCGGCGGTGGCCGGGAGAGCTTTTGCACATTTAAAGCTTGTGCGCCAGCTGCACCCGTACCTTGGGAAGTCTGACTTGGCCACGGTAGTCCATGCTCTGGTTACATCCCGAATAGACTACTGCAACGCTCTCTACGTGGGGTTGCCTCTGAAGACTGCTCGGAAACTGCAATTAGTCCAACACTCGGCAGCCAGGTTACTAACAGGAGCAGGGTACAGGGAGCATACAACTCCCTTGTTGCACCAGCTCCATTGGCTGCCAATTAGTTTCCGAGCACAATTCAAAGTGCTGGTTTTAACCTACAAAACCCTATACAGTTCTGGCTCAGTTTACTTGTCCGAACGGATTCTCCCCTATGAACCATCAAGGACATTAAGATCCTCCGGAGAGGCCCTGCTCTCGGTCTCGCTGGCTTCGCAAGCGCGGCTGGTGGGGACAAGAGACGGGGCCTTCTCTGTGGTGGCCCCTCGGCTGTGGAACTCTCTCCCAAGTGAAGCTAGATCTGCCCCTTCCCTGTTGTCCTTTAGGAGGCTGGTGAAGACCTGGATGTGGAACCAAGCCTTCCCAGAATAGGCTGAGATGGGCTATTGTCTGAATGTATGACCACGTTTACAGGTTGAGTGGAATTGTTTTGATGGCGATGTGGTTTTATGCTGGGTTTTTATGTATTTTAATATGTTGTTGTAGTTGTTTTAAAATTGTATAGCATTGAATTTTTGCTGTTATGCCGGTCTGAGTCCCTCGAGAGAGAGGTGAGAAGGTCGAGGTACAAACGTTTTAAATAAATAAATAAATTGAAACTGACTTCTAAGCAAATCCAAACATTGCTTGTGAAAATAGGTCTCAGCAAAAAATCACAGGCGTCCAAATGCATTAGACACTAGATTGCCAACTAAGGACCTCATCACATTGATTCGCCCGTCTTCATGGCAAATCAGAGGGCAGCGGAGCAACCAAGGCACCCTACTCCCTGCCTCACCAACAGCTTATGCTTCCCCATCACACATGGGGAATTGTTGCCGCACGGCTTTCCCCCGTGGGAGCTCAGTTGGCAGTGCAGGATGCTGCCATCCCACGTGAGTCATGTAGCCCTGTCAGAAGTGAAGCTGTATCATGTGATGGGCGACATGGCGCTCTATGACTCTACTGCAGGGGTGGACAACCTATGGTCCACGGGCCGGATGCAGCCCGGCAGCCATTTTGTCCGGCCCGGGGAGAAGGGCGTCGGGGGCGGGGCCAAGAGGAAGGGGTGTAGTTCCCGCCATCCCATCGCGGGCTCTGTGGGGCTTGTGTCGGCAGACAGGCTGGAGGAGTGGCAGCTTTGAAGTGCCTACCATCCCTGGAGGCGATCTGGGAATGCAGCGGGAGCACTCGGCGACCTGCGGGGGCTGATCGCCCTGGCGACCCGGAAGACTTAATCGTCTTCTGGGTCGCCAGGGCGACCAGCAGCCTCAGATCACCAACTGCTTCCCCTGCAGGCCCGGATCACCTCCAGGGATGGTAGGCACCCCATAGCAGGGCAATCAGCTAGGGAACGGCTGGGGGCGAGAATGGGCGGAGGCCTGCAGCCTCCGATCACCTGCTGCTCTGCTCTGCTGTGGCGGTGGCTGGGTCTGCTTTGCCATCCTCTGGGCTGGGGCCATTGGGCCATTCCATCTTGGGATCCTTCCTCTCTTGAAGGTGTCAGCCTCCATCTTGGTTCGCACCTTGTCTTCTTGAATTTCATTTCATTTTATTTTAGTGGTTTTTATTATTATTTTATAATAATTTTATTATAATAATATAATAAATAATATAATATAATAATATTATATTATAATTTCAATATATTACAATGTCTGTATATATATATACTATAATATAATAATTATGATATTAATACTAATAATATATGAATATTTCTTGATATATTAATCTATCTATCTTCTATCTATCTATATATATAATAAAAGTCAGTGTTTGTGGCGGGAGGTGCGGAGGGCGGGAGGTGCAGAGGAATATGTGGCAGCTTTTCAATTGGTTGCCACTGTGGGATTATTTGCATAAAGGACTCTCATTGGCCAGCCTCAGAACTCCTACACTCTGAGGCACCAGACAGTTTTTCCGTTGGCAATGGATTGTTCATTTCCCAATAGGATTTCCCTACAGAGAGAGGGTTTCCTGATGTACTGAGAGCACTAGTAGCATTACAAGCTAGGCCCAAAAAATAGACATACATCCTTCCAGCCAAAGGTGAAAACACCACTTTCTCCAACAGGCCTCACCCTGAATTGACAGTAAGGCTTCCTAGGCCTCAGCCTGAATTGGCAGTAAGGCTTCCTAGGCCTCAGCCTGAATTGACAGTTAGGGTTCCTACGCCTCAGCCTGAATGGACAGTACGGCTTCCTAGGCCTCAGCCTGAATGGACAGTAAGGCTTCCTAGACCTCAGCCTGCATTGACAGTAAGGCTTCCTATGCCTCAGCCTCAATTGACAGTAAACCTTCCCAGGCCTCAGCCTGCATTAACAGTAAGGCTTCCTAGGTCTCAGCCTGAATGGACAGTACGGCTTCCTATGCCTCGGCCTCAATGGACAGTAAGGCTAGACCTCAGCCTGCATTGACAGTAAGGATGCCTCAGCCTCAATTGACAGTAAACCTTCCCAGGCCTCAGCCTGCATTAACAGTAAGGCTTCCTAGGCCTCAGCTTGAATTGACAGTAAGGCTTCCTATGCCTCGGGCTCAATTGACAGTAAGGCTTCCTAGGCCTCAGCCTGCATTGACAGTAAGGCTTCCTATGCCTCAGCCTAAATTGACAGTAAGGCTTCCTAGGCCTCAGCCTGAATGGGCAGTAAGGCTTCCTAGGCCTCAGCCTGAATGCACATTAAGGCTTCCTAGGCCTCAGCCCATTTCAAATAACCCGGGCACCGCCGGGTCCCAAAGCTAGTATGTTAATATTAATGATGTGTAATATATAGTAAATATAGTAAATAAATACATAAAATTATGTAGATTAGAATGTAGTTCAGCCTTTAGGTGCGGACCTCCATAATATTTTTTGGCTCTCGTGTGGCCCCTTGGAAAAAATAATTGTCCACACCTGCAGGCAGAAGTGTCCTAGGATGCTAAAATTTCCTCGTGTGATGAGGTCATAAGTGAAAACCAATTTTGCTAGCAAATTTCTGTTAGTTTGGTGGGGCTTTTTTCCCAGCCCCCTTTTTTTTGATGCAACCATCTGTAGCCTGAAAATCTGCCACATACTGTTTTACCAAATTATAGAGATGGGTTTTAGCGGGAGAGCAAATTATCTCCCTATACATAACCCGTCCAACCCACTGAAGTAGATTGATAAGCAGAACGAAATAATTGGATCTTTGCCATTAATCTGAGTTGCAGTAAATGGAATAGTGTGAATTTGAGCAACCCTCCATACACTAAAAGTAACATACACAATGTGATTTAATACACTGCACGTTCCAGTCCAGACGGCAATATCTGTGACACCCGAGATAAAATACCCATTTATGGGTTTGGCCTCTTTCTTTCCCCCATTTTTATACATTTAATGAATCTCTTCCTTGGTCAGCAATTTCGTTCCGTAGGGACTGACATAACCTTTAAAATTAATATCGCTTCAGTGATCAAACGCTTCACTTTTATTCTATGAAAATTACAAAACCTAGTGCCATGGAACTGGCAGGCAAAAAACCCCTCAACTGTTCCCAAATGATTAATGGCAAATCGTACAGCCACGATCTTCACGAAGGAATACTACAATATGTCAGCACTATCTGTGTGTTTTGAACAAACTCCAGAGAAAGCAATGCAGGCGTACGTGAAAAGATTGCTCCTTTTAATTGACATGCACTAGCAAACACACGGGGAAAGGCCGGGGCTGTGCTCAACATCATAATAATCACACCTTCCTGGAGCTTTGTTGAAAATCACATTTCTTTTTTTGAATCAAGGCCATATTTAAGGGTAATTCGGTTGTCTGAGAGAACTCTTAAAAACTTTTTACTGCTGTTTGTGTTTAATTCTGTTTTAATTGTTATAAAAACAGCATATAAAAACAGCATATAAAACACCTAAGATTAAAACGCATAAAATTACATCTTAAAAACGATCATACAAAAACATAGCCAGACATAGCTGGTTTATACAGAGTAATAGTGGTACGGCAGAGTGGCAATATTAGTCATGCGCCATCGGACATCACACGTCAAACGCCTGCCTAAATAACCAGGTCTTGCAGGACCTGCGGAAAACCATCAGGTCCCACAAGGCACGTGTCTCCGGCGGCAGCGAGTTCCATAAAACCGGCGCAGCCACTGAAAACGCTCTCTGCCGCGTGGTAGAGAGTCAGCAGAACTTCATACCCGGAACATCAAGTAAGTTGAGCCCCTCTGAACACAGTGATCTTCTGGGCGCATATGGGGTAAGCCGCTCCTTCAAGTACACTGGCCCCAAACCATATAAGGCCTTGAAAGTCAGAACTAACACCTTGAAGGAGATCCAGAATTCAATGGGCAACCAGTGCAGTTCGCGCAGGAGTGGTGTTATATGGGCCATTTTTGGGGCTGCCTGCTGCTGGGAAGATGAAGCGGTAAGGAGTTTCCCAAAAGGTCCAGGAAGGTACTGGCAAACGCAGAGGGGAAGAAATGGTGAAACAGAATCTTGGCCTTGTTATTTAGCATCGGCAACCCGTCAGCATGCTTCACTGCTTCCGCATCAGCTTGGAGGGATACATTTCTTCCCCTCCGTGTCTGCCAGTACTGTTGCACCTCAGAACGCTGGCAGCCCCCCCTAGATCACACACACCAGGCGGATGCAATAAATGTACTTTTATTTAGAAGAAAGGATAAAGGATAGTCCAAAGATGTAGGAATAAAGCAATCAAAGCAAATCTAAAAAATAGTCTAATAAAGTTCTCGAGCTGCAAGCTCAATTGGCTGAAATCCCAACGGAGGCCAAAGTCCGTAGACAAGGCAAACCTCTCCTTGCGGTCAACGTGAAACTTGAGACAAACCGCTCCGGCAGTTCCGTGAACTTGGAGACATGAACGATAGTCCTTTCCAAACTAAATGTAGCTTCAGGTCTGACTAGAATCACCCGGGCACAATCTAATAAAGGAAACTATTTTCTATGTGCCCAACGCACCCCCTTTCTCAGGCTCCAATCTTTCCGAGAGGATCGGATGCTGGCCCTCCTGTCAAATTCCATCTCATTAGCGGCCCCAGGTGCAGTACTAACGTCCTGAGAAACCGAATCCTCCCATTCCTCAGAATGCTCATCTGGCAAGGGAGTAGAGAAGCTCTCGTGAGAATCAAGGTCACTCAGCCTCTCACTATCTACTTCAGAACTGGCTTCCATGAACTCATCGCTATCCTCATCTTCCGGCCCATATCCATGAAGCCAGCCGTCATCCCATGCTAAGTCTTCATTTGCAGACCCATATCCATCTGGCCACCCGTCATCCCCATTCTAATCCAGGGAGGCTGGGACCCCCTGGTGCCCGTCTCTGACCACTAGGCTGGAACACCACACTAGGCTGGGACATCACAAGTACCGCGTTTGCCAGTAAGGATTTTCACGGAACTCACGTTGCTACACTGCAAGAGCCAGTTTCGTTTATTACAATCTCTGGTTGACGAGCGGTAGGAATACCTGTGTTTACTGTGTATGAACATATATGTTATGTATGTTATGTAATGATAAATGGACATTTTTTGGAATGACTTAATGACTATTTGTATATTTCGGACACCTGTCGGTTTGCTACTTGTTACATAATAGCTCTGCTAGTTTTTTTGGTTGTAACTTGGGGACTGCCTGTATATGCCTCCAACAAAGCAATGAGATGTTAGCTATATATAATTTGTCTTAAGCATGAGTGACTTGGTTTGAGGATTTTAGTTCCTTCTTCTAAAGAATTCTCTACAGCCTTTCACACGTTAATTTCACCGAGCAGCCTGAAATTGGGGGAAGGAGGATGAAAATGAACATAACACAATAAACGCAAATTATTACTAGGAGCAGAAGAATGAACACATTTCAATTTTGGGGAAGCCATAATCCTGTAGTAGAGCAACAAGGAAAAAAATACCACTAGGCGTCATAAACATTTGAAATGAATTTTGAAACAGCATAAAGCTGAAAATGAATAATTTGTAGAACAAAAAGATTATACAAGTCAACAAAGACCCATTCATTGATCAGAGTGAAGCCTGGAAGAGCACCCCACTGGATTTTCCCCAGCGTTAATTAAAATAAAAGATAGTGTAAAAGGTAATCTATAACAGGCCACGTAGGTTGGGCTGAGCTGATTCCACATCCATCTTCTTTTCTCTCTGTTGATCAATAGTTACAGTGACTTACTACCCTCACGACTTTAATTAAGAATGTGCCAAAACACAGACTTCAACCTTTCGGAGGAGGAAGCTTGAGCACCGAGTAGAGGAGAAGTACAGTTCATTTGTCAATCTTTAGCATCTACTCACTGTGGTCAGATGCTGCAACAAGTATGAGACATCAATCATATCTGCCAGAATAAGGAGCCTTGTAACCGCAGCCAGGAGTGTACGTGCTACTTGGACGACCGCCTCCCTTTTAGGAACGTAACAGGGGTCATCCGTGAAAGATTTTGCTGATATCTTTAGAGCTTCACCTGCAAAAATAAATAAAAATTCCATGTGTAAATTCATAATGCAATTCCACTTATACAATATTGTACTAGTTGATTCAGATGATACTGCTATGAACGCCATTTTTAATATTTTCAGTTAATGGCTTACTGTTGAATTTGCTAGTTACCATCAAGTGAACAGCATTGTATCTGAGGAGATTCAAGGCTTACTGGATAAACAAGCCTGGTTATCATACAGAACAGTAGAAACACAGAAGTGCACAAAGTGGTAATATATATCTCATTTATATATATCTCCGGACGCCTCTGCCAAAGATGGCAGAGGCGTCTGGAGAAGCTACAGCGGAATCCAACTGGACACAGAGCCCTGTCGACCAGGACGACCCCCAGACCAACCGCTCACCTTTTGTGGAGGAGCCACCCAGGAGCCTCGGAGGTCCTCCGACGAGTCCTGGAAGCCCGCCAGCGTCTGCAGGTTCACCACCGGCTTTCTTTGACATTTCAGCCGTTCTGCCCACCCACCCACCCACCCACCCCCGGATGCCTGCTTGCATTGGCGCCGCGCTGGGAGAAACTGGGGGAGTCTGCTCGAAGAGGAGAGGCCCAACATGGCGTGTGGCCTTGAGGATGCCCAGCCAGGCCATGTGCTTAGCTGCTGGGAAGAAATGGGACCCGGAAGCAGTCGACCACCGGAAGTCCCGCCCTTGGAGGACCCCGCTCCTAGCAATGCCCCCGCTCCTAGCAACCTCCCCGCTCGGAAACAGCGAAGCTCCCGGAAGAGGAGGAGGCGGTGCCGGAAGCAGAAGGAAGGTGACTGTGCCACTACCCACACCATGGACCGGGAGACAGGACCAGCTCCCCTCCGAGAGGGTCGAGCTCTCAGAGTCAGGCCCCTGTGGACTTGCCGGAGGGAGGGTGGCCCATGCCGAAGGCGGTGAGACCCCAGAGGTCTTTTCCAACTAGGACATTCTGGAGCTCCTGCTAAAGGCAGTCGAAGCTCCGAGGGACACACCTGGCCATCGCGAAGGACGAAAAGGACACCTTATGGACGGGTCGGAACTTCCAACACAGGCTCCCACACGGGAACTTGCGGGCTCCGCTCCCTACCTGCGTCCGAGTGCCAGCGATTCTGCTGGGTCCTCCTTGCCTGCCCTCTTTTATGGCGGGATGGGGCCTTAGTGGACTACCGCTGCCTGGCTTTTTACCCTCCCTCCCCCCACTACCCTTCTGTTCTTTCCCCCATTGTTGTTGTGTTGTTTGTCATTGCTGTTGTATTACTTAAACTGCTGTAAACTGTAGGCATGAGAAAAAAGTTATGAAAATGATTCGTTTCGTAAGAAATTTGTAAGAAATGCTACTTTCGAGTATTTCCGCACCTGGAACGCCAACCAGGAAATGGACTTTCTTTTTCGAACTTCGGGGGCCAGGATTTTCTTAAGGGTCATTATTAGGTCGTAAGGGGGGGCACCCTCCTTCTCTCTCACCACCCTTCCACCTCCCTTGCCAATAAGTATTATGGCAAGGCAAGCACTAAACTCGCTCCTTCTTTCGGCTGGAAGCCTGGAAAAAATGTAAACAGAGAGGATTACTCAAGTAAATCTGCAAAGGAGGGCACTTTGGATGAAGGGCCCTCCTTGTGGATTTACTTCTGAGTAAACCTCTCTGTTTCCATTTTTCCAGGCTTCCCTGCCTCTCCTGCCTGCCAGGATCTAAAGCATCAAGAGTATTGGGGTGAGAAACCAACCTAATGTATCATAGAATGAATGCTACTGTAAGTGCCTAATATTATAAGTAATCCAACTGGTCATACCTACATTCCATGCACATGCAATAATACAGCAGTAGTAACAATAACAAGAGGTAAAATTCAAAACCGAAGTATTCTGACTGGTCTCTCCTCATGCGTGCAAACAGGCTCTTCTCTTATTAGCCCGGGAAATTAGCCCGGGAAAAGCCAGCGTTGCTGCTTGGGAGCACACACATACATATTCTTGGGAGGGATTTGCTGCAGAATCCAGGGCTCATAGAGAAGATTCTGCAGCAAATCCCCCAAAGAATATGTATGTGTGTGCACCCAAGCAGAAAACGCTGGCTTTTCCCGGCTAATTTCCCGGGCTCACAGAGAAGACTTGGGCCCTCGCTCCCTCAGGAACGGGGGTGAGAGAGAGGCAGCGAGGAGCAGGGGGCTCCTCCTCCTTTTCTTTGCTGCTTCCAAGAATAGAATACCCCCTTCCTCCGTCCCTCCTTCCTATTTGGAGAGTCCCATCTAGAATTAAGTGTGATTTATTCAAGTTTTGCCTACAACTCCCAGAAATCCCAGCCAATTTACCAGCTGTTAGGATTTCTGGGAGTTGTAGGCCAAAACCATCTGGAATGCGCATGCGCTGGCATACGAACTACTAACGATTTCGTTAGTAATTAAGTTACATTTTAGAAATTTTTGGAAATTTTTTGTAAGTCTTTCTTTTACTAATCAAAAAAATCCCCCATTTGATTTTAGAATCGCCATTTTTGGTTTCGAAACCATGCCTAGTAAACCGCTCAGAGCCTTTGGGGAGTGGCGGTATACAAGTTTGAAGTAATACATACATACATACATACATACATACATACATACATACATACATACATAAATTTAGTGATTAGTAATGGTAAGTACCAAAAATACAGAATAATGTCTATATACACACACATATACACACACACACACACACAAGATACATCAATTCCCAGTCCTACTGCCAATGCAATGTCATATGATGGTATTAAGGAAGATAGTCTTCCATGATGAAACCCAGCTAAAATCCAGGAGGGTGCTGGGATATTTGTTATCCAAGTACGAAGTGTTGGCAGAGGAGGCAAACCCGCAGTCGGGGGGAAAAGAAAGTCTGGAAGAGCCTAAGTAGGAGGCATTGGCGGTAGGACTGGGAATTGATGTGTCTTGTGTTTATATATATGTGTGTGTGTGTGTGTGTATTGAAACTGACATTATTGTGTATTTTGGTACTTACCATTACTAATCACTAAATGAGATATATATTACCACTTTGTGCACTTTTGTGTTTCTACTGAGATTCAAGGCTTGCCTGGAGGGACTATGTGACCCTCTGATGAGTTGTTTAAGGAAGAGATCGCCGGTCTCTGCAACCACATCAACAACACACTTAACATCCCAGAGGGGTGGAAAGTGGCCATTGTGGTTCCAATACATAAAAAAGGATGTGGAAAAGACCCTAGTAACTACAGACCCATTAGCTTATTGAACATAATAGCAAAGGTTTACTCTAAAACTCTACTATCCAAACTAGAAGCATGGGTGCAAGAGGCCAGCATTTTACCAGAAGAACCAGCGGGGTTCAGAGCTGCAATTCTCTATTATATGCAGATGACATTGTGTTGCTTTCTCACACCCAGGTTGGCTTAAGGAGGACCTTGAAAACATTCCAAAGGTACGCCCAAAAAAACGATCTATCCATCAACAAAGACCCTCTGATGAAGATAATAAATGGTTCCCTTGAGCAAGGAGTCTTTCCAGAGAGTTTAAAAGAGGCAGTGGTCTCCCCGCTACTGAAGAAACCCAATTTAAATCGATTGGTTCCTTCCAACTACCACCCAGTTTCGAATCTTTTGTTCCTGGGTAAGGTCATTGAGAGGGCGGTAGCAGGGCAGCTGCAGCAGTTCTTGGATAACACAGCTGGTTTAGACCGCTTCCAGTCCAGCTTCTGTTCGGGGCATGGGACGGAGACTATGTTGGTAGCCATCTCGGATCAGCTTCGTTGCCAGCTTGACAAAGGCGGATCAGCGCTGCTTGTGTTCTGGGACCTCACAGCAGCACTTGATATGGTCGATTACAATCTTTAGGCCCACCGCCTCGCCGTTGCTGGAGTTAGGGGAACAGCCCTGAAATGGCTGTTGTCCTTTCTCCACAATCGAGGACAGCGAGCGGAAAGGGGAGGTATGGTCTCCGAGAGGGCCCCACTAATTTGCGGGGTTCCTCAAGGAGCTATACTCTCCCCTTTGTTATTTAACATCTACTAGCTTGGGGACCCGGCACTGCCTGGGTTATTTGTGAAAGGCATTTTGTGCCAAGGTTGGTCCTTATCTGTTGTTTATTTATTTATTTCGGGATTTTACCCCGCTCTTCTCAACCCCCGAGGGAGGGGGGACTCAGAGCGGCTTACAGTACGGCACAATTCGATGCCCACATAATAACAATATAAACCCCAAAACACTTCAACAATTAAAATACATTAAAATACATTAAAATACAACTACATTAGCACCATACACATTCACTCTGGATTAAAACAATGTTCAGTCCATAAAAACATTGGCCATAATCACCCACTTTCATTAAAAACCAATCTAAAATGCTGCCTTGTGCTGGTGTACGAATGCCTGGTCCCACAGCCAGGATTTTACTTTTTTCCTGAAGGCCAGGAGGGACGTGGTGGATCGTACATCAATAGGAAGCGCATTCCACAGGCGGGGAGCCACCACCGAGAAGGTCCCTCCTCGTCCCCACCAGCCTCATCTGAGACGAGGCGGGAGCGAGAGCAGGGCCTCCCGGATGATCTTAGATTGCGAGGTGGGACGTAGCGGCTGATGCATTCGGACAAGTAAGCTGGGCCAGAACCGTATAGAGCTTTAAAGGTCAAAACCAGCACTTTGAATTGAGCCCGGAATTGGACAGGCAGCCAGTGGAGCTGACACAACAGGGGGGTGGTATGCTCCCTGTATGTAGCTCCCGTTAGCAATCTGGCTGCCGCACGCTGGACTAATTGTGGATTGCAGTGGTCTCAGGAACTGAGGGAAGGTGCTGGGAGTCCCATCGTCCATGGTCCATCCTCCTCCAAAGTGCACCAGGATGTAGAGTGGGTCATGGGGATTATGTGTGGCAAATTTTGTCTTGCTCAGTTATTGGATGAGGGTTGCAGCAGTCTTGTGAAGTGAGTGGAAGTACTTCAAGTCCCATCATCCGTGGTCCATCCTCCTCAATACTATACCAGGATGTAGAATGAGTCATGGGGGCTTTGTGTGCCAAGTGTGGGCATGATCATGCACTGGATGAGGGTCACAGCGGGATCTGTCTTGACACAGTATCACAGTAACTGAGGCCTAGTCAGGAAAAGCGAGTTTAGGAAGCCTTACTGTTATTTCAGTCCTTACACAGTATCCCAGTAACTTTAGCTTAGTCATGGTAATCTAGTTGAGGAAGTGTTACTGTCAGTTCAGGCCATACACAGGATCCCATGATTGGCGGCCTAATCTGGACTATCAAGTTAAGGCAGCCTTACTGTTAACTCAGTCCTTGCATGGTAGCCCAGTAGCTGAGGCCTAGTCCAGAAAATGAAGTTTAGGAAGCCTGACTGTTAATTCAGTCAGTCCCTGTCAGGCCCTTTATGGAGTAACTGAGGCCTAGTCCAGGAAAATCTTGTGTTAATTCAGTCAGGCCCTTCTTTTACCCTCTCTGGCAGCGTTCTCAGGAGGTGGGTGGAGGTACTTCAAGTCCCATCATCCATGGTTCGTCCTATTTGAAACTGCACCAGGATGTAGAATGGGTCAGGTGGGCTCTGTGTTTCTGCTTCAGGCCCTTTCCCTTCCTTTCTCTGTTGCCTAGGATTGTTGGAATGTTGAGAGGCTGGCCATTCAGAGGCGTTATGCAAATAATCCCGGAGTGGCAGCCAATCGAAATGCTGGCACATATTCCTCCCGTCGCTCGGCCCACCCGCCCACCGCCCGCAAACACTGACTTTTATTATATGTAATAGATAGATAGATATGTGACCACTTGCTAAGCTGGTTCGAAGCTTCGGGCTGGAATGTTATCAGTACGCCAATGACACCCAGCTTGTTCTGAAGATGGAAGGCCGGCCGGACTCCGTACCCTCTTGTTTCCATCAGTGCTTTGGCTGCGTGGCAGCAGAATGAGGGTGAATCCAGCAAAGACAGAGATACTGTGGCTGGGTCAACCAGACTGTGGGGTGGTCCGGCTACCTGCTCTGCATGGCAAGGTACTTTGCCTGTCATCATTAGTAAAGAGCCTGGGGGTTACTTTAGACCCCTTGCTGACGATGGAGGCCCAGGCCTCCACTGTCAGCAAAACCGCTTTCTTCCACTTGCGCCAGGCCAGGCCGCTGGCCCCCTACCTGTCTAGAGATGACCTAGCCACAGTGATCCAAGCCATGGTCATCGCAAGATTAGACTACTGTAATGCCCTTTACATTGGCCTACCCTTGTCTTTGATCCGGATGTTTAAGCTCATCCAGAATGCCGCTGCTTGTCTCCTTGCTGGAGTGCCAGTGAGGAGTCACATAACTCCCATCCTAGAGCAGCTTCATTGGCTTCCGGTTGAGCACCCGATCACTTTCAAGGTGATGGTGTTAACATTCAAGCCTTTGTATGGCTTGGGGCCGGGGTATCTGAGGGACTGTCTCACCCCCTATCAACCCCAGAGATTGCTTCGTTCCGAAGATCTAAACCTCCTCAAAGTGCCCAGCTTTAAAACCATCCGCCTGGCTTCTACTCATTGCAGAGCCTTTTCTGTGGCAGCACCGAGTATTTGGAATACTTTCCCTGCAAGATTTGTCCTCCTTTCGCAGGGCTTGCAAAACCCATCTCTTCAAGATGGCATTTGCCTGCTGATTTCTCTAATTCTGTTTAGTTAGTCTAGTTTTAAGCTTAGTTAAATTTCATGTGTTTTATCTGTTTTATGCTGCTTTATGCTATTTTGTGAGCCGTTCCGGGCCCTCGGGGGATTGGTGGCATACAAAAATGAATAATAAATAAATAATAAGGCAACATGTGGACTTTAATTTCTAATGGAGCATTAAAACATGTAAATTTCCATGATAGGCAGGACATACCAAGCCCACCTGAAATCCCATCACCAAAGCCAGTTTCATTGTTTTTTTCCACTTTTGTCCCGCCCTCTCTGGTTTCCTCATTGGCTGGATTGCAGGATGCGCTAGCTTGCAATTGGCTGGGGGTCTCCAGTTGGCTTTCTGATGCTCAGTTGTTTACCACATTCCATCCAATCGGCTGGGAGCACACGTAGCCAAGGCGGGCGCTAAATTTGAATCTGTATGGACTCTGAGAGTATAAATGCTTTGTATCTTTGCCAAATAAACCATGTCAGCTTTGCGGAAAACTCAGGACTTTGTTGCTGTCATCCTTTCCAGCTGGTAAAGATTCCTTCTCTCGGTGGGCACGCTTCCAGGACTTGGTGAGACAATTGATTGGGTTATTTTGGGGAAATTCTAGTGTTTTAAAAAAAGGTCTGCCAAGTTCTACTAAGGGATCCTTGATTTTAGGAGAAATTTGGGCCCTTGGCCCTTCCTGGGCAGGGCCCCTTTTCTATTGTTCGGTAACAAGGTCGCTCGCCCCAAGTGTTACAATATTTATGTCTTTTCCATTACTTGTTGTACTGCGCCTGTACTGCATCTTGTTGTACAGGCTTCCAGTCCTTTGTGCTTCATACACTCCGTGCTCCAATCATATGTGTTGTCCAACTCTGAATATTTCTTTCCCCTCTGACTGCCGCACCACCTACCCCAGCCTTCAGTGGTTAGGGGAGCGATCAGCTTTATGCTGGAGTTCGATTTATCCATTATATAAAGGAGGTCCCGTCATGGAACAACCGTCCTAGGCAGACAAACCTTACAAGGCAGAGACACCAAACTTGGCAACATAAATAGGCCTCAGGCAAGGTAGGTTTTTAGCAAAAAAAACCTTCTCCCCCAAAACCTAGAAGGCCCCCAAAACAACGATACAAAAAAACCTACATTTCCCAGCATCCTCTGCAGTGGCCAATGAATCTCCCGGCCTCTACATTCTGACAACATGATTGGTTGCCAATGAGGGAGTATTTGCATAACGCCTCTATTGGCCAGCCAACATGAACATTCTGACCCATAATAAACTGTCAGAGGAGGATAAGGCAAAGGCCTGAGGCAGTCGCCAACACAAACACCCAATTCACTTCCCACAGAAAATTTAAACCCCTACAAATCACAGACCACGCCCAAAACTGACAGTAAGGCTTCATTAACTTGATTTCCCTGACTAGGCCTCACTTAATGGGATGCTCTTTAAGCTCTGAATTGACAGTAAGGCTTCATTAACTTGATTCTCCCGACTAGGCCTCAGCTCATGGGACATTGTGTATGGCCTGAATTTACAGTAACCTACCTTGGCACACAGAGCCCCTATGACCCACGCTACATTCTACTGCAGTTTGGAGGAGGGTGGACCATGGATGATGAGATTTGATGTACCTCCATGGATTATGGGATTTGTAGTACTTTCAAACCCTTCATTCCCCACAGACCACTGTGGCCCAGAACCAAGACCGATAAAGACCCAACTTGGCACACAGTGCCCCCATGACCCACACTCCATCCAACTGCAGTTTAGAGGAGGGCACACCATGGATGATGGGATTTCAAGTACCTCCACTCACTTCCAAAGTACCTCACCCACACAAGCATCAACCTCTACATCAACACAGCAGAGATGGAAAGACAAAAACATTGTATATCCACAAGCTCTGCAGAACGCCAGCAACACCACACACCGACAACTCCACAGGACTTCAACATCCCACCCACCAGAACAACCCACAACGACACAGCCATGACCCCACCAAGACCATAACTAACATCAATTCCAACCCTTACATACTCAGACTTTCTCGCATCTCCTAAATAGGGCACAGCAACGCGTGCCGGGTACAGCTAGTTGCATATATACAAGCATACATGCTTAAAACTAATATGGGACATAATTAAAGTGGGCAAAGAAAGAGGGAATCAGAACACAGGATTGACAGAAGGCATAAAAACAAAGGGAAATTAAAAGGCGCAGTGTAATCAAAGCAATGAGGCTGCAAAAGATTCTGGGAGGAAAAAGGGATTTAAGACGGTAATAGGATTTGAGGATAATATGGAACTAGAAAGAGAGACAAAATGGAGGAAGAATTATGAGGCATAATTAGCTGATAATACATGGGCTTACACCGAGTAGAATGCAAAACAGGAACATGAAGGAAAATAAGAGGTAATTAAGGTGATCTGCTTTTTAAAAAATGCTTGAGCATTCCTTTATTTTCACATATAATATGCAAAACTTTTACTGTTTATTTTGTTTTTTAATACATGATACGACATGACACTCAAAAGGATATTATTTTACACATAATATTTTGAAACAGCATTATATGGTCAATATAGACTCATATCATGAAGATCAACGTCTTTAAACTACATTATATGAGTCTACACTGACCATATAATGCAGTTTCAAATTGCATTATATGACGGTGTAGATGGGACCATAAATGTAAGGCTGCATTTTATCACCCTTTCTATTTAACCCGTACACTGAATGCATAATTATGAGCAAGGATATAATAAGGATTACGAGCAGGGATTATGGAACAATGGTACTATGCACTTTAAATGTTTTAACTCTGTTATTACTCTGTGAATTTATTTGCTTAACTGTTTTAATTGTTTAGTTGATGGAATATGTTTTTATGACTGTGTTTTATGCAGCACTGAATTTTGCCGGAGCTGTAAGCTGCCTTGAGTCCCCCAATGGAGTGAGAAAGGCAAGGTATAAATAAATAAAGCAAATAAATCTATCTATGTATATAATAAAAAAGAATGTTTGCGGCGGGAGGTGTGGCAGGAGGTGCGGCGGGAGGAAGAGAGGAATATGTGGCAGCTTTTTGATTGGTCGCCAATGTGGGATTATTTGCATAAATTATTCTGATTGGCCAGCCACCCAACATTCCACCATTCCAAGACAGCACAGACAGGAAACGAAAGGGCCTGATGCAGACATAAATGGCTGGAGTTTAAGTTAATCAGTTGACAGTTTTTAACGTTGGAAATTGAATGTTCAGGACCTTCACCCAAAACACTTCACAAAAAACACTGCAACCCCTACAAATCACAGACTACGCCCAAAATTGACAGTAAGGCTTCATTAACTTGATTTTCCTGACTAGGCCTCACTCTCCTTGGCCAGCCACAAAACCCCAACACTAAGGCACCTGACAGTTTTTCCGTTGGAAATGGAATATTCATTTCCTAATAGGATTTCACTACAGAGAGAGGGTTTCCTGACGTACTGAGAGCACTACTAGCATTACAAGCTAGGCCCAAAAATATTTATTTATTTGTTTATTCAATCTAATATTCCACTCCTCCCTGCAGGCTCGGGGCAGATCACAACATACAATAAAACATACAGCATATAATAAAAACATATAACATACAATAAAACGTAACATAAAACATAACATAAAACATTGTCTCAATAGTAAAAAAAATCCACGAAAACCTGTGGATTCCTTGAACTCAGGGTATAAAACACGCCAGGCCAGACTAGATTAATTAAAAGCCAATCTGAAGAACAAGTAGCAAATTCTGCTCTTCTGAGCATAGTGATCTCGGGGGAACATACGGGGTAAGGCAGTCCCTCAGGTACTCAGGCCCTAGACCGTGTAAGGCCTTAAAGGTTAGAACCAACACCTTGAAGGCAATTCGGTACTCGATGCAGTTGCCGTAGAATGGGAGTAATGTGCTCCCTCACTGGTGCTCCCACCAGCAAGGGAGCAGCGGCATTCTGCACCAGCTTGAGTTTCCGGATTGTCGACAGGGGAAGGCCAACGTAGAGGGCGTTACAGTAGTCCAATCTCGAGATGACCGTCGCTTGGATCACCGTGGCCAGGTCATCCCTGGACAGGTAGGGCGCCAGTCGCCTAGCCTGTCGAAGATGGTAAAACGAGGATTTGCTGACCATGGAGCCCGGATTAACACCTTTTTGCACCCTAGGCCACACTTTGGAATTTCGCCCCCTTTAAGCAAACCTCTACGACACGCCCCCCTCCCCCCCCCGGGAAAGGGCCGGGCCCCCTCCTTACCCACCGGGCAGCAGAGCAGGACAGCCAAGGCTACTAGGAGGCTCCGGCAGGTGCTTCCCATGGCCAGATGGAAAGAGGAGTGTCCTGGGCAGCCGAGAGCCAGGGGCCGAGGCGGGCCGCCTCGAGGAAAGCCTTTAAAAGGCCAGCCTCTGAAACGCGGAGGGAGAAGAAAGAACCAAAGAGCGGGGAGGACGGGGTGGGGGAGGGAGGGGCAAGAGGAGGAGGAGGAAAAGGGGGCGGGGTGATAGCGGGAGGAAACGGGGGAGGAAAAAAAGGCACGCTGTCAAAGTGGCCAGTGGTGCCATCTTCCCCACCCATGGCCCCTCCTCTCTTTCTCTCTCTCTGTCAGCGCCGCTGGGGAAACTGAGGCAACCGAAAAGGGACCCTCCCGAATGGCCAGGAAGCTAGCCCACTCACCCACCCACCCATTTTGGGGCAGAAAAATGCTATTTCTGGCTCCTCAATGAAAGGGGGGGAGAGGCGGAGGCGTGGGGAAGCGCGTGTGAGGGAGCAGGGGGCGCACACGGGTCTCTCGCACTCGCTCACTCGGAAGGCAGGCTCCCCGTCTCCTCCTGCGGATGGGAAGGACCATGGGGAGGGAGGGAAACAGGTGCATGCAGAGCGGCCGGGGGGGTGTCCCTGAGTTGGGAGAGACCCCAGGGGCAGGCCACGGAATTTTTGTTTCAACATTTTTATTTTTATTTTGGCTCATGATTCTGCGCCCCCCCCCCCCTTGGCTTGCGCCCCTAGGCCATGGCCTAGGTTGGCCTTATGGGTAATCTGGGCCTGTCCCCAAGGAGACTCGGGGCACCTTACATGAGGCCACACCCATTGATACAGTAAACACAATATAACACAAGAGCACAACAGAAAATCAGAAAATAAAATAACTTAAAATACAAAACCAATGTAAATACAACAACACAACTATATGAAATCAAACATTAAGACACTAAAGACGATCACTGTGGGCAAGGCCAAATTCAAAGATTAAAAATGTTACAATTTTAAAACACTGGGAGACAGGGCAATGTAAAGTATCAGGGAGGGGATCCGGGGGATCAGGTAGGATTTAATTGCGTAACCCAAGATTAGTTTCAGAAAACGAAGACATGAAAATAGGAGATATGCAGGTGTCACCATACTAATAGAAGAAAAGAGCAAAATGTGGAGCAATTACTGAGGAAAGTCCAGGGGTGTTGCGACCTGGGCCTGGAGGATCCCTCAGTAAACCACCACGAAGCAGCTGTGATTAAATGCTTTATTTAGAACTAGCTGTACCTGGCACGCGTTGCTGTGCCCTATTTTGGAGATGCGAGGAAGTCTGAGTATGTAAGTTGTTGTTATTGGGGTCATGGCTGTGTTGTTGTGGGTTGTTCTGGTGGGTGGGATGTTGGAGTCCTGGAGAGTTTTTGTTGTGTGGTATTGCTGGTGTTCTGCATAGCTTGTGGATATACAATGTTTTTTGTCTTTCCGTCTGCTGTATTGATTAGAGGTTGATGCGTGTGTGGGTGGGTACTTTGGAAGTGAGTGGAGGTACTTGAAATCCCATTATCCATGGTGTGTCCTCCTCTAATCTGCAGTCGGATGGAGTGTGGGTCATGGGGTGCATTGTTTGCCAAATTTGGTCTTTATCGGTCTTGGTTCTTGGACATAGTGGTCTGTGGGGAACAATGGGTTTTGAAGTACTACAAATCCCATTATCCGTGGAGGTACTTCAAGTCGCATAATCCATGGTCCACCCTCCTCCAAACTGTAGTATAATGTAGCGTGGGTCATAGGGGCTCTGTGTGCCAAGGTAGGTTACTGTAAATTCAGGCCATACATAGTGTCCCATGAGCTAAGGCCTAGTCAAGAACAGCAAGTTAATGAAGCCTTACTGTCAATTCAGGCCATACACAATGTCCAATGAGCTGAGGGCTATTCGGGAGAATCAAGTTAATGAAGCCTTACTGTCAATTCAGAGCGTAAACAGCATTCCATTAAGTGAGGCTTAGTCAGGGAAACTAAGTTAATGAAGCCTTACTGTCAATTTTGGGCGTGGTCTGTGATTTGTAGGGGTGTAAATTTTGTGCCTCAGCCCTTTGCTTTATCCTCCTCTGACAATTTATTATGGGTCGGAATGTTGATGTTGGCTGGCCAATACAGCAGTTATGCAAATCCGCCCTTATTGGCAGCCAATCATGTTGTCAGAATGTAGAGGCTGGGAGAGTCATTGGCAGCTCCGGAGGATACTGGGAAATGTAGTTTTTTTACTTGTTGTTTTGGGGGCCTTTTAGGTTTTGGGGGGGAAGTTTCTTTGCTACAAACGTACCTTGTCTGAGGCCTATTTCTGTTGGCAAGTTTGGTGTCTCTGTGTTGCAAGGTCTCTCTGTTTAGGACGGTCTTTCCATGACGACTCTTCCTTTATATATATAGGTAGGTAGAAAGGAGAAAAGAGATAAAAATGTAGTCCACTGATACTCCCAGCATCCGAGTATTGCAAGCAATAGTTCCAAAAGAGTTCAAAGGTCCAATAAATGAAGAAGTAAGCTTGGAGCCCCAATGGGCTTAAATCCAGAATAAGTTCTTGGCAAACGAGGGCTTGACTGGAGACTTGAGTAGCGTGGAGGCGCAGCGGCCTGGTCCTTGGAGCGAAGGTTCCTTGGTGCTTGACAAGGAAGCTAAACGTTGGCACAAGATTTCGAGCACCAACTGGACCCAACTTAAATAGGCCCCGCACTGGGTTGGTCTCTGAGACGCCAACTGCGTCGTAACTCTTTCCCATGGACAGTTGGTGGGGGTGACTTTCTCAAGCCCTTCGAGGAATGTGAATATGTCAGCTTATTAACAGCTACACCTGGCGATACAGGGGAGAGCGAAGCTTGGGAAGGAAGAGGGCTGTTTCTAGCCTTGACCGCTGGCTGACTTGGAGGCCTCTGTAAAGGCTTCTTTTTAGACTTGGTGGAGAACTGGGATTTAACATGGCTTCGGTCTTGTTTGGCTATGGGGTCAGGCTGGGGCATGACAAGGGGGAAGTGCAAAGGCAAGTTTACACTAGGAAAATGTGGTGTTTCAGCCTGGTGCTCATGTGCATGCTAGGGAGGATGGGATTGTTCCTGACAATGCTGATGATGGGATGCTTAGTGAGATCTGAGATGCGAAGTAACCTTTCCTGGGAACATAAGAACATAAGAACATAAGAAGAGCCATGCTGAATCGGGCCTCAGCCCATCTAGTCCAGCATTCTGTGTCACACAGTGGCCCACTAGTTGTACACGGGGATCTCGAGCAGAAGGGAGGGCAAAACCCTCACCTGCTCCCGACCCCCCACAACCACTACCCGGGGAAAATGCTGCCTGCCTCCATCAATACAGAGGTGGCACTTGGATGTCCATTTCAGTAGCCACTGATTCCCTTGGTATCCATGAATCTGTCTAATCCTGCCTTGAAGCTGTCCAGGCTGACCGCTGTCACAACCTTCTCTGGAAGTGAGTTCCATAACCCAATGACCCTTTCTCTGGGTGAAGAAATATTTCCCTTTATTAGTCCTAACCTTCCTACCTTGGAGCTTTAGGGAGTGCCCTCTAGTCCTAGTGTTGTGTGACAGAGAAAATATTTTTCTTTATTCACCTTTTCTATCCCATGCATGATTTTATACACTTCGATCAAGTCACCTCTTAAACGCCGTCTTTCAAGGCTGAAAAGACCAAGGCGTTGCAACCTGATTTCGTAAGGGAGCTGCTCCATCCCTTGGATCATTCTTGTTGCCCTTTTCTGTACCTTTTCCAGTTCCGTTATATCCTTCTTGAGGTGCGGTGACCAGAATTGTACACAGTACTCCAGATGTGGCCTTACCATAGATTTGTAGAGAGGTAATACAACATTTGACGACCTATTTTCGATTCCCTTCCTGATCATGCCAAGCATAGAATTTGCTTTTATTACTGCTGCTGCGCACTGGGTTGACATCTTCATTGAGCTGTCCACCAAAACCCCAAGATCCTTTCCTGGTTTGTCTCGGAAAGCTTTGACCCCATCAATTGGTAGGTGTAGCTGGGGTTCTTTGCCCGATGTGCATGACTTTACACTTGTTTAGGTTAAAATGCATTTGCCACTTTGTTGCCCATTCACTCAATTTCGAGTGATCTTTCTGGAGCTCTTTACAATCAGTTTCATTTTTAACTACCCTACTACAGTTTAGCCAGGTTCCAATCCAGGACAAGACCTGTCCCCTGATTCCATGGCTGAAGAGCTTGTTTAGGAGCCTTTGGTGAGGGACTTGGTCAAAAGCCTTTTGAAAGTCAAGGTAAACGATATCGACTGGGCCCCCTTTATCTATGTGTTTATTTACACCCTCAAAGAATTCTAACAAGTTAGTAAGACATGATTTGCCTTTGCAGAAACCATGTTGATTTTCCTTCAGCAATGCCTGTTCTTCTATGTGCCTAGTAATTTTTTCTTTAATAATGGTTTCCATCACTTTGCCTGGAACTGAGGTTAGACTAACTGGCCTATAATTTCCTGGATCACCCCTGGATCCTTTCTTGGGAACACTTCTCTTCCCAGGGCTTCATTGGATGAGAATTCTTGTGTTCAGGTCTCTGCAGGTTTTGATGTTGATAATGGGACACCTGGGAATCTTAACGAGCTACCATTCAACTACCGAGATAGCATTCAAGAATCTAGGCAGGCTGCCAGCCTCCGACGCAGCAGCCGGTTTGCAATCCGAAACTGATTTGTCTTTATATTAGATTGCTAGGGAAATTGTCTTCAGTTTCCAGGCTTCGTTCAGAATACGATGCCAAGTTCTGTCTTTTTTCCAAGCTCTTGATTTTGCCTAGGCCTTTGTGCACGTTTTTGCTCCTATAGCTGCCTTGTATGATTCATGGGATTTGCATCAAGCATTTTACCTTTGCCTTTGGATTTTGGGACTAATTGAACTGTGTGATTTACTTTGGATATATTCTACAATTGATCTTCTTTTAAACCTTTTGTTGGACACTTTATTTGTTTCAATAAAAGCCTATTATTCAGAGACTGTCTGTTGTGTGTGTGACTAGGGGGTGCTCCGTGTCTGAAGTGCAACAGAAAATAAAATAATGCCAACAGATAATAAATTAGATTATAAAGACATTGAAATAGTTCACAATTTTCCATATTTTTGTTTATTCATAAATTGGGATGGAGACTGTATTCAATAAATTAAAACAAAACAAGGTTTTGGTAGGGCAGTTATGAAGAAACTAAACAAGATACACAGCTTGTCCATGCCATTATATTTTCAATTTCTACGTAGGCTTTTGTGGAAACTGGACAGTGAAGAAAGGTGTCGGGAAGAAAATAAACTCAATTGAAATGTGAAGCTGGAAAAAAAGTTCTACAGTTACCATAGACCAGTGTTTCCCAACCAGTGTGCCGTGGCACACTAGTGTGCCGTGAGTGATCATCAGGTGTGCTGTGGGAAATGGGGACCTCCAATGCCCTTTCTTCCCCCTCCTGCCGAACACTTTTTCTTCTCCACTCGGGCTCCCTTCTTCCCAGCCTCGTTCTGCTCGCTTTGCTCTGGGGCGAGTCTGCGCAGTAGTGCCCCCACTGGTCACATCTTCCCCCCCCCCCCTGAATATGCTCACGCTGCCCCTTCGGATCAAAATGGTGGCAGAAGAGGCAGTGCAGAAAAAAAGTAAGTGCTGGGCAGGAGGGGGAAGAAAGTGCGCGAAGGGGGAGGAAGAGGTCTCTGTCGAAAGTTTACTCTGCATAATTGTCATAGTTGCTGCGTGGGCCTGTGGCCTCTTCCTTGAATCCACACATTGCCTGACAAACTCAGTGCTGCTTTAATCTGAAACTGTGTCTGTCCCTTATCATTCTTTTCTGGAGCATCAAAGCTCTGCTACTTAGCATGCAGAATTAATCAATCAGCCCTGTCCCGATTTTCCTTCATATCTTTTTCAGTTCCCCTTTCTGTCTGCCCTGCAGTAATAAATTCTCTTTGCCAAGTTAATCACGTCTCTCTTGTCCCATTTCCCCTCTTCCCTGAATTCAGTGATGTCTTTTTTCTGTGCCCAACAAATCTATTAGCTTTTCCGAAGCAATTCTTCAAAGCCGGCAGTTGCAGCACTTCCTCCCCAGCCAGGGAAATGCAACCTGAAAACAGCCTTCATGTACTGATGCTTCTTCCTTTTTAGTCTTGTAAAACAGTGTTTCTCAACCAGTGTGCCATGGCACACTAGTGTGCCGTGAGCGATCATCAGGTGTGCCGTGGGAAATTGGAACCTCTAATACCCTTTCTTCCCCCTCTTGCCGAACACTTTTTCTTCTCCACTCGGGCTCCCTTCTTCCCAGCCTCACTCTGCTCGCTTTGCCTCACTTTGCTCACACTGCCGCTTCTGCGGGAGGGGAGAGGGAGGAAGACATGACCCATGTGGGCGCTACTGTGCAGACTCACCCCACGTCTTCCCCCCTCCCCTCCACAGTGCTCTCTGGATATAGGCGAACTACAACTCCAAAACTCAAGGTCAATGCCCACCAAACACTTATAGTATTTTCTCTAGGTTATTGGAGTTCTGTGTGGGAAGTTTCATTCCATTCCATCATTGGTGGTGTTCAGAATGTTCTTTGATTGCGGGTGAACTATAACTCCCAGCTGTTGAGCAAGACCGTCATGTGTGCCTTTCTGCCATTCCAGCCAAAAACATATTAACTATATGTATTACTGTGTTAGAGTGTCAATATGCCAAGTTTGGTTCAATTCCATTGCTGCAAGAGTTCAGGATGCTCTTTGATTGTGTGTTAACTATAAATCCCAGAAACTGTAACTCCCAAATGTCAAGGTCTATTTTCCCCAAACTCCATCTGTGATCACATTTGGGCATATTGAGCATTCATGCCAAGTTTGGTCCTGATCCAACTTTGTTTGAGTCCAGAGTGCTCTCTGGATGGAGGTGAACTACAACTCCAAAAGTCAAGGTCAATGCCCACCAAACCCTTATAGCATTTTCTCTTGGTTATGGGAGTTCTGTGTGGGATGTTTGTGTCTTTCTGCCATTCCTGCCAGGATATCTATGTTGTGTTCATCGAAACAGGCCCAGGTTTCACACTGAGTGTATAAATACATTTAAAAACATATTAACTATATGTATTACTGTGTTAGAGTGCCGTTTTGTGTCATTTTGGTTGGTGGTGTGCCCCAGGATTTTGTAAATGTAAAAAATGTGCCGCGGCTCAAAAAAGGTTGAAAAACACTGTTGTAAAACACGTCAGCAAATAAATAAATAAATAAATAACGTTGTGGCTGGGGGAAAGTGTACTTAGTTTCATTTTTCCTCTTGGCTTTGGTAACCAAAGTAGAATGATAAAATATATTAACTTTCTCAGAATTGTAATACTGGAAGAAACCAGAGGGTCATAAAGTTTTATTCCTGCCATAGGATCGGACCAGGCACCTGTCAGACTCTCTCCCCCAGAATAGTAGCTGATTCATATGGTAATGTATTGTATCAGCAAAAAAATTAACAACCAGCAGCATTTTAAAACTTGCATTTGTTTGGGTTATATTCTGCAGCAAGTTCCTGATTAGCTATTGTTGCCTGCGGCATACACTTGCACTGTAAGATTTATGACTTTGGTGGTTTTGTGTGAAGTAACCTAAACATGCATAATTCATAGCATGTTACAAATGGAGAACAAGAGTGAACATATCATAGACCAGTGGTTCCCAACTAGTGTGCCATGAGCGATCATCAGGCGTGCCGTGGGAAATTGGAACCTCCAGGAGGGGGCAGAATCTAGTGTGTTGAAGTATAAAAACCTAAGAAACCTACCTCGATAAGGCACAAAGTTACAAACACCCCCCCCCCCTCCCCACTTGTTGTCTACTTCAGTGTTTCTCAACCTTTTTTGAGCCGAGGCACACTTTTGACATTTAAAAAATCCCAGGGCACACCACCAACCAAAATGACACAAAATGACACTCTAACACAGTCATACATATAGTTAATATGTTTTTAAAAGTATACACTCAGTGTGAAACCTGGGCCTGTTTCAATGAACACAACATAGATATCCTGGCAGGAATAAAAGAGCTTTTGCTGAAGGCTTTCACGGCCAGAATCACCGGGTTGCTGTGAGGTTTTCAGGTTGTATGGCCATGTTCCAGAAGCATTCTCTCCTGACGTTTCAGTCACATCTATGACAGGCATCCTTAGAGGTTGTGAGCTGTTAGAAACTAGGCCAGTGAGGTGTATATATCTGTGGAATAATGTCCAGGGTGGAAGAAAGAACTCTTGCCTGCTTTAGGCAAGTGCGAATGTTGCAAATGGCTACGTTGATAAGCATTTAATGGCCTTGCAACTTCAAAGTTGTTGTCTGGGGGATTCCTTTGTTGGAAGATGTTAGTTGGCCCTGAAAACTCTAAAATCAGGGCAGTAAATGAGAGCAACACTCAAAAAGCAGGAAATTTCAGACAAGAATCAATCAGGGCCAGCTAACACCTCCAAACAAAGGACCTCCAAGCAGGAAGCAGCCAGATTTTGAAGTTGCAATGTCATTAAATGCTAATCAAGGTGACCATTTTCAACACACACACACACACACACGGGAGGGAGGAAAGAGGGAGGGAAGGAGGGAGGAGGGAGGGAGGGAGGAAAGAGGGAGGGGGAGGAGGGAAACTGGGGACAGGAAGAAAAGCCTCGCTGCCTGGGGTAAGCTCTCCTCCTGGCTCCCTCGTCCTCCCAATGTAAGAAGGGCACGGGGGACAGGCGGAGAAGCATCCCCGATGCAGCGAGGCCTCGCTGCCTGGGGGAAGCTCTCCCCCTGGCTCCCTCGCCCTCCCAATTTGGGAAGGGCACGGGGGACGGGCACGGGGGACGGGCAGAGGTGCATCCCCGAGGCAGCAAGCTCTCCTCCTGGCTCCCTCGTCCTCCTAATGTGGGAAGGGCACGGGGGACAGGCGGAGAAGCATCCCCGACGCAGAGAGGCTTCGCTGCCTGGGGGAAGCTCTCCGCCTGGCTCCCTCACCCACCCAATTTGGGAAGGGCGCGGGGGACAGGCGGAGAAGCCTCCTGCAGGCCTCGATGGCTCGCGGGGGGGGGGGAGCTTTTTGCCCGGCTCTCACGTCCTTCTGACCAGAGGGACGCGAGAGCTGGCTGAAAATCCTCCCGCAGGCTTCGATGGCTCGCGGGGGAAGCTTTTCGCCAGGCTCTTGCGTTCTTCCGACTTTGGAAGGGCGCGGGGGCTGGCGGAAAGGCCTCCCCCAGCCCGCCGCCCTCCCTCTCCTCCAATGCTCTCCTCTCTCTCACACACACACACACACACAAGGCCTCAGATCCCACCTCACCCGCTAGGCCCGGACACGCCTCCGTCCGCTTGGCCTCTTCCTCCTCCCCCAAGCAGCAGCAAGAGGGGGAAGAAAGGCGGGGGGGAGACATTTTCGCGGCACACCACGTGCTCTCGCACGGCACACTGGTGTGCCGCGTCACACCGGTTGAGAAAGACTGATCTACTTGGTCTCTCCCTCTCCATGCATTGGGAAGGCCCGCCTCCCTTTCCCCAAGTAGAGACCTCCTCCTTTCCCCCCTCAGCCACTTAAGCAGGAAAGGGCCCCAGGCTGTTAGGAATGGTGGGAGTTGAAGTCCAAAGCACCCAGAGGGCCAAAGTTTTCCCATGCCTGTTTGAGGGACCTTAAAGTGATGAGCCTCCTTCCAACGTTGTGATTTGCCTCTATTAGCTCTCCCAAAGCAATTCTTCAAAGCTGCAGCCGGCAGTTGCCGAACTTTCTTCCCCAGCCAGGGAGATGCAACCTGAAAACAGCCTTCATGTACTGATGCTTCTTCCTTTTTAGCCTTGTAAAACAGTGTTTCTCAACCAGTGTGCCGTGATCGATCATCAGGTGTGCTGTGGGAAATGGGAACCTCCAGTACCCTATCATCCCCCTCCTGCCGAACACTTTTTCTCCTCCCCTCGGGCTCCCTTCTTCCCAGCCTTGCTCTGCTCGCGCTTTGCTCTGGGGCGAGTCTGCGCAGTAGCGCCCCCACGGGTCATGCCTTCCTCCCTCCCCCGAAAGGGCAGGCGCAAGGGGAGGGGGAGGAAGAGGTCTCTGTCAAAAAGCTGGCATGGGCAAACTTGGACCTTCCAGGTGTTTTGGACTTCAACTCCCACCATTCCTAGCAGCCTCAGGCCCTTTTCCTTTCCCCCCTCAGCCCCTTAAGCAGGAAAGGGCCCCAGGCTGTCAGGAATGGTGGGAGTTGAAGTCCAAAGCACCCAGAGGGCCAAAGTTTTCCCATGCCTGTTTGAGGGACCTTAAAGTGGTGAGTCTCCTTCCAACATTGTGATAGAAAACAAACAACAACATAACATAACAGTGCTCTCTGGGAGTAGGTGAACTACAACTTCCAAACTCAAGGTCAATTCCCAAGCAAACCCTTTCAGTACTTTCTGTTGGTTATGAGAGTTCAATATGCCAAGTTTGGTTCAATTCCATTGTTGCAAGAGTTCAGGATGCTCTTTGATTGTAGGGGAACTATAAATCACAGCAACTACAACTCCCAAATGTCAAGGTCTATTTCCCCTGAACTCCATCTGCGTTCATATTTGGGCATATTGAGTATTCATGCCAAGTTTGGTCCTGATCCAACATTGTTTGAGTCCTCTGGATATAGGTGAAATGACCTTGACCAAAACCCAAGGTCAATGCCCACCAAACTCTTATAGTATTTTCTCTTGATTATGGGAGTTCTGTGTGGGAAGTTTGTGTCTTTCTGCCATTCCTGCCAGGATATCTATGTTGTGTTCATCGAAACAGGCCCAGGTTTCACACTGAGTGTATAAATACATTTAAAACATATTAACTATACGTATTACTGTGTTAAAGTGTCATTTTGTGTCATTTTGGTTGGTGGTGTGCCCCAGGATTTTGCAAATGTAAAATGTGTGCCGCAGCTCAAAATAGGTTGGGAAACACTGTCATAGACAAGCAGTGGACAATGTGGCTCTTCAGATGCTGTTGAGCTGTGTCCCCCATCACCTTACAGAGGAAGGGTATGTGACCTGTGGCTTTCCCTATGTTGGACTTCAACATACAACAGCCCTTGGTTATGTTGGCAAGAGCTGGTAGGAGAAAGATCAAGTTCAAGAAAGTTCATTTGTGTCATATGTCTTGTGCAGCACTGCACTACATTATGTGCTCACTAGGCTTGGTTGATCCAAAAAAATCGTGGTTGTAAAATCAAATGTGGGTGGGGGGGGTATTTTTGATTAGTAATAGAAAGACTTACCCAAAAAATTCCAAAAATTTCTAAAATGTAACGTAATTAATAACGAATTCCGTAATTAGTTCTTAATTCCAGCGCATCCAGCATCTCTCTCTCTCGCTCTCTCTCTCTCTCTCTCTCTCTCTCTCTCTGCGCACAGCAGAAAAACAGGGCTGAGATAACAGGCAAATGAAGGGGGAAACATTTGCCTTCAGTTCTGGAGCTGTAGATTTATAACATATAGAAATATGAGGTTCTTGTAACAGGAATATCAACTTTTCAGGGAGACTTACAAGGCTTTTTTCCTTGGAAAGGGCGCTCTAAAACTGCCGTTTTTCATCTCTATGGTCCCCATGGCTTCTATAGTTTCCCCCCCCCCCCCCGTTCACTCAGTCCTCCAAGGCTTTTTTCCTTGGGAAAGGGCGCTCTAGGACTGCCATTTTTCATCTCTATGGTCCCCATGGCTTCTATAGTTTTTCTCCGTTCACTCAGTCCTCCAAGGCTTTTTTCCTTGTGAAAGGGCACTCTAGGACTGCTGTTTTTCATCTCTATGGTCCCCATGGCTTCTTCACTTCCTGCAGGAGGCCTTTTACTCCGACTAGGCACAGGGCCTGTAAGTAGTACCCTGAAAAGCTATTGTGGAGGGGGGTAAACATTCCTGTTAGAAGAACTGAGAGGGAAAGATACGACCTAATTACAATAATTAAGAAAATTGGGGCCGTCCAAGTTCGGTAAACAAAGTCCACTTCCGGGTTGGAGGTGGTGGTTCAAAAAACATTGAAATTAGCTTTTTATACGAATTTAATACGATATCAAATAATTTTTAAACTGCAGAAACCAAGCCTAGTGCTCACTAAGAGCGTTTTTAAATGGGAACGATATTGTTAACTGCAGTCTAACTGAGTTCGCCTTATTGCAACCTGCAAATCATCCTATCACTGAGACTCTGATCTTGTAGACTCACTTCCACGGCTTCCTTGATTGAGTCCCTCGATTATATGGTCTGCCTCTCTTTCTACCGCCTTCTACCTTATCAAGCATTTTTTCCCCAAGTCAGCCATATGTTCTCATGATATACCCATCTCAATTTAGTCACTTTGGCTTCTGGGGAAAGGTCAGGCTTAATTTGATGTTGGATTCATTTATTTGTCTTTTCAGCAGTCTATGGTAACTGTAGAACTTTTTTTCTAACTTCACATTTCAATTATTTTCTTCCGGACACCTTTCTTCACTGTCCAGTTTCCACAAAAGCCTACATAGAAATTGAAAATACAATGGCATGGACAAGCTGGACATTAGTATTCAATTGTGTATCTTGTTTAGTTTCTTCATAACTGCCCTACCAAATCCTTGTTTTGTTTTAATTTATTGAGTACACTCTCCATCCCAATTGATAAATGAACAAAAATATAGAAAATTGTGAACTATTTCAATGTCTTTATAATCTAATTCAGTGTTTCCCAACCTTTTTTGAGCCGCGGCACACTTTTTACATTTACAAAATCCTGGGGCACACCATCAACTAAAATGACACAAAATGACACTCTTAACACAGTAATACATATAGTTAATATGTTTTTAAAATGTATTTATACACTCAGTGTGAAACCTTGGCCTGTTTCAATGAACACAACATAGATATCCTGGCAGGAATGGCAGAAAGACACAAACTTCCCACACAGAACTCCCATAACCAAGGGAAAATGCTATAAGAGTTTGGTGGGCATTGACCTTGAGTTTTGGAGTTGTAGTTCACCTATATCCAGAGAGCACTGTGGACTCAAACAATGTTGGATCAGGACCAAACTTGGCATGAATACTCAATATGCCCAAATATGAACACAGATGGAGTTCAGGGGAAATAGACCTTGACATTTGGGAGATATAGTTGCTGTGATTTATAGTTCCCCTACAATCAAAGAGCATTCTGAACCCCACCAATGATAGAACTGGGCCAAACTTCCCACACAGAACCCCCAGGAGGCAAGAGGAGGTCTCTACTTGGGGAAAGGGAGGCGGGCCTTCCCAATTCATGAAGAGGGAGAGACCAAGTAGACAACGGATGGGGGGGGTGTTTGTAATTTCATGCCTTTATCGAGGTACGTTTCTTAGGGTTTTTATACTTCAACACACTAGACCCCCCCCGGAGGTGCCAATTTCCCACAGCACATCTGATGATCGCTCACGGCACACTAGTGTGCCCCGGCACACTGGTTGGCAAACACTGGGTTACACTAACTTCAGATGAGGTACAGATCTTAAGGTTTCTTATTTTCTAAACACAATGTTTGATTGTGTCTCTTCAAACACTATATCAACAATTCTATAGATATTCTGCCTCAATAGGCTTCCAATCTATATATTAGGAAACACTGGTCTAATTTATTATCTGTTGGCATTATTTTATTTTCCAAGTGTAAACTTGCCTTTGCACTCCCCCCACCTGGACTTTCCTCAGTCTTATGTGGGATAGAGGTTTTGTGTGTGTGCATGGTCTGTAATACATCGTGCGTTGTTGTTTGAATGTTACGGGGAGCTCTTGTTTTAATAAAGAATTAAATCAGAAACTAATTTAAGAACATGAGAAAAACCATGATTTTTTCCCCACTCCCGCTTCTAGTTCCCACCACCAGATGTCTATTAGAAAGTTTCTTCCAAATAACTAGGCTTAAAATAGTAACCTTCAGTCTGCCTCGTCCCTTGCTTGTACTGGTCCTCCTTACCTCACCTTCTCTCCATCTGTTTGTAGCTGCCACTCTGAGTAAGCCAAGCTGAAAGCAGCCGGACATGCCTATCTCCTCCCACAAAGAATGATACAAGCTCTGTTCCTTCTGCCAGAGAACGGGAGCCCACGCTCAAAGGCTCCTCAGGTTGGCGGCTCCAAAGTTCCTGAGCAATAGCAACAATGAGAAGCGACAAAGCTTACCCGCTGAAAAAATTCCAAGGAAGGCCTGGACGGCAATAATAAAGGTGTATATGCATGGTACTTATTTTTATTTTTCTTTTGGTTTTCATTTTTCAAACAAGTACAATATTTATTTTATTTATTTATTTCTCGATATTTATTTATATGCCGCCCTTCTTCTCAACCCCGAAAGGGACTCAGAGCGGCTCACAAGCAAAATGCAAATACAATGAACTATAATTATTGCCACAGCACAACAAACAAACAAACAAACACAGTTAGATCCCTCGGTTCCCTCCAATTACCACCCAGTTTCGAATCTGTCATTTCTGGGCAAGGTGATTGAGAAGGCAGCAATGGAGCAGTTGCAGACTTTCCTAAATGACACAGCTGGCTTAGACCCCTTCCAGTCTGGCTTCCGTTCTGGGCATGGGACGGAGACGGTTTTGGTCTCCATCACAGACCAGCTGTGTTGCCAGCTTGACAAAGGCGGATCGGCACTGCTTGTGTTATTGGACCTCACAGCAGCGTTTGATACAGTCGATTATGATCTTTTGACGCATTGCCTGGCTGTGGTTGGAGTGAGGGGGACAGCTCTAGCTGGGTGTCCAAATGGACACCCAGGCTTTTTACTGATGTTGACGGGCGTAATGCCTTGCCATCCAGGGTCGGCAGTTGGATTTCCCTATCGCCCAGACGACCCAGCTGGAGGATCTCCATCTTTGCCGGATTCACCTTCAACCTACTGGCTCGCAGCCATCCAGTAACAGCTTCAAGGCACAGATGGAAATTATTGGGTACTGTTTCCAGCCGGCCCTCCATCCTCAGAATGAGCTGAGTGTCATCAGCGTACTGGTGACACTCAAGCCCAAAGCTATGTACCAGCTGAGCGAGTGCATTGGGGTGGGCTGATTTCCGGGGGATCCCCCTTGCCTTGCGGGGTCCCTCAGGGAGCCATCCTTTCCCTTTTGTTATTTAACATCTACCGTGTTTCCCCGAAAGTATGACACCCCCGATTGTAAGACGTATCGGGGGTGTCAGAGGGGTCGGCTTATATAAGCCGTACCCCGAAAGTAAGACGTACTGCGGGCCGCATGGCGTGGCTACCTGGCTGGGCGACGAGAGGCTCCCAGAGGGGCTCAAAAGGGGCCCAGAATCCTCCTCCTCTTCCTCCTCTTCCTCCTCTTCCTCCCAGCGGCGCCTTTCCCTCTCGCCGGTTCCGCTCCCCTCCCTTCAGTGAAGGGAGGAGGGGCAGAGCCGCCGCCGGCGAGAGGGAAGAAAGCGCCGGCGGAAGTCCCGCCTGCAGGGCAACTCAGGCGTCTTTCCCCACCGCCGCCCGCTCGCGCCCGCGCTCCAAACACGAGCGGGCGGCGGCGCGCCTGAGTCGCCCTGGGGCGGGACTTCCGCCGGCGCCTTCTTCCCTCGCTGGCGGCGGCTCCACCCCACCTCCCTTCACTGAAGGGAGGGGGGCGGAACCGGCGAGAGGGAGAAGGCGCCGCTGGGAGGACGAGGAGGAAGAGGAGGAGGATTCCGGGCCCCTTTTGATCCCCTCTGGGAGCCTCTCTCGCCGCCCAGCCAGGAAGCCACGCCATGCCGCCCTAAATCTTACTGATCTTACTTTCGGGTACCGCCGCCCAATATAAGACGTGCCCGAAAGTAAGCCGTAGTGGGGATTTGGGGGTCAAAAGAAAGTAAGACGCTGTCTTACTTTCAGGGAAACACGGTATATGCGACCACTCGCTCAGCTGGTACATAGCTTTGGGCTGGAGTGTCACCAGTACGCTGATGACACTCAGCTCATTCTGAGGATGGAGGGCCGGCCGGAAACTGTACCCAATAATTTCCATCTATTCCTTGAAGCTGTTACTGGATGGCTGCGAGCCAGTAGGTTGAAGGTGAATCCGGCGAAGATGGAGATCCTCCAGCTGGGTCGTCTGGGCGATAGGGAAATCCAACTGCTGACCCTGGATGGCAAGGCATTACGCCCGTCAACATCAGTAAAAAGCCTGGGTGTCCATTTGGACCCTCTGCTGTCAATGGAGACCCAAATCTCCACTGTCAGCAGAATCACATTCTTCCATCTGCAACAGGCGAAGCATCTGGCTCCCTATCTCTCACGGAACGATCTGGCCACGGCAATCCAAGCCACGGTCATCTCAAGACTTGATTACTATAACGCTCTTGACATTGGCCTTCCCTTGAATGTGATCCAGAAACTTGCGGGGGAGCCCACGAGCCGCTGTATAACACCTATACTGCAGAACCTGCACTGGCTACCAATTGAATACCGGATCACTTTCAAGGTGTTAGTTCTTACTTTTAAGGCCTTGTATGGTCTGGGGCCAGTGTACCTACGGGATCGCCTGATTCCATATAACCCTCCAAGATCACTTCGTTCAGAAGACCAGAATCTTCTAGGCATCCCTAGTGTGAAGTTTCTCCACCTGACTTCGACAAGGCGCAGGGCATTCTCAATCATCTCCCTGACTCTTTGGAATACGTTGCCACTGGAAACGCGGGCTCTCCGAAATTTCATCACCTATCGGAGGGCCTGCAAGACGCACTTGTTCAGACAGGCCTTCGAAAGCTTGTGATTTTAGCTTGTGATTTTAGCTGTGTTTTTATTTTGCTGTTTTACTTACTATTATATGTATGTTTTGCCCATTGTTTGTTTATTGAATTGTGTTGTAAACCGCCCCAAGCCGCTGGGAGTGGCGGTGTACAAGTCCAAATAAATAAATAACATCAATATTACATATCACATTGAACTATAACAATTATATCACAATATTATTACTAATATTGCATGTAACACAAAATATATAGTTATAGTATCATATTATTATTAGTGGTAATATATTGCATTACATTAAAACATTATCAATATTATATGTATACACAATATATTACACCATACTATATTAGTATGGTGTAATATATTAGTATGGGGCCAGAGAGATAGCACAGCGGTAACAACAGCTGTGCTGGCAATCTGAAGATCTGAAGATTGCAGGATCGAGTTAGACGCCAGCTGTGAGCCCTGTCTACTGTTTACCCAAGCAGTTCAACAGCCCAGCTGTGAATTAACAACAAATTGGGGACCATAAAAGTGGGGAAGGACTTTTGCACAGACTTGTCTGAAATAGGCTGACGGAGAAGGAGAGATGGAAGTGGTGAAAACAAGAGGCTCCTGTCTTGAGGATGGAACAACAGCACCCCTTGTGACGTGATGGCGCAATGTCTCAGGGACATAACAACAATGATGTAATGGAGCATTCACACCCGATGACGCCCACCTGTATGACGCAGCCAGGAAAGAAGAAGTCCTTCTAAAAAACTGCACTGTATTTGTCTATGTGTAATTATATGTCTTTCCGACAGGGACTGTCTGTCGTATGTGTATTGTAATCCGCATTGAGTCCCCTTCGGGGTGAAAAGAGCGGAATAGAAATAAACAGTATTATTATTATTATACTATAATATCAAATACAACATACTATGTCATTGTCACAGCCGGGGAGATAGCACAGTGGTAAAACAAACTGTGTTGCAATCGGAAGGTTGCTGGTTCAATCCCCGAGCTGGCCTGGATGACCAGCTTTAATAACAATATATGAGCCTAGTCCACTGCCCACCCAAGCAGTTCAAACACCATTGGGGACCATTATATAAATAATGGGGAAGGGCTTTTTTACAGACCTACAACGTCTGAAAGTTTCGGCTGGCCGGAGAGGTGAATTGCGGAAGAGGGAAAAAAACCAGAAGGCTCCCGTCATGAGGATGGAACAACAGCACCCCCTGGTGATGCAAAGACGCATAACAACAACAATGACGTAATTGGAGCAGTGACATCCTGGATGACCCTGTATGACGCACACCTGCATGTCCCGTTACCCTGTGACGCAGCCAAGAAAGAACCCTTCTATAAACTGCACTGTACTGTCTATGTGTAACCCTGTACTGTCTATGTGTAAAACTGTACGTCTCCGACTGTGATTGTCTGTCTTTTATGTCTTGATATCCTCACTGAATCCCCTTCGGGGTGAGAAGAGCGGAATAGAAATAAACAGTATTATTATTATTATTATTATTACATATCACATTGTATTATAACAAATTATATCGCAATATTATTAGTAATATTACATGTAATGTAAATATACAATTGTAATATCTTATAATTAGATATACAAATATAATATACAATAATGTGCAGACCATACGTTGAATGTAGGGAGCATTGCTATTTGACTAGTTGTCAATGTGAAGCGGGTTGATAAGACAATGCAACTCTGTTCTTGGCACCATGTTCCCCAGAAGCTATTATAAAATCACATCAAGCCTCTTAAGTGTTCATAGCTAATGGAACTTTCTGGACCTGAATCTGGAGACCAGGACGCAATGGAGCAGTGGCTTCAAACTACAAGAAAGGAGATTCCGTCTGAACGTTAAGAAGAACTTCCTGACTATGAGAGGTGTTCAGCAGTGGAACTCTCTGCCCCAGAGTGTCGAGGAAGCTTCTTCTTTGGAAGCTTTTAAACAGAGGCTGGATGGCCATCTGTGGGGAGTGCTTTGAACGCAATTTTCCTGCTTCTTTGCAGAATGGGGTTGGACTGGATGGCCCTCGAGGTCTCTTCCAACTCTATGATTCTATAAGTACGTTTGATTTTCACCTGTAGGACCTAGCTAACTGTAAAGTTAAATAACTCTTACTATACAAATAGCAGCAACCTTGAGGCCACAAGGGAGGTGTAGCGAACAGTTGAGGCTCAATGATACAATCCTGACAAAAAGCACTATCCAGAGCAGCTAATTGCTTTGGGGGCGGGGGAATGTCCATGGACACAACTCAGGTGGTCACAGGTCTCACTTTTGAGTGGATAGTTCAGTCAAAAGATAATGAAGTGAGATCAAGGGCCTTAGAGGAGTCTACCACCCGACTGGATGTTGCACTGCAGGCCAAGTAAGGACACATGGTATTCAATCTACACTTTCTGCATGACAACAAGATACACTGTTTTTCTAGTTCTGTTATAATACTAACGGCCAAATTTGCAGCTATAAAAATAAATCAACACATGCCAATTGTGTGCTAATGTCTGTCCTCTTTTTAATGCAATATATTTGTTTAGTAAATTGTTTGTTTGTTTGGCAATGCACGTGTAACCCTGAATCTTCCCTTGAACTGCAAACATCCTTTGGGGAGGTAAGACTTCTATCAGAACCAGGCCCGGATCATTAACTTTTGCCGCCCTAGGCCACCGTTTGGAATTACCCCCCCCCCCCCAATTGCCTGCCGCCGGCGCCGCTCCAGTCCTCCTGCTTCTGCTAAGGCATAGCAGAAGCAGGAAAAGGTAGCGCGGCGGTGGCAGCCAATCAGGGGCGCCTGAGGCGGTGCTCGCTGCGGCTCAGCTCCTCCCACTCCCTCCCTCCTCAACTTCAAGCCGGCACGCACACGGAGGCGAAATGAAGGTGCCGTGGCGGCCCAGGCGCGCGCAGTGCTCTAGATTGTATGGCGCTCTGCACGCATGTGCAGAAGCGCCCAAAAGTCGCCATTTTTGAAAAAAAAAATTTTTAAAAAAAAATTAAAATTAATTTTTGTTTTTAATTAGGGGGTCTGGATTTGCTGCCCCCCATGGCTGCTGCCCTAGGCCATGGCCTAGAGTGGCCTTGTGGATGATCTGGGCCTGATCAGAACCGTCTGCAAAACAAAAAAGGTAAAACTTCATCTATTTAATTCATTTGGTTGGGAGCCAGTTCAGGCTTCCCCGGGAGCAGCCATCTATATAATAAAAAGCTATGTACATTAATCATATATGTAATGCCATACCTAAGTCTTTTGCCTCCATGGAAAACATTTGATTTCCACGCGATTAAAAGTATCACCGAGTTGAGATGGACTCGGTGATCCTGCGCCAAGCCTTATTATGTGTTGATTACTGAAGTGGATAGTTACAAATGACAACTGGTAATAAAACGTAATTGGATTGAGTGATTGCGTATGTATGCTTTGATAGCACAAATGGCTGACAATTATTATCTAAATAAATAAATAAATGAGATAGAATTGATTATGTTTCGAACTCTTGATTTGAAATCACCCTTAGTTATGCCAGATTACGGCAGGAAACCAAGGGTACCAAGCAACACAACCTGAACAACAAACAAGAGGATTTGTTCTAAAATTGGTCTCACTGGTCATTGTATTTTTGTACCTCAACAACCAAAATGTCTTTTAACATCTACAAATATATTTAGATTTTTAAAAATCTGAAATTCAGTCTTTACATATTTCTGATACTAAACTGGGTATTTTTTCCTGTTTAATGCCATGGGCATGCCCGGATTACCCATGAGGCCATGGCCTAGGGTGCAAGCTCTTTCCCCCTTTCTCATGCCCCTCCTCACTCCTTCTCTCAGCAAAGTCTCTGCTCCGTCCCCTCCGTCTCTCTCTCTCTCTGGCGCTCTCTCTCTCTCTCTCTCTCTCTCTCGCGCTCTCTCTCTCTCTTTCACGCTGTCTCTCTCGCTCCATTATTAAAGAAAAATTACTAAGCACATAGAAGAACAGGCATTGCTGAAGGAAAATCAACATGGTTTCTGCAAAGGCAAATCATGTCTTACTAACTTGATAGAATTCTTTGAGGGTGTAAATAAACACATAGATAAAGGGGACCCAGTCGATATTGTTTACCTTGACTTTCAAAAGGCTTTTGACCAAGTCCCTCACCAAAGGCTCCTAAATAAGCTCTTCAGCCATGGAATCAGAGGACAGGTCTTGTCCTGGATTGGAACCTGGCTAAACTGTAGGAAACAAAGGGTGGTAATAAACGGACACTTCTCTGGGTGGAAAGAGGTGAGAAGTGGCGTACCCCAAGGTTCAGTTTTGGGTCCGTTACTTTTTAATTTATTCATTAATGATCTGGATGTAGGAGTGAATTCTGAGGAAGCAAAGTTTGCAGATGACACTAAACTGTTCAGGGTAGTTAAAAATGAAACTGACTGTAAAGAGCTCCAGAAAGATCTCTCTAAATTGAGTGAATGGGCAACAAAGTGGCAAATGCATTTTAACCTAAACAAGTGTAAAGTCATGCATATCGGGGCAAAGAACCCCAACTACACCTACAAATTGATGGGGTCAAAGCTTTCTGAGACAAACCAGGAAAGGGATCTTGGGGTTTTGGTGGACAGCTCAATGAAGATGTCAACCCAGCGCAGCAGCAGCGAAAAAGCAAATTCTATGCGTGGCATGATCAGGAAGGGAATCGAAAATAGGTCGGCAAATGTTGTATTGCCTCTCTACAAATCTATGGTGAGGCCACATCTGGAGTACTGTGTACAATTCTGGTCTCTGCACCTCAAGAAGGATATAACGGAACTGGAAAAGGTACAGAAAAGGGCAACAAGAATGATCCAAGGGATGGAGCAGCTCCCTTATGAAACCTGGTTGCAAGGCCTTGGTCTTTTCAGCCTTGAAAGACGGCGTTTAAGAGGTGACTTGGTCGAAGTGTATAAAATCATGCATGGGATAGAAAAGGTGAATAAAGAAAAAATATTTTCTCTGTCACCCAACACTAGGACTAGGGGGCACTCCCTGAAGCTCCAAGGTAGGAAAGTTAGGACTAATAAAGGGAAATATTTCTTCACCCAGAGGGTCATTGGGTTATGGAATTCACTTCCAGAGGAGGTTGTGACAGCGGTCAGCCTGGACAGCTTCAAGGCAGGATTAGACAGATTCATGGATACCAAGGGAATCGGTAGTTACTGAAATGGACATCCAAGTGCCACCTCTGTGTTGATGGAGGCAGGCAGGATTTTCCCCGGATACTGGTTGTGGGGGGTCGGGAGCAGGTGAGGGTTTTGCCCTCCTTTCTGCTAGGGGGAAGCAGCGGCATCACAAGGGGGGAGGGTGACAGTAAAATGACAGTTAGAGTGTCATTTTGTGTCATTTTGGTTGGTGGTGTGCCCCAGGATTTTGTAAATGTAAAAAATGTGCCACGGCTCAAAAAAGGTTGAAAACCACTGCTAAGTGCCCGTATGTCAGGAATAATCTGCCCAGAGACAGCAGAACAAAGAAAGAGCCATAATAAGGGTTAATGTGAAGAATGTTACTTGCTGATAAGAAAAAGTATAAATATCTTTGTAACTACGTAGCTCGGGGAGAATAGCCATTTTGTTCCTTGACCTCCTGGGAAGAGGGGCTATTCGCCTCAATAGTGATCAGATTGAGATTTAAAATCTTGTTTAGATTCATTGGCCTTGGCTGAGTTCTTCCACCCCATAGGCTCTGTTGAAAGTTTTATGTTACAAAATTATATTTGTACCTTTAAGTGTTCTCAGTGATGTTAATTTTGGTTGTAACAAGTTACAGCAGAGGTGCTCAACAATTAGATTCCTGGGGAAAGGTGGGGGTCTAATTGTTATGTCCTTAAATACTCCTTTCCATTTTGTATCCTTCCCTTTTGTGGCTCCTTTTGTGGCTACCTTTGTGGCTTCCTTTGTGGCTCCTTTTGTGGCTACCTTTGTGGCTTCCCTTTGAGGCTTCCTTTTATGGCTCTCCTGTGTGGAGGTTTATTTTGTGGATGTTTTCCTTTGTGACTCTCCTGTATGGATATTTTATTTTACTTACAATAAAGTAAGTTGACTTTATGGTATGGAGTTTTTCTCAATGACCACATTACTTCTGGGCTAAGCTGAAGCTGCTGCATTTTGTTTTACTCTGCAAAATTAGGTTTGTGTTTTATACTAGGAAAAACCTAACCCATAATCCCTGACAGGTTATGGGCCCAGGTATTGCATAGCCCATGTGTCTGGAGTGACTTTTGTTTTTGAAGTATGTGGTCTGGAAGATTGAGAAAGTTTTTTTGAAAGCATGTTTGGCTTTCTGTTCCTGAGTGTTCCTGGGAGTTGCCGCTAAACGCTGAGCTTCAAGATATCTGCCTCCGGAGATAATGAGGAGAGACAGAAGAAGATTTCCAGCCTGCGACGGAGGAGTTTTTTGTTTAACTTTCCCTTCTACGTGCTTATGCAACTAGGGCCAATTTTAATTGCTTTCCTGTTTTGCTTTGCACAAAAGGGATTTGTTTTTCTAAAAGAACTTGCCTGGACTGTCGCAGCAGAGCTGATAACAACTGTTTGTTTCTTCTTTATGCGGAGTGATTTGCAGGCAGCTGGTAAGCTGCTGGAAGCTGTTTCGGTTTCGTTTTTCCCTGCACCAAAAGGAATGGTAAAGGAGAAGTTTTGTTTTTCTACATGAAGTGTTCTGGCTTGGCTGTTTTCCCTGTTGCTGACGCCGAAGGGAGAAGATAATTGCCTGTGAGTCAGACCCTGCATGAATTCAAGGAATACTGCAAAGTTTGAAAGATATTGGACTGCTAGAAGCCAATTTTACACGGAGGTAAATTGGCTAGGCTTAAACCCAGGTATACTGGGGGTCCTTTTCTGTTGTTGCAGTGAATTTGTTTTTGGAGCTTTGAGATTTTAAAGTGAAAAAACACAATGGCTTTGCCGCCTGTTCATATTGGTTCACTCCCATTTGAAAAACTTGCTGATAAGAACTGGCTGAGTTGGAGTATCAAATTTAAAGCGTTTTTGGTTTCGCAAGATTTATGGGAAATAATTGAAACTTTGCCAGCTCAACCTGATGCTACTGAAAGGAAACAAGATGAAAGAGCTCTAGCGCTTCTTCAGTTGTCTGTGACAGACCCTTTGTTGGTTCATCATCATGATATTCCTCATGCTCAAACAGCATGGAATCTGTTCAAAGATATGTTTCAGAGACAGAGCAGTGGGTCAAAGATAATTCTTATGCACCAGCTGTTTAACCTCAAACATGAGGAAGGTACGCCAGTACAACCACATGTTACGAAAGTTGTGGCTCTTTTTTCGGAGTTAAGAGCAAGAGGCATTACTTTTCCTCCTGAGCAGCAAGCTTTAATTCTAATGGGGTCCCTATCTCAACCTTTTTATGCGTTTATGGAGTCTCTTCATGGAATTCCGGACAGGGATCTTACAATACCTTTTATTTCTGGAAAAATTATGGAATTTGAAGCTCAACGGAAATTGAGAAGTTCTGCTCCTGCACAGAAGTATTCAGGAACTGCTTCAAATGACACTGCCTGTGTTGTTAAGCCAAAGTCACAAGTGGTGTGCTTTAAATGCAAAAAGAAAGGGTATTTTTTGCAAAGAATTGTTGGCAGAATCCAGTACAGTGGAGAAACAAGCAAGTGGAGAAACCTAGTTCTTCAAAGGACTTTCAGCATGCTTTCCTGGTGACTTCAAAGATGGATAAAATGAACTCTTACATACTTGATTCTGGCTGTTCTCAACATTTGGTAAAGACTGTAGAACTTTTGACAAATGTGAGAGACTCTGATATAGATTTCATTTCTTTGGCTGATGATAGAAAAGTTCAAGTGATTTCTTGTGGTGATCTTTATATTGATAGTCTGAACTGTACTCTTAGGAATGTGTATTTTGTTAAAGAAATTGTGTAACATTCTGAGTGCAAACAAACTTTTGGATGAAGGTTTTGATGTGTCTTTAAAGAAAGAGAGATCTGTGTTAATTGATCCTCAAGGTAATGAAGTGCAACTTATACAAGAAAAGGGATTTTTCATTTTAAGGTCATCTGCAAATGTTAATTTGTCTGCTTGTATTGATCAGATACCTGATAATCCCAGGCCATTACACGACAAATGTATTCATGAATATCATAGGAAAAGGGGTCATTAGTCATGGCAGCACTTGAGAACGACAGCTGAGTTGTGTGCAAATCCTATTCAAACGTGTAAGAATTATTTGGATTGTGAAATTTGTGCATCAGAAAACCTTAAGAAAGCTCCTATTGCAAAATATAGTGCTAGAGTTTCAAAAGGATTTTAGAGCTTGTTCATTTAGACATATCAGGTCCCCATCCTACTTCTGTAGGTGGTTCAAAAATATTTTTTGATTTTGGTCGATGACTTTTCGAGATTGAAATTCGCCTTCTTTCTGAGAACTAAAGGTGAAGCTTTTCAAAAGATTTCTGCTTGGTTGAAGCTAATGCAGACACAGTTCCCTGAGTACCCAGTACAAGCTTTTCAAAGTGATCGTGGTGCTGAGTTTATGTCCAAACAAATGAAAAACTTGTTGAAAAAGTGTGGAATAATTCACAGATTGACTAATCCTTATTCGGCTAGCGAAAATGGTATCGCAGAGCGTTGGATCGGAGTGGTAAAAGTTGTGGCTAGAAAAAATGCTAAGAGATGCTAGTTTGTCTGATGGTTTGTGGGCTGAAGCCGTGGCAAACGCCACTTATGTGCTCAATCGTTCTTTTGTAGAAGTGTCAATAGTATTCCTTATGTATTGTTTTTTGGAAAGAGTCCTAATTTGAATTCGATTCGAGTGTTTGGAAGTGACGATTTTGTCCTAATTCCTTCACAACAAAGACACAAGAAGGATACTATTTGGAAGAAATTGAAATGTCTTGGCCCTGCTCCTGAGTCAAAGGGTTGGCGATTTTGGCGTGGTGACAATCGGGTGATTGTTTCTAGAAATGTGAAGTTCCAACAACATAGTGGTTGGGAGAGGATTCATTCAAATCAGGAAGTGTGTGTGCCTTTTGAAATTCCTCCAATACACATACCACAAGCCACACAGCCAGCTACACAACAAGTGTGGTAACTGAGCCTATAGCCTATCTGGGTTGGCTTGTTGTTTTAAGGGCATCTGATCGCGACAACAAGATTCACAATCAATGACACAAACAAGTACACAGGTACAATCGGTTCCACAACAGACTGCACAGTCAAATATACAACCAAGTACATCTGAAGATACAGTCGGGAACACAAGTCAGTAGTCCTGTGATTGAGAGTAAAGGTTCTCAAAAAGAGGAAAGTCAGAAGCTGAATCCTCTAGTAGTTCAGAAACAGATGAGACTGATGGAGGAGCAAGGACCATTCCTAGGCGTAGTCTCAAGAAAGACTAAGGGTATTCCCAAAGAGGTACCAATGTGATTTGTGAAGGTTCAAAGAAAACTGGTCTGAACCTCAGGGTTACAAAGAAATATTATTGATATTTTGACTGAACCTCTTAATTTTGAAAAGCACAATGAGTTTTTGTGAGAAACTGAATTTACAAATGTGAACAAATATAATTTTGTGGAGGAGTGTTAGTTTTATGTTACAAAATTATATTTGTTACCTTTAAGTGTTCTCAGTAATGTTGATTTTGGTTGTAACAAGTTACAGCAGAGGTGCTCAACAATTAGATTCCTGGGGAAAGGTGGGGGTCTAATTGTTAGGTCCTTAAATGCCCTTTCCATTTTGTATCCTTCCTTTTGTGCTCCTTTTAGGCTTTTTTGTGGCTTCCTTTGTGGCTCCTTTGTGGCTCCTTTGTGGCTTCCTTTGTGGCTTCCTTTATGGCCTCCTGTGGAGGTTTATTTGTGACTCTCCTGTATGGATGTTTTATTTACTTACATAAAAGTAAGCTGACTTTTATGGTATGGAGTTTTCTCAATGACCACATTACTTCTGGGCTAAGCTGAAGCTGCTGCATTTTGTTTTACTCTGCAAAATTAGGTTTGTGTTTTATACTAGGAAAACCTAACCCATAATCCCTGACAGGCTCTGCAACCAAAAACCCAAATTCCCTTACAATATCTAATTTTCATTTTCTGTTCATGTAATCCAGTGTTTCCCAACCAGTGTGCCGTGACACACTAGTGTGCCGTGAGCGATCATCAGGTGTGCCGTCAGAAATGGGACCCTCCAATCCCCTTTCTTCCCCCTCCTCCTGAACACTTTTTCTTCTCCGCTCGGGCTCCCTTCTTCCCAGCCTTGCTCTGCTCTTGGGCAAGTCTGCGCAGTAGCGCCCGCACGGGTCACGCCTCCCTCCCTCCCCCCGAAGAGGTCTCTGTCGAAAGCTGGCATGGGCACACTTGGGCCTTCCAGGTGCTTGGGATTCCAACTCCCACCATTCCTAGCAGCCTCAGGCCTCTCCTCCTTCCCCCCAGCCACTTGCGGTGAAAGGGCCTCAGGCTGTTAGGGAATGGTGGGAGAGTTGAGTCCAAACATCCAGAGGGACGAAAGCCCCATGTCTGTTTTAGGGACCTTAAAAGTGGTGAGCCTCCCTCCAACATTGTGATTCTGATAGAAAACAAACAACAACATAACATGACATTGTTTGAGTCACAGTGCTCTCTGGGTGTACTGTAGGTGAACTACAACTTCCAAACTCAAGGTCAATCCCTAAGCAAACCCTTTCAGTACATTCTGTTGGTAATGAGAGTTCAATATGCCAAGTTTGGTTCAAATCCATTGTTGCAAGAGTTCAGGATGCTCTTGATTGTGTTAACTATAAATCCTGAAAACTGTGTAACTCCCAAATGTCAAGGTCTATTTCCAAAAAGGTTGAAAAACACTGATGTAATCTACTGTCCCAGTTTATGAAATGTGATTTTTTAAAATAAAAAAAAAATCCCTTTAAAGCCGTCCCTTTTTTACTTCTACTGACTCCCATCCATTGTTGCTTTCCTAAAATGTGTTCGTGATTGAATGAAAAACGTTGCCATTGAATAAA